>CM042316.1:33329670-33529670 GCA_023566125.1 Zingel zingel | reverse complement strand
CATGTGACATTATTTAACCATTCATCTACAGCAAATCGGTTCTGACAGATATATCATTGAACACATACACAAAGCACATTCGCCTAACCGTTCAAACAGGCCATCTCTCAAATTCAAAAAAGCACCAGGGCGATGCTGACAGACAGCCTACAACAAGCCAAACATCATCACGGCGGGTGCTCTCTCTCTCTCGCTCTCTCTCTCTCTCTCTCTCTCTCTCTCTCTCTCTCTCTCTCTCTCTCTCTCTCTCTCTCTCACACACACACACACACACACACACACTCCAACTTCTCCAAATCCAAGGCTAGGCTGCTTCACTAAGACCACAACCAACCACAAGGCCTACATAACCCAGTTCCTCCAGGATTTTGCGATGTCGCGATCGCACCAAAAACACAAATTCCGCCAATCATCGTGAATTTGGTGCGACTTGCAATTTTGACCAATCACCGGAACTTTTCCATAAATTTGACCAATAACCGGAGTTTCCAGTGACTTCAACCAATCACAGCAGTCCTAAGTGTCAGACTTTGTATCAGTGTGTGACTCTGAGAGCCACTGACCAAGCGGGAGTGAGAACGGGTTGACGTAACACATGTACATCGCCTAATTCATTTCCTTGTTTCTGATATGAAGAGGAGACGTGTGTGACTCGAACATCTCACATTTACCCTCAAAACGTACAGCGAAACTTCATTGCAACAAAAATACAAAAGACATCGCAATTTTTATTGCAATTTTTTACAGACATTTTGGGCCGCAACAATCTAAAAAATCTAATGGACATTTTAGTGATCATTAGTGACAATCATTTTTTTTTTACAAAATTTGAGACTCCCTTCAAATTTTGCTTTTGAGGCTTTCAGGGGGTCTCGTGGGTTAATCGGTGGAGTCGAGCCCCCCAGGACCTCCTTGTATTTCGCACACTGGGAGGGAGACTTGCGTGTGTCATGCTAGCAGCAGTGGCTAATGTAGCCTCAATTCTGAAGCAAAGTTGAGGTCCGGTCTACAGAGGTCTGGTAAGCTCACTTCTTTCTAACTTCACAACCCTACATGTTTGGCCCCAACTGACACTGATAGATGTCCTCAAGTGATGTCACTTGAGTCAACCTTCACACAGCTTCTTCTGGAGACACAATAGGTTGAACTCAACTTGTGTACATATGCACTCCCAAACACCTTTAATGTATAAAATTGGTGGAGTTCCACTTTGAAGGAAAAAGAGGGAACTGCCAATATAAAACCAAGATGCACACTGTTTTTTCAGTAAAATTAGGATTGAGTAAAAGAAAGGAGAGGGAAACAAAGCCAGTGTGGTGATGTAGATATCCTCTGGCAACTGTGTGTGTGTGTGTGTGTGTGTGTGTGTGTGTGTGTGTGTGTGTGTGTGTGTGTGTGTGTGCGTGCGTGTGTGTGTGTGTGTGTCTGTCTGTCAGAGTAAGAGTGTGTGATGTAAAGTAAAATGCCTTCTCTCATCTTCTACATGCATCTGAGTGACATTCCCTACTTCCCACTTCCCCTACTGTGTTATTCTGGTACAATCTTATTTAATTGTATTATCATCTGCCGCACACGCACACACACACACACACACACACACACACACACACACACACACACACACACACACACCACAAAGACACAAACACACAATTATTATCATCACTACCAACATTGCAAAGAGAAAGGTGGGGCATGTTCACATGGATCCACTACTGTGTTATCCTGGTATGTGTACTATACACAATCTTATTTAATCATATTATCATCTGCCACACACACACACACACACACACGCACACACAAGCACACACACACACACACACACACACACATACACACACAAGCACACACACACACACACACACACACACACACACACACACACACACACACACACATACACACACACACACACACACACACACACCACGAAGACACAAACACACAATTATCATCATCACTACCAACATTGCAAAGAGAAAGGTGGGGCATGTTCACATGGATCCACCCGCACCCACAGCAAAGGATTGTTGTTGTGATGTTAGTTCAGCGCTGCAGCATTTCTTCTCCTTTCCTTTCCATCACACTGCCCAACATGCTCCCAAAACAAAAGCAGCGATTGCATTTAGACGAGCAAAGTGTCTTTAGAACTAAATTCCCCCTTCAGATGGTTCAGGCTGCTAAATCGATATAGAAATAATGTATTATCTAATCCTAAAAGTTACCGCTGTCGGTGTGATGTGAAATGTGAGACATTTAGTGTTTTAGTCCCATTAGAAATGCCCCAGATGCAGTAGTCCAATCAGTGGACTGGTGCTCAGACTACAGTACTGTATAACGCAGCATTAAAATACACTTAAAACCTTCAGTGAAACACTGTTCCTGACCTTTTTAGCACTGCAATGCACTCTGTTCCAAGGCACACCTTATTATTGACTGCTTGGAAATATCACAGATAAGTCCGGTACATCTTATGAGTAGATATGAAGAAATAAATAAAGAGCTGCGGGCCGAGAGGCAAACTGTATTAAAAACGTAATGGTAAAAAACTGCACTAGGCTAATTTTATTTAAGATAGAAGATAGTGTGATATCTCTGTGTTCAGAATTGATATTCCTTGAACTCAAGAGCCAGAAAAGCTCATAATACAACATTTCCTTTAAAAAATGGGGCCAATTTTAATTGCTCCGCATGCGTTATTGCCACATGTGGTATGATGAGTATAATAAGGGGCTTTCCGACCGGATAGTACTTGTACTTTTTAGAGGAAAAGTACACTTCTAAGCATTTCTAAGAACTACTCTCCCACAAAATCTTTTTTTCCGTTTGCAATCCCACGGCCATAGGGACTGGTACTCGGAACAGCCCCCGCCTCTGCCTGCTGCGCTGTGGACGTCTCTGTGTGTGTGTGTGTGTGTGTGTGTGTGTGTGTGTGTGTGTGTGTGTGTGTGTGTGACGGCCGGCGAGCTGCAGGACACGCTTGTTGTGGAGTTTAATTCCGACAAGACAGTTAACCACAGGTTCCCATTAATCTTATGATGGACGTATTGTGATATTTAAACAAATGAACCGTCAACGGCGAAATAAAAGCCTCTTATTTACGAGAGCGGTCTGAGAGACCTCCAGCTTACAGCGAGGTGTCTGAGCATGACTGGCTGAGCGACGAGCTAGAGGCCGGGGCAGGCACTTGCTGGCTGTCGCCTCACTTCATGGAGCTCCTCAACTCCGAAAACTTTTAAGCAAATTTTCAATTCGGCATCAATTTTCGCAAGATTGCCTATATTCAAAATCTAAACAGTTAATTTCTCGCCTAAAACGTTGTCACAAGTGAATTTAATGATGAATAAGATGGTGAAAATTGTTAAAAATGTCCCGTTGTTGGTTGTTGCTCTGTCTGCAAGTTCCGAGTTGGCAGTGGGCGGGACTTATAAGTTCGACCAATCAAGTACACCTAGGAAAAGGGAAAAGGGAAAAGACCCTGCTCTGAAGTAGGAGCTAAAAAAGTACGCTACTGCGGCCAGAGGAACTTAAAAATATCGAAAAAATTATTCTAGGAACGTTTAGTTCTAAGAACTGCAAAAATCCCTCCGGTCGGAAAGCCCCTATAGTCTCTCGTGCGAAGGTACGGAATTGAGATAGTGTGTGATGGCTTGTTACATAGCATGGTATCGTACCCATACAGATAATCATTTTAATTAGGCAGTGAAAATATGATCCACATTTCTTAATTTCTTAAAACACAAAATGGTTGAAAAAGTTTAATCTTTCTCGATTTGAGGCATTTCAGGCTTTCTACCTTCTTTTTATGGTTCTTACATTCATTTTACTGATCTGTGAAATATTATATTATTACCAAGGTCTGTGCAATATATTTATTATCGATCACAACCTACCTCCCCTTGTTTTATGATGAAAGTTGGTATACGACGTTGCCTGTGGTTGACTGTGTGTGATTTACATGTTATATATGGATGTGTGCAATATATTTTCTTTAGAGCAACACTGGGAGGGGCATTCAAAATTTTGTTGTATTCATTGTAATATATTGACAATAAAGGCTTCTTATCTTATCTTATCTCTTATCATACAGAACCATAAAGGGTTCATGGAGAGCTATTTTACCATAATTCTAAAGAGACTAAATAAATAAAGATGGTTCTTGGAAGCACTAAAATAGGCTCTATTCACCAGGGCCTAGCGATATTTGAGTGTTTCTTTAGTTAGCGATGTGACGGCCTTCTGCAATTAGATCAATATTCATTCCACATAAAGCTGCAACACTCATTCTGATTAATTATATTTTTACATATCAAAACTTTGTAGATATGTTATATTTTTATGTTTTCACAATATAATATAGTGAGAACATGATGTCATGAAGAAGCCACAAAACAGCAATAACAGTAGGCTTAGGATTGATAAATATCCTGTTATTAATTCAGGAAAATTATACTAAACATGTGTATACCAATATTTTTTTAAAAGAAAATCACAATGTAAAATGTTGACACTGCCTACAAGAATGAAATTATTCTTGATTTTATACAGACTTCCTCCTAAATGATTGTTTTTTAATTCAAAAAGTATAAGAGTTTGAGTTTCTGCAGTTCCATACAGAAGCATTAAAACCATGTGTTATAAATTACAGGAGCTGGATAATAATGAATAATAATTTGATAGAAATTATGTCTACGGATAGGAGTTTTCATTTTAAATGGATGTATTTGAACCGGTCATCAGTTGACCCTGTGGTAAGAAACTTACTGCGACACTTGGCACAGCGTCCCTTGTCGTACTCCAGCAGGTCGAGGGTCCGGCTGACAGATCGTCTCTGCCCACTCTCCCTCAGCCGAGCAGCCTCCTCTTTGGTGTACTCCCCAAAATCCTCACTGTAGCGTCCATACTTCTGGAAACCGACACAGTAAGGTTATTATCTTTAATATTCAATGCACAAACACATTCCACAGGCCCTTTCCACAAGCAAAAACAGAGAGAACATTTATTTTATTTTATTTTTTTCCAAAAGAGAAATTCATTGACTTGGCATTTAAACAACCATATTGCCGGTTCAGCATCTTCTTCACTAATCAAATATGGCCACTATGTGAACAAAGTGAGTTGGTGAAAGAATCAGAGCGATATATAAAGAAACTGGTGTGGCACAGAGAGAGAGAGACAGTAGCAAAGACAGATACAGTGCAGTGCTGCTAACTGGCTGTGGATACTTTTATTCAATTTACATTGTGTAAGAATTTCTCCCATCTAGCAGTGAAATTGTATATGACAACCAACTGAATATTACTTTCTAAACCCTCCCATTCCGATTGCATTTTACCTCCTACGGTGGCCGTATTATTCCAAGAAGTACGACTTCGTCCGTGAGTGTTCCTTCCAGTGTAATAATAGTTTTAGGTTTTTTGTTATTTTGGTACCTTTTCATTGCTAACATCAGCTATATGGTTCCCAAACGAATGCAAGCTAATGTTAGTAAAGTATCAGCGTGATCCTCCATCTTCAACAGGCTTTAAATCTGCTGGCACTTGCAAGTAATCTCCCTCTGGCATTTGTCACGGTGCCACTGAGTGTAAAAGCACAAAACGCGGAAGTATGTCCCTCTTTGGCTAATGTATTTTAAAGAAGGAGGCACAACATGGCAGAATACATACGAGCGAGTCGCTCGTAATGATTCCGAATGGCAGATTCTACGCTTAAAAGAATACTTTGATTAGTTGGTGGAAGTAATTACACATGAATGAGCACGTATTTGCAAAAGAACAAAGGGTTCAACTCCAAACATTACACAATGGAGCTTTAAACCTTGTCATAACTGGACTACCTCTGGACCATCACGGCCCCCATAAAGGTCAGAGGTCAGAAAAAGAATACATATTTACAAAGATAAATGTTGTCTTTTTACTTCAGGGAAAGACACACATCCTCATAGATTCAGCATGAACCAAATAACTCAATTAATTGGCTTCAAACTATTCAAACTTTACTGTGACCCCAGCACAACAATCCACACACACAAACAACAAAGTACTCTTAAACACGCACACAAATACACACATACAAAAGAAGTCAAGTGAGCAGTACAAGAGACAGGAAGCGTCAAGTTTTGCACTGTTGTTAAGGAAAAAGCACAAGAAGAAGCACAACTCATTTCACATACGTGAAGAATGTTTGGGAGATTTTGATAACTTACACTGAAGCATTTAATGACCACTCAATTGAGTGCCGTCCCAACTCTCTGAAGTTCCTGTCTTCCTGAAGGTGTATTTAAACTCATGCTGGAGGTGTTACATTTAGCTGAACTTTAAATGTAAATTAAGATATTGCAGTTGCCTAAACACAGATGCTAAAGCCTAGTTCAGACTATTTCTCTTTCTCTCTCTCTAGGAAGTATGCTCTATCTAGGAAGTGTGTCAGGCCCATCAACCTCCAATCAACACTGTACACCGCCCAGACACCAGCTCCCTCTTCCATGGTGGTGGACAGGAAAGGAGGGCACAAATAATTTCCTCTTGGCCACTCATCACAACAAAGCGAGGTATTTAAACCCACCTCAACAAAATCGTCAAGGCTTTTCATTAATTTCATTTCAGCAGCATGAGAGTTTCTGATGAGACATTTTTCTTTTCCTGGGATTAGAAAAATAAACGTGTGTAAAGACTTTAATTTGTGCCAGGTCCTGCCTGCAAGATGTCAGAAGCCCTTCCTTCCAGCAGCACATCGATCACCTTGCCACCTGGTTCAACGGCAGCTTCCTTGACCTTAATGTCAGAAAGAGCAAGGAGCTGTGTGGGAGTAGGCAGCTCGTCTTTCAGCCTTTTATTATGAAGGGGCAGGAAGTGGAGCAGGACACTCACTTTAAATATCTTGGAACAATTATTGACATTAAATTGGAAAAATGGGTACAAGAAGTAATTTTTGCCCTCTACTGTGACCATCCTAAACAGAGACATAATAAACAGATCCAAATCTGCTGTTTTTCAAATGGAATACAGTCTGTCTGGCACATTTTCAGCAGAATTTGCATGTCTACAGTGGACATAAATCATTGTATTCCATTGTATTTGCAATGAAAAATTAATAAAAACATTAAAAATATATTTAAAAAAAATGACAAACAAAAAAAATCATCATATTACGCATATTACATCTATCGTCCACACCAACACCGGGGCGTGGGTTTGAGGTGGCGCCAATGGAATCAATTCGGATTTAGAGTCGAGGGTGGAGACTAGGGCTGTCACTTTTCCCAAAATCAAGTCAAAACGAATACAAAGTAAAAGAGAATTCATTCAAAATAATTCAAACTTTTATGAAATTAGAATGCTCTATTGCTCAAGTGTTTCTGAAAATATAAAAATGACCAAAAATAAGGATAACATTGCCTACATATGAGTAATACTCAGACTTCTGATGTCAGAACTCAGACAAAGACTTAATCTGAAATAGCTGACAAAATCAACAGTAGGCTGTATGGTATAAACAAACAAAGACTTTCAAGCTCTCTATGTTGCCTTTCTTTCCAGTGGTTGTGTACAGTACACAGCAAAGCAAAACTTACACTGCTATTTCTACATGTCCAGATTGACTAAATCTCCATGCATGTCAGGACAAAACAGACCCTGGAAGCAGGCTTACATATCTTGGAACCTGGCCCCTATGGTCTGACGGATGCTGACAATGCTAAACCCTGAATGATGAACAGAGATTTACTTGGAACCTTGCAAATACCGTCTGCCATGTACACAAACAGGAGGCATGCTGCTGGCTAAATTTAGCCACACACACACACACACACACACACACACACACACACACACACACACACACACACACACACACACACACACACACAAACACACACACACACACACAGTTTGGGTGAACCATAAAGCTCAAGTTCACTGTTGTGTTATTGGGGTCAACAATCAAAGAAGGTTGACTGGGCGGTACAGGATTTTAAATTGTAGAACTGTCAGTCAAAACAAAGGATGAAGGACATTTACCTATGGCAAGTATCATTCCCCAGAGAGGATGGGTTGAAGTTAAACTGTCAGAATACATGTCTGACGGGTCCTCATCTCAACCATGCTGTGAAAAGGTCGACTATGCTGTTGCAACCCTGTCCTGTGCAAGCCCTGTCAAACATGCTTGGTATTTGTAAAGCTTTGCCAATTGTGACACAAGGGTCAATACAATTCCAGCAGCCTCTCTGTCACTGGTACCAGCACTAACAAACAAAAGTGACTGTTAAATTGCCTAATAACGCCTGAATTGAAACCCCCAAATTGACGCTTAATTCAGAGGTACTGCGTTCAACAATGTTCAGCTTTCCAAAGGCAGACAATATAACAACCATGCCCACTTGAAGCAACAATCAGCCAGGTGTGTGGAGGTGTGAAAGTAGGCAGGGTTTGAACTTCTTCCTTAAATTCTTTTTTTGTTCTCCGCACAACTACTTCTGTCACGTTCTATGTGTATAATTACAGGGGGGGGGGGTTATCGCTAAACTCTAACCACAGTCAGCTCATGTGGACCAAACTCTTTTTCTGGCTTTAACCACAACCTGCTGAACACTGTGAACACACTGCTGTCAAAACTGTTAACCACACATGCAAAACAGAATAGATTTCAGCCTGCTGCTTTTGAAACACTGCTGATTGCAATTTCAGCTGGAAGCACAAGCAGGTGTCTTGTTTGACTTTTTAGTGAACATAACACCTAATAAGAATAAAACAGTTATACATTATACCGTATGAGAGAAGAAGTTAAAAGAGCAAAGATGCCAATATGTCCAGGTAAGAAGTCTGAGGTTACATACACAGCTATAAAAAAAATGTGAAAAACACTACCTTTACCGCACTTACTGTTTTTCAGAAAGTAATGGAGGTGGAAGCAATGGAAACGCCACATTTATTTGTATTTATAGATGATGCAGGTGCATGGCAAGCCAGGTCATCCAATGTGATGGTGAAAACATGTGGCCTGATGCTGGAGAGAGGCAGGATTAGCCCCACAATTCTTTGTTAATATTACTTACCTTTAGTTTGTTAGTTTTTGGTGTTTGGCAGTGTGTTCTAAGTGTGTTGTCTTGACAAGGACTGTTCTGCTGTTTTGCTGTACTGAGCCTGTTTTGAGACGTGTGTGAAGAGTTGCGTTGTTTGAAATGAGTTTTGCAGGTGATGTGAACTGTTTAGCTGAGGTGACTGTTGGAAATGCAGACTGTGGTCAGAGTTCTGTACATGTGGCTTCAGTTGTGACCACTGTTGTTTGGCAATACAACATTTTTTTTTAAATTAGAAAGGGAAAGGGAAAGTTTTTACATTAAATAGGTAAGAACAGAAACGAAAATATTTTCGAAGCAAAAAACATCTTTATTTTCAAATATAATACATATTATCTTGCTTACGGCACAAGTTGGCTGTACATTGTTTTGTACTTAGGTTGAATGTACAGTACTACTGTTAGATTATTCTCAGGCAATATGATTACAACTACATCAATAATTATGATTATGATGATTTTGCAGGAAATCCTCTTGACTTCCACCCTTTCATAAAGTTATTTTCATGCAGTGATTACATTTTGCTCCATCATTTATGCCTTTTGACAAGTTTAACCATACTTTTGAGCACAAGCTCAACACTATGCACATGTTGAGTCTTTCGTAACCACTGATGTAGACCACACTTTACTTTAAAGAATAGATGAGCAAGAACAAAAAGCTTTCTGATAGGTAAATCTTAAAAATGTACAGCTGGTTCCAATGCAAAACACTTTCTCAATACCAAACCGTACTCGGTAGAAATGATTAATTGACTAACAAGCCTTAAAATCCCTCGCCAGATCCATGTAAAATTCCAATGTGGGAGTAGTAGTAGGAAAGGAACAACTATTAACAAAAAAATCAAAAAGGGAAACATTTGGAGGGCGATTTGGGGTTTCTTTTCTTCCGCATTTATCAACACATTTTTTAAAATTCAAAACAGGCATCATAAAGTCACTTTCTACTTTGCAATCTTGACAATATACACTGCTTTCTTAAAGTGCATCGAAGCACAGTGCAATGGAGTTTCGCCAAAATCTCGCCATACAGGAGACTAGACTGACTAGACAGGATTGCAAATTTCAGATGCTATACTAATAAGCCCCTTTACTGTTGTAACACTAGCTAAAGACATTCAACGTGAGGACTGAGACAATATAGAAACGTGTCCTTAGTTACTTATATCACCACTTACACAGCGACTTCCCACAAGCCTCTGTCACTTTCACGTGAGTGTATAAGGGGGTTAAACTTTGCTTAAAATCTGACAACTCATAGTTGACCCTCGGTCAGCAAAAGCACACACTCAAGTACAAACTTCACAAATAACAGAGATAGAAACACTGTTTCATTCGACATACGCAAATTTCAAACACACATTTATTTCATTTAAATATAACTTTTGACCACAATTTTACACTGCTCGCTATCATGTAATTAGTAGATGTGTACAATTAGCCAGCAGCGTTAAGAATAAAGATTTGTCAGTGGAGTCTGGCTTCCCTCTTAATGCCAGGAGACTGCACGTACTGTGTGCCCAGTGAACAAAGTTCAGACTGGCAACAAGTCAAACTTACCAGAGTTTGTTCATACTGCAGCGCCCGCTGGTCCGACCCGTCCCCTGCCATGGCTCGGTTGTCTCTACCCGGCGACTTGATGAAACGTTTTTAAGCTTGAAAGTGAGAGGAAATCGGCAGCGATGTCTCTCTGTGTGTTGGACAGTGATTAAAGCATTGGACTGACTTTAGTTTCTGTCACAGCAAGGCTGTTCTAAATGTTGACCTACTCACACACTTATTGCGTTGAAGTGGAAAGCATCTTGTAGTTTTGTAGTGTTCAGCTCAGGGTAGACTTCCCTGTAAATGTTTCACATCGCTGCAAAAGAACATCAAACACTTCAGTTTCTCAGAATCATGTTTCTGAAGCACAAATTAAATCAAGCATGGGTATGAGTGTGCCATTTGTAAGCCCACACCACTCTGGGAAATACAAAAGCAAGTGACAAGGCACAGGGTGATGCAAGGTAGGTCATAACATTAAACAATCCTTTTAGTTTTAATGCTAGCAGCATGGCTTTTTGGATGGTTGATGTCTATCTGTCTATCAGTCGTTCCACTATTAGTCCAAACTGAAATATCTCCATAACTATTTGATGGGTGGCCAAGAAATTGTTTACCGACATTCAAGGTGACTACCTACATATATCCAGGGTGCCCAAGAATGAAGCATCCTGACTTGGTGAGCCTCTAACCTTTAATCTACAGTAGTGCCTTCCAACAGGAGATACATTTCAATAATCCAGTCAAATATCTTAACATCTACTGGATGGTTTGGCCCATAATTATGAACGGTTTCCTGTTGACATATCCTGTTGACTTTGGCAATCCCTTGACTTTTCATCTCTAGTGTCACAAGCTGTTGACAAAATCACTGTTGAGCAAATCAATAATATTATAAAATATAAAATGTGTCATATAATATACTGTAAGAGTAGAACCATATTTGAAAGATTATGCCTTGAAATAAAAGTCAGAAAAACTACATTGACCTGAGGTGAATCCAAAGTGGATCAGTGGACAGAAAACTGCTGCTGCACACTGCTCTGTGTGGCTGGGGCCTTTCAAACTTTGAGATGATCAGATGTAAACAGTTAGATTTCAACTTTTAGCAAAGGATATCTATCCCTGAGGTCAAACCCGTCTTCCTTTGTTAACCCTCAATTTAATTACGCTTCAGAAACTTGATTCTGAGAAACTGAATTGTTTGATGTTTCATTGCAGCAATGTGAAACATATACAGGGAACATATAGCTGTCAGCATGCAGTTGAACTTGAGCTGAACTCTACAAAAATAGATGTTTTCCACTTTAACACAATATGTGTGTGTACAGATAATCATTGGAACAGACTTGCTTTGTGTGAATCTTGGTTCTAAGTGCCAGGCTTTGTAGTTTAAATCCCAAGTTTTGAGGATCTGCTCTCTTCAAGGATAAACAAGGGCTTTCATTCATAAATCTCATGATAGCTCTACTTCCTCTCAATGGAAAATAACTGGAGGTGCATGATAAGCAGAAACACTGATGATCAACATATCTATTTTACACTAGTTATCCGGATCCAAATTGTAATGGCAGCAGGCTTAAAAAAAAAATCTTCCACATTTTCCAGCTTCTATTGGGGTATCCTCAGGCCTTCCCGGGCCACATGGGATCTAACGCCTCCAGCGTGTTCTGGGTCTGCCTTGGTGCCCTTCTCCTATTTGATCATGGCCAGAAAAACTCCACAAAAAGGTGGCCAGGAGCTATCTTGATCAGATGCCCAAACAACCTGAAATGGCTAATTTTAACGCAGAGGAGCAGCATTTACATCATTGGACAACTCAAAACATCATGCAAAAAGAAAATAAGCATTCACTTGTATCTGCAATTAACATTTTTTTCAGTCTCTACCCAAAGCTCGTGATCGCATCACATTTTTGTTTTTTATAGGGACAAAAAAGTCAACATCCAACTGTGACTGAGACTAGGACAAGTCAAAATATAAGAGATGGAAAAGTATGTGGTAACAAGTGTTGTTAATACTAGACTCAGCCCTGAAATATTCAAACATAAACCTCATATTCCTTTGCTTCGACTCTCTTGTATTCTTCTATTGAATGCATAAAAACAGTGTTTGTCACATCCATATTAAGGTGTGTGACAGATAGGGCCACCAGGGCTAAACACACCTACTGAATGGCAAATTAGACAGCTGACAACAAAGCAATGGGATGGAATGATGATCATATAACTTGAATGAGCTGTTTATGTGTGTGCATGTCTTCACATAAAAGACTAAAAAAGATCATGCCTGTATATGTCTGTGTCTCCAACATATGTTTTTCAAATAGTAAATTCTTTTCAGAGACACTTACACAAATGTAAGTTAACATAATATTATATGGGATGCTCAACATACTGTTATCTAATTCAAACACTGAACAAACAACAGCATTGGGTAACTCTTTACTGTAACAAATTTTCTGATTAGCCTCAGTTGAATCACTGCTAATTTTTTCTTCTACAAATGTCACAATCTGTTGTTTCAACCATAATTTTTATGTAGCACTCAGAATTAAGAAGACGTTGTAAAATAGCTGAGTTATGTCTATGAAAAGGCATTACGTTTTTTTCAATTTGTATCTCTCTGTCTTCCCTTACTGATCAGAATGGGACGCCTCAGTAAAATAGGCTTCCTGGATTCAGATGGGACCATTGCTTTTGAGTACAGAGTCCCCAAGGGACAGTCAGACATGGTAAGACATCACATAAATAGAAAATCATCCCCTCTTGCTTCCATTAATGTTGTTCTCATAATGTAACTCTGTGTGTCTGTGTGTTTCCTGGGAGAGAGACCAGTACCAGTAAGTACTGGTGTGATGAATGCTCTCACTCCATGACTCTATGCTCAAACTCTGACTTTTCTTCCATAACCGACTCTGCAATATTAACAATAAACACTCAAAAGACACACACACACACACACACACACACACACACACACACACACACACACACACACACACACACACACACACACACACACACACACACACACACACACACACACACATACATACACAGTGACACAGCCTTCCTGCTTCATTGCCTTTTTCTAAACATCACAAACGGACTTATTTTGGAAATTGTTTTGTTCCAAGAACGTTCGGAAAATGTTATAATGCAATTTTCTCGCAATGTTTTTAGCTGCAAGTTTTCTTTTGGTTCCCAGAATGTTATTTTTAAAGGTAGGATAACGTTCACTAAAACATTCTAAAATGTTTGGTGATAAGCTTTTTAAAATGTTTAATAACATTGTTAGAACATAATGAATGCCCTAACATTCTCAAAATGTTTTTAGCAGGCAGTTTTCTTTTGGTTCTCAGAATGTTTTTCTATAAACGCATTCTACAAATGTTTGGTGATAACCTTCTTAAAATGTTTAATAACAGTGTTAGAACATAATGAATGCCCTAACATTCTTAAAATGTTTTTAGCTGGAAGTTTTTTTTTGGTTTCCAAAATGTTTTCTTTAAAGCTAGGATAACAATTGTATACAAACATTCTAAAAATATTTGGTGATAACCTTCTTAAAATGTTTAGTATTAACACTGTTAGAAAATTATTCCGTAACCATAGACTGTTAATATTAATGGACAGAGCATGTGTGACATCACCCATTGGTTTGTGGGGATCTGCTATGAGTCATCGAGTTTGCCGTTACGGGCGCAGCCATCCTGGTTGTGGATGTGACGTTTTTAGACGCGAGGGAGGAGCCCTTACACTCTACATTACATTTCACTGGCAATCACATCCTAGCCACGCCCTAAAACACCCCCTGCTTTATCGTCGATTTTAAAATCAACGAGACTATAATTCAAAAAGAGACTTAAAACTAGCGATTGAGACCATAAACTCATTATGAAAATGTTTACTGAGGTAATAAATCAAGTGAGAAGTGAGTCACTTTCTCATAGACTTCTACAGAAACCGACCTCCTTTTGCAACTGCACTTGTCAGATTTTGTCAGAATTCAGATAGAATGCAGGTTTAAGGCACTTTGACACGATCCGGATACTTTGTCCCTTAATAGTAACAGTCTATACATTCTTAAAATGTTTTCAGTGGCACATTTTTTAATGTTCCTACAATTTAATTTTAGAATAGGATATGCTTTAAAACCATTATTCAAATGTTTTGTGTAAACATTTTGTTAAAATATTTTAACATTATTAAACCATTATGTCACAAACTTCTTCTCTCTCACAACATTCCTGGGCAACTGAGTACTGTCACTAGGATGACTTTGATAATTTACCTAACTATTGGAATTGGACTATTAACACAAGAAAATGATTGATATTCAAAAGTCTTTCAACGGAATTACTTTTTTCATAAATGTATTTATTTTGTGTGTGGTAACCTCCGCAAAAGGCAAGTTATATCAAGAAATGTGCTTTATTTACAGTGTAAACATGTTACAGCAAATATTCACATATTCACATTATAATGCTGCAAGGGAAGCTAAATAGCTGATACATTTAAATATATTCTATTAAGCCAACAATGCCACACATAAAACAATACAACTCTCTGACACATATAAACAAACAAAAAAAGGAAATCATCCCTTTGCCTATATCAATATTGTGCAGAGTAGTCTGCAAAAATTGTGTGACACAGCAACAACAAAAAAAAAACTAAGTGAAGTCCCTGTGGCCAGAAGATATGGCTGGGGGTTTCCTTCAATGGTCATGATCTTTAATGATGTGTCAAGACTGAAACATAAATAAAAACATCTCCATACAAGCCATAAGTTAAAAAAAATACAGAGTGGACCAGAGTATTTGAAATAGAATTAGATTGTCTAGAATGATATGTTTCCTCTCCAACACTGATCTACTTGGGCCGCTTCCTTCCAGGTGGTTGTGGAGTGAAGATGCAGCAAGATGAGAAGAGAAGTCATGTCACTGTCCCACTCTGCAGCTAGTGCAGATAACACAATTTAGTTGTTGCTGCTGACGAGGCTGTTATTTTAACCAGAATTGTAGGGGAAAAAAACAGGAGTAGTTGAATCACGTTCCTCAACACCCAACGAATGAATGAACAGTGAAATATAAAACGGTCAAAGAGTATCCCTGAACAAAATCTGTAGTCAAATTTAGAAAATAAACTCCAGAAATCTAACAATAACATTTTTTTATCTGACTAACTCCATAAATTTGCTGTGGGGAATGTTTTATAAAAAAAAAAACGTTACCTCAACAACATCCCCTAAACATCATCAGAATGTGGCAGGTAGAAAGTTCTACCTATGTTAACTTGTCACATTACAGGAACATTTTATGAAAACCATTCTGTCCTAAGGCCTCAATAACATCCTGTCATGTCTTAAATGCTCTACTTTAAGTAGTAATTGCACTTTATGTATAGTCTATAATGTGTGTGCACTAAATGTAACCTGTCTCGTATTTCGTTTTATATAATGTTGTTTTTATATAATGTCGTTTTTTATAAAATTTTGTTTCAATATATTTTAAATGTGTAACACTACTTGAGCCACGGTATATACTATAAGTGTATATGGTTGAAATGACAATAAAACCCACTTTCCTTGACTTGACTGCAGTCTGTAACCGGTAGGCGTGGCTTGGAATGGCCTCGTAGGGTAGCGAAGCAAGTGCATTCTGGGAGTTGTTGTCTTTCATCGACATGAGCCAAAAATTCATTTTTGGGCTTTTTTCAGTCTAGAAGGCACCAACTTTTAATTATTATTATTATTATTATTATTATTATTATTATTATTATTATTATTATTATTATTATTATTATTATTTCACATTTCTACTACATAAATGACCCAATTTAAATACATATTCATCTTTCCAGCGGTGAAAAATCCCATTAAGATTGAGTATCCCTTCCCATACCGGCGTCTTGTGTCTTTTTTAGCTGTGCTTCTACATTTTGCCTCGTTTCACCAACCCGTCATCTTCCTCTCTTATTGTCCACAGCATGGTGTGAACAAGTGTCAGAAAAAGCAATGTAAAGACCCCCTTTACATATTCAATAATTAGAGAGCATAGTAGGCTGGCCAGACAGTATTGTGTGCATTTAGTTGAATGTGTAAAAAGGATTAGGAAATAATCTTGTCTTTACAGAGTAGCTTCACGTATGTTATTCACACTGTATAACTTATATACCCAATGTTTTTTTATGGCTGTACCATTCCTTCACATGGAAATATTCTAAATGTCTTGTGCATCACTTTTGACACATTTCCCCAAAATTCAAACAGACATATTTGGGATCCTTGGAAACTTCTAATAGAATGCAAATTCTATTAGAAGTTTCCAAGGATCCCAAATATGTCTGTTTGAATATGTCTGCACGTTTGTAATGACTGACCCAGGACAAAGAGAATATAGGGGGTTACATTTTTGACATTTTGTCTAAGAAGTCAAAAATATAAAACTTGAATACAAAATATACTACATTGAATGACACTTGGAATTCCCTTATAAACTCAAATTAGACTAGAGAGGGAGAAAGGGAAGGCTCATCAATATTCTGCTGCCCTCTGCTGGGAACAGCTGAATTGACATCTTAGATCACAGCATTAAAATACAATTTACAGTGTTTATCCGACCACATGAGCCTTATATAGCATCATAAAATGGTTCTTTAGGCTTGTATCATTGCTGCAGCAGCAGCCTTTATGGCATCATAATGGGCCTTTTTCAGTTCTGAGATGGTTCAAATGGCCTTTCAGCCACTGAATTTTCACACAGTTTACATGCTCCACTGGCACAGTTGCAGGGGTAAATGCCTAGCTCAAGGGCATTACAGCAGCAATTGCTCAAGGGAAAAACAAAAATATCTTCCCTTTACAGATCTTATCAGCCTGGTCAGTTGCAAAAGAATTTTCTCTTTTTCTCTAGAATGTTCTTTAAAATTCAAGTTTTTCTTCAGCCTTGAGCCCTTATCACCCTCTGGGGTTAAAGATGAAAGTAAAATACTTCCTTTATACATGGCCAGATACTATTAAATAAAACTAAGGTGAAATGCTTAAGTCAAAAGTTAGCTTTTTGATATTCTTACCGTTGTAAAACTTTACTAGAATTACTTGAGTATGAGTTTTATATCAACAACATTCAAGGTCAAACCTCTATGCCTGAAGGGGTCACTTCCACACTTCCATCATCTTCTCTATTCCGTGTTGGCAGATCTTCTCTGACATTTGGGACTTCACAAGGTTGTTTGGACATAGTTTCTTTTAAAACGACTTTTGAAAACCATGACTACTAACGCCCATAAAGTAAATTTTATTTGTAAAGCCCCTTTTAACAATGAGGCAATTAAAAGTTTTTCAAATAAAACATAAAAAGGCATCACAAAAAAATAAAACAAACACAAGACAATAAACATAAGACATAAATAGGATTTAAAAAGAGTAGAAGTTGAGTATGTTACGTAGGTTAAGTGCGTTATGTAAGCAAGAATGTTGTCATTTGTATGTGTACAGTGGCCAACACATGCAAAAAGCCACAACACAACCCATTGGACATACAGTAAGCAGCGGTCTTCTGCGTGAGTCCTGTGTTTGTTTGACACATCCATTCATCTCAACCTCCTCCCTTGACGAATTTCGCAGACGCCAATTTTCTTCTCCTACGATGGCAAAATCTTGACTGCCCTTTTTATTTAAGATAATTTTTTGGGGCTTTTTCCCTTTATTATGAAGCGACAGTGGAAAGACTAGAAAGTGTGAGACACATGGGGGATGACACGCAGCAAGTCAGATTTGAACCCCCACCGCTGTAGGACTCAGCCTACATGGGGCGAGCACGCTTACTGGGTGAGCTAGAGGCCACCCCAATGACTACCCTTTTAAAACTTAATTTCTCATATCTCTCACTAACCTCACAGGTGTGCAGTTATAAATGCCACTAAATTGTTTCACAAGCAGGTCCAAGTTGCATACTGGTCTAGCTGTTAGGCCTACTTGTGATGCATTCTTGAATCCAAGGTAAAGGCAAAAAGTTCAATATCTAACTCAAGGATACCTAAGCCAGGCAGCAGGCTTCAGACTTTCCATTAATTGGTTGCTAGATTCTCCTCTGAGATGGCCACTGGGTGAGCTTATTGCAATACATGTCCTGTGATGTTTCTGTGGTTACATCAGCCAGCCTGTTTTCTTCACCTTGACCATCAAAAAGTTCTTCACTTGACGCATGTTTCAGGAATCTTTATTTTTCTTTAAGTCTTTCCAACTGACATTAAAGGTAATATATTGTGATGTTTGTCTCTTGGAAAAAAAAGCATTTCAAATATGAAATCTGTGGAATAGCTGGGTTTTTCATTGATCCAAGGAGCTTGGTTTTCATTGTGTTACTCAGGTGCAGTTCATTTTAACTGCTAGAAGTTAATGATAAATGGCTAAATTTAGTTCGCTCCTCTCTACATACATGTTTGTATTAACATGGTGCATGTGGACGGATTCAATTCAACAAATCCCATCTTCTTCATCTTCTGTGCATTACTTTCCTCTTTTTGTTCTTATACTGGACAAAAGAGTTCCTCTAATCAATCTTTTATGCAAAAGAGCAAAAATCAATACCTGAAGTTCATCAGCGAGTGTCTCTGAAAAATAGATGAACCTATCATCTTTCATTTTTAATCAGTGCATTAAAAATGCTTTAGCATAAACAGGTTTACAGTAATATTACCCAGCACCTTTTTAGTCTCATGTCCTGAGAATGTCATGTTATATGTTGAGTTATGTTAATGTTAATTCATATTGTTATATCGTCATATTTTTATGTTATTTCATGTCATGTTTTGTCATTTGTTGTTTTGTGCCATGTTATATTACATTATGTCATATTGTCATTCTAATCTCACCTCTTAAGTCATGTGATGTTAAGTCATGTAAATTGTATTTCATGACATATCATGTGTTATGTTATCACATTATGTTGCCACTGTTACATTTCCAGGGGTTAAAGGACCCAAATGCAGAGAGAGGCAGGCAGGAGAAGGGTTGAACTTGAGGATTTATTAATCAAAACACAAAAAATGAACCAAGGGAGTCCTGGGAGAAGCAGCAGGCAAAAACCAATTCCAAAATAAGAAGAAAGGTATCCAAAAAACCAAGGGAGTACAAAAACCAGGGAAATAAAGAACTGACATGGGGAAAGCACATAAACACACACAAACTAACCAGGCAAGGACAAAACCATAACAGCCACATTACTATGTTGTCATGTCATGTTACGTCATCATTGTATACTGTTAAATTATATTAAGTGAGGTCGTACTGTATTATATAATAATGTCACATTGTGTTACGTTGTGTTGCACATTGTTACAGCTCGTAGTGTCCACATGTCACAGTGTTCTTGGGCATGAAACTGTTGGATTTTCCTCAGTCTGCAGCATTGGTCTTGTGTTGTATTTGGTGAACTTATTGTATATCTGCACTTTCTCTGTGTACTTCTTTTACAGTACTCTAATCACTGAGAAGTTGAATTGCTAAAAGTGTTTTAGGTTAGCAACAGCAGTGTGTAATTGGTTCAAACAGAACTAAGTCATATGAAATGTGTGTGTTTTATATGGTAACAAAATATGGTTTTTATGTGCAAAGTTTTTGCAAGAGTGTTTCATTTTGCAAAGGGTCTGAGGTGTTCTGCTAATTGGGTATGTGTTTGTGCTAATTGTGTGTAGTGTTTTGAAAAACCGGTCCCTATTTTTAAAATAGTGCTTAAGCAATCGAAAAAAACAGTAATGGGAGCAGTCTAACAGCAGGTGACACGTTGTTAGGTGATTACAGAGATCAAAGCGATCTCCGCTGTGTTTACAAATATGGTCACTGATTAGTAAGCATGACGCAGCAGTTTTGCCAGACAGTAAAATTGCAACTACAGACAGTAATATGAACATTAACAGACACACACACACACACACACACACACACACACACACACGTGATTTCATCCATATATATATATATATATATATATATATATATATATATATATATATATATATATATATATATATAGCCCCCTTCTTTTCAGGCAATAAATTCACCTCTCAGCTCTTTAGGGTCATTGTTTGTTCTATGCAATGGATATGACTGATAATAAGACAAAGTATTTATACTTTCAGCCTTTTTAGTCAATTTATTTGAACTTCCAGTTTTGACAGTATTACAGTTTCGCTTCCAGCTTTTCTAGCAATGTATTTCAGCTCTTAGGTTATTAAGGTAATGCAGTTCAGCTTACAACTGACAATTTCACATTTCACCTTCCAAGTTTTTCAGCAGTGCAGTGCAATGCATTTGAGATTTTTCAAACAATTTGTTTCATATTTCTGCATTTTCATCAATGTTTCTCACAGACTTTGTGAGACTTCCATACTTATTCATATTGATTTAAGCTGTTAATCCAGTTTAGCTTTAGCAATTTAGCTATTTATTCATTTCTGCAGGAAATGCATTTTCTAGTTGGACATAACAGTGCAACCTCCCAAGATGTTTCCTCTGCCAACTGGATATGGCATCATTCATCATTTCCTGCTGGGTTTATTGCAGCTTGTAACTCTGTTGCAGCCTCATCAGTGACAGCAGGCCCAGATATGGTAATGTCAGACTATCATTAATCCTACTACCTCTATTACTGATGTTGTCATTATCTGCAGCCCGAGCACAGAGGTTGAGAAGGCCAGAGGCTGGACAGCTAGGGTCTTTTTTTTCCATTCATCTCGACGACACACTGCTAACATCTGCTGAGACAGAAGGAGGGGAAATTTCATGGCAAGAATGTTGAAAACAAAGATATTAGAGATGCATTTGTTTTGTCACTGTTCTAAATGCTTCCTTATTAGTCATCTGCTTCCAAATGTTTTCTGATAGAATGAATGCTTTTTAAGCTGTAAATGGTGGCATGGTTGTCCCCACAATTAGCCATGCCCGGACCTTTGGAGAGGGCTGCCCAGTTAGGAGAGACAACAAGTGACCCACCTCAAACAGCCCCCAGACCCTCAGGAGGGTACAGAGCTTCTATTAGGTGTCCAACTTGACTTGCTTATTCATGTATCCGTCTACTCTGGCCACATTTGTATTCTTTGTAAATCTTTACAATCATTCACCGAAAGAACTAAGCAGGATTGCCTTATTGCATGTCAAACCTTGCCATTTTCAGTGTGTACTGTTCAAGCGTAGAGGTTATTCTTGCTGTTTCCCGTAGGGAAGGGAATTTGACACACAGATAGCAGCAAGCAGGGGCGGATTGGCCATCTGGCATTTCTGGCAAATGGGCCAGACCATTTTTTTAAATGTGTGCCGGTCAAATGTAGCCTATTGTTGTGTAATATTAAGCATTTGGCCAGTCGGCAACGGCCGGCCTGGTCCCGAGATGGGCCGACCGACCTAATCAGAGGTTACTCAAATTGGGACGTTCAGTCAAAATCAACCACGTCACCTTCAAACGAGATCTCCGTTGCAGGGTTCAGGCTGTACCAGACTCTCCCGGTGATCATGCTGCACTGGAGGACCGGCTGCGCAGTGAGAAGCCACTGCTGACGGGCGCAGAGCTCCGCCGGAACTCCGACTGCTGTCTGTCTACGCGGCCGTCTGACGGCATCAGTATTAAATTGAGACAGTTTCATTACCGGTTAAAAACGTCTCGTTGTTGCGTTAAATAGTAGTCTAATTTGATACAGTTGGTTTTAACGCCCGATGCGAAGTGTAGGGCTATAGGAGTACACATGAAAACCCTGAAATGAAAACACAAACAGCGTCGTTCTGCTCTGTCTTTCTGCTGTGCCCCATTCACGTAGTAGTTTTACACTATGTAGGTTAAACTCTGCAATTAATCCGCGGTTCACATGTATGTATGAACTGTGGTGGTGTGTTACACTATAGGCTACATTCAACATCACTGATTAAGTAGCCTAAGTCAATCCTACATTTTTCAACTTGGGAGCAAAACAGGCTCCTTGGGGAAAAAAAGTTACCATAAAGCCCTGTTCATGCTAATTAAACAACTGGACTTTAGGGTCTCGTGTTGTCGTATCTGGCCCATGTCCCGGATGTGAAAGCCCCCTTACTGGACTACTGAATATAATAATATTCCATTATATTTTGTGTTTTGAAGTGTTACCTGCCACTGGAATTTTGTGATTTCCTTGCAATAAATATTGACGTTTTTACCATAAATTGGTGCCTAAAAATGTATCAGAATGCAGGAATTGAAGTCTTTTACCCTTAAAATGTTCTGGGGAAGGACCCCCTGACCCCCCTGCTTTATGTGTTCCCCCAAAGACCAATTCTGAGCAAGGAAAAACCCTGAAGTATAATCACAGACAGCCATAAAAAAACATTTAAATTGCAGTTAGAGAGTTAAAATGGATGAAAAGATGGAGAACCAGACAAACAATATATACAGTATCAACAGAGAGAAACACGGACAATTGAACAGACAGACAGTGACAACAAAGAACAACATACTGTAAAGAATGACAGTAACAGCATACACACAGCATAAACAGACAGTATGTGTACATTTGTTATAAACGTGTGCTCTTTAAAAAGTAGTAAGCATTGTTTGTCAGTTACATTAAATGTTTAAAAATCTGTTGCATAAGGTACTGCTTATATTATTTCACCATCTGTATA
Organism: Zingel zingel; assembly: GCA_023566125.1. NCBI lineage: Eukaryota > Metazoa > Chordata > Actinopteri > Perciformes > Percidae > Zingel > Zingel zingel. Next base: position 33,506,393 of record CM042316.1, on the reverse strand, counting down.
CAAATGTAATTAGTGAATGCACATGTCCGTGGGTGGGGCTGCATGGGCGTGGTAATGTGGGCTGGTGTGGCCACAGTGCCAGGGCTGAATTTTTTCCCCAGTCCGCCCCTGGTAGCAAGGGAGGGCAACGTATCGTCCAATGTTATCCTGGCAATGTACTTGATCTAGACTAGGCCGGAGATATGTCTGCTTAATGGGCAAGGGAAGAGGTTAGCAGTAGGAGCTCTAGAACGATGGGTAGACAGGTTTTAAAAGAGAACCAAGTCAGAAAAACATCAATGAATACCAATGCTAACCAAAATTAACGAAAAATAATCAAGGCAAGCATAAATAAATCTCCATAAATTACAGATAAATCAGAAATAAACACAATAAGAGTAAGAATACATGATTTAATACATTAAATAAAAGACATAATAATATGAATAACTTAATTGATTTCATGAATAAATTCTCTAAAAGCAAAGTTAGAGTGCAGTGAAGAAGCGGAACCCGACATACAGTAAGCAACACTTGCATTTCAGACCTCGTTAGGACCTACAGCTAATTAAGTCTGATTCAGCAGGCTGCTCACAAATAAACAGACCTCCCATAGCCTAATGAGAGCAATAACATGTTAGCAGTTAAACACACAGTGAGCTTAATGGAATTAAATCGTTTGATGCTGCTGCTGCATTATTCTCACATTCTGCTATACGTAACCCTGAGCCATCTTCATCATGTATGAAAGACACTTCACATGCACTCTCCTTTCCCTCAGTAGATTTTCATTTGCAGCCACTGTAATACCCTATAGCAGACCACTTGCAATTCAAGCTGTTCAATTCCAAAAGTGTTGCACTCTTTTATTGTAGAGGGGCTCTGTCACTTCCGCTGTGCTTATCGAACCGTGCAGACAGAGGAAATTTTGTCATATCTCCTTCTGGCAGAGGAGAAAAATAAGAAAGAACTAAAATTTCTTTCTACACATATTATTCATGCAGGGTTGTAGGGATACAGTGACAGTCTAAAAGCAGGAGGTAGAGAACTGATTTTGGTGGTGTGAGAGCAGAACAGAAAATTTATATTTTGGTGCCAGAATGTGCCTGTATATTATTGGATGTTAATTGTTTTTAGTTTAATATGCATTGCTTATATTTCTCCAGTCTTACAACAAAGGGTACGCTAATCCATGTGCTAATTGAGTGAGATTGTAAAGGGGCAATAGCCTACAGTCGGGTTGTAAATTACTTTATTAACTTCTAGACACTCTCTGCCTCATGTCTGAAGAATGCTTGTAGAAGAGGAGTCTGGTATCACAATGTAAAGAGACAGCTTCACATTATTTGTAGGTAGATGCCAGAATAATGCATTTTGAGCTATCTCTCTATGGGATGAGGAAAAGCAGCAAGGCCTGCTGCCTTTGGGTATTACATCCTTTTTAGGCCACCGTCACATTCATCTTCTTTTTTCGTTCAGTTTCAAAAATGCTCTGCTGAGATGTTACTTTTGACCAGAATGCCTATAGCGGAGCTTCACATTTAGAAATATAAAACCACTGTAGTGTGCTGATTTTAAACTAGACTTTCATAAACTCTTTGATGTCCCTATATACTGTAGATATGTTTCAAACCAGAGAGCCATTAAATAAAGGATTTGTATTAGAGAAGCCGATTTTATTCTGCTACAGAGTGTGGCAGTCCTGGTGTAAATAAAATATCCTTTACGCAGGGTAGGGCACCGCCTATTGTGTGTTTAGCCAACGGACCACTGAAGGCAACCTTTTATTGATGAACTAGATAAAAGCCCTTGTATGGGCATCATTATATCTATTCTGTGACTACCTATTTTGTAATGGGGAATTTCTACTTTTCAAGCTCACTGGGTCTGTGTTTGCAAAGTCTTTGGATAATTTAATCCGTATCATGCTGATGCCAAAACCTAGTGGTAAACTGGTTGCTGTGGTTTTAAAATGAACACGATCAGAATGTAGCTGAGTTGTCTGATGCAATGGTAAATGGATGCATTGCGTCATTGCCAAATTTGAACTCCTGCTTGACCTCATGTTCTTTTGTTTTACTAGGTGTCAAAGCCCAGATGGGCTGAAATATTTCATTGTTAAAGGAAACCAAAGAGGTAAGTCCGCCTTTTTCACCACTGAGTCAGTATGCAGCGCCCAGGTCAGACCCTCGGTGATGTGGACAACAAGGTACTTGAAGCTGTCCACCCTCTCCACCGAGGACCGGATGATATTAAGGGGGGCGTAGTTCCTTCCGTGCTACTTCCCAAAGTCCACTATCATCTCTTAGTCTTGTTGACATTCATATAGGTTGTTGTCCTGACACCAGTGGGTCAGGTCCTCTACTTTTTTCACGTAGGCCTTTTCATTGTCATCTGTAATCAGGATCTAGAAGGCTTGTGAGATAGAGGGTAATATGAATGCAGCAAAATACACAAGATGAAAGGATATGTATATGGTGCAGTCTGTAAGAAACCTGCCACTTGTGGTGAAGATTTTTTTTTTTTCCAGCAAGACAATGAGCCCAATCATAAAGCCAAAGAAACACACATCAAAGACAATGACCTGGAGTGGCCAATTCAGAGCCCTTATGATCCCCTTAAAAAAAAACAACTTTGAGTGCCCTGATGTGCACACTGAAAAAAGGAGACTGGCCAACTCTTGGATTTATGTAAGCATCTTGGGTGTATTTAACACAATTGCCTCATGTTTTAAAGTTAAACGTAACTATATAGTGTAGAAACTACATCATATGCAGAGAGGGTACATGAATTTGTTCAGATCATGTTGGGATGAAGTGTGTCAATAAAGTAGCAATGTTAATTATCGTGATACCGCACGCGATCTCGTTCACATCCAAGGGCTCGTGGTATGGTACGTCACACCACTTTTCGGTCGGTAAGTCTTGATTTTCTAATTAAATATTGTCTAAATCTCAGCCAAATGTAGTTTAATGTCTTGAGAGTCGTTAACGTAACGACGTTACGTAACTACGTAACGTTAACGTTAAATAAGTGCTGTGAGCTTATTTGCTTGCGCTATTTTATCACCATGTTTCATTTGAATTTGTTTTTGAGCGGGAGCCGTTCATGTTACATTCATTAACTTTGCGTTGCTCCTTGTCTGTTGCTGTTTGAATTGGTTTGCCAACTGACTGTTCAGTTACATTCTGTGTTAACTACACTATGACCGTAGCATTAGTGAGATTTGGCCATCAAGCAGCCTATGCTAATGTTATCAGCGGCATTAAGTTAGCGACGCCCCCTCCCCCAAAACACCGTGTAATGAGACCATGAGCAGACGGAGAGGACATTCATTAGAATATAGCATTAGAATTGCTGCATTCAAAAGTGCTCAGTTTTTTTTGTTTATTTTTTACTTTTTTTAAAGCTTCAAGAAATGTTTTATCTTTAACCAGGACATGACTGAGGCCACTGCACTGAGTGCCTTTGAGAAAACAACAGTGGGAATCTACATCACCAGAGAGGCGCCAGGCAATGACTTTTCTGATGTTGCCATCATCATCGAGGGTGTGGTGGTTCTTCAAGATCTGGATAATGTGGCCCTTGCAACAGCCTTGTTGTTTGGTCTTTTTTACTCTTTGAACATGAGGTATCCGTCACAGCTCCGCTACACTTTCGAAAGTGATTCAAAAGGTGGTAATGGAGTTGGATGAGACTCAACTCTTGAGGCAAGCCCAAAGCTTAAAGCTTAGGCTGCCGGTTTACATTTTCTGGGAAACAATACAAAGAAGTGCTGCCTGCTGCTATGGAGACATATTACGCGCAGAGTGTACGCTCCAGTCGGCGTCGCCTGAGTGTGTTTTGAGGCATATTTTTTTGGACCTCGGGGACCCGACTGGTCAGTCCAAATGCCTTTTCTGCCGACGGTCGGCCCGTCTGGCTAGTGTGTAACTTCTTTTAGTAACACTTAAACCTTGAATCTTAGTTGATGACCAGATTCTTTTTTTTCCATGGCATCTTTAAGATTATTGGAGACAAAACACGGGTATTTACTTTATTGCACTTTTTGTATTTGGGGCTGTAGATTTCAGTTACATATTTTAAAGGCAGTTGTCTCAAAATTAATGTATATTTGCTGTACACTCGCAATAGGACATTTTAGTCATAAAACCTTAACTGCCATGTGGACTGGGCCATTAACCCCCCTCTTCCTCTCTGCTAAAAGTTCTCTGATTGGCAGCATTCTTCAATTTTAGTTTCTATTTCTCTTTACAAGTGAAGAGATGGAGAACTGTACACAGTCTAAATAGTCCCACCAGGGCCCTGTGAAATGGGATGTTTCAGTTGTAATAGAGAATTTTAAATACTTCTAAGAATACTGTTTTGAACCAAGATGTCACAATGACGTCAGTGTTGGAATTGTTGACACTCACTGTATTACTGTTTATTCTATGGCTCTTGAATAAATGTTTTGACATGCAACTGGTGAAAATGGGTAATGTTAATGATTTAAGAGAGTTAATAGAAAGGTATTAGACATTAAAATAAATGATTGCTGGAATGACAATGGTAACTAATGTTTTTGCATTTCAAATCTATAGTTACATCGAATTGTTTACAGTTACAATTATTTAATTTAATCTTGACAATAGAGACCTTGAACACAATGTTTATTGTTTTCTTCGAAGATGGTTGCCTGTAACCTTTTTCAAAAGAAAAGGTCTAATTTCCATTCTGTGACTGAGTCGGTAAAACACTGAAAACGGACATTACTTGTTCACTGTTGATTTGTATTACAGTTTTTTCAGTGCAAAGCTGATACAGATTCACAGAACGTCATGGTTGAAATTGCTGCCAAAGGGTAGGGGGGTAAATACTTTTTTTAGGCACCATATCTGATATAATAAATTATGCATTAGATTAATAAAGCAGATACAACTTATAGGGTGTCTTATTTAGTGTCTTTCAGTGGCCTACTAAATCATGAAACTCTGACCACATTGATGCAATTGGTTGTTACTAAAGTGTGAGTATTTCCTCTTGTTGGAATTTGAATTTGGATTTAAAAATTCAACGGCACAGTGCTCTTCCATCAAGCTCCATGCGTGAAATGCGCAAGTGTCAAAACACTTAACTGTAACTATAACCAGCTATGATAAAACAACAGAACTTCTAAATTATTAAACTAGCCCACTGTGGAGAAGGTGGCGTGATGACTAATGACCAGACAGACGTAAATAAGATGTGGATTATATTCGGTTTCTTGCTATTTTCTTGGATTTATTTTAAACACGTACCTTTACGGGCTTATTAGACAGATGTTCCTCACATCTGCGACCTTTGTGATATCCTATCGGTGGCGACATCTAAACGGAATTCATTAAAACCTCCCACAGGTAGCCTCCTCTCTCTCCCATCCAGCGCCCTGTATCGCCTGCCTCCCCCCAGCAGTGCGCATTCCACTTCCCCCCACCGCATCCCAGTGTGTCCAGTCCGCTCCATTTGAAGCCCTGCTCAGCTCTGCACATCTGGACCAGCGACGGGGATCCGGGGGATGAGTGGGAATTGAGCTTTTTTTTTTTGCCGCGGCAGCACCCGCATTGCAACACAGGAGCGATGCTGAGGACCGGCTGTTGAATATCTGAGGAGCATCTCTCGCCTCTTTTCAATGTTCTAGTTTATTGATCGCAACCAGCAGTGAATAGACAGATACACATACTGGTCGTGCGCAGTCAGCGCATGCAATTTAAAACAAAAAAAAACTCGTTTGATAGAATGACAGAGAGGGTGTGTTTTTTTTTATTTATTTTTTTTATATTAACTACGTCTTGGAAGTTGGACTGTTGCAACCAATAGGATCTCTACTCAGCCTGACACCGGTGGCAGCCTGAAACAACAGGATCCGGACTGGGCTAGTTGGCAGCAACTAGAATATTTGCAGCAGCATCAGCAGCCAAGTTCTTGTTGAGGATAAACTGTTGCCTTGAATCAAACTTTGTGTTTGAACTTAGATTACAGGATTTTGACCTGTCCGACGCCCAGTCCCGACACCCTACTCCTCCGCGCTCGGAGGGTGAAAGATGGAGAGCTGCAGGTGACTGACCGTTCACCTCCGCTTCAGGACGCCTACTGGGGATTAACCAAATCTTCTGGGACACGCAGGGGCCCCGGGCAGGATGGTGGGTAGGCTGCGCACTGCGCGTCCGCATGCCTGACCGTGTGTGTGTCTGTGTGTGTGTGTGTGTGTGTGTGTGTGTGTGTCTGTGTGTGTGTGTGTGTGTGTGTGTGTGTGTGTGTGTGTGTGTGCGCGCACGCGTGTGTGCGCGTGCGTGCAACAACTGCCTTTCATCTGCCCTTAACAGCAATTCATGTCGACTGTTAGTCAACTTCCTCATCCCATCCTCACCTCAACCATTCCTCACGGACGCACATGTGCCAGTGTTGGCGCCGCGGTCACGGTTCTGCTTGTCACAAGATAGATAGGATATCTGCACATCAGCTGCGGGCTCTATCATCACAATACGGGCTCTTTGAGCGGCTCGGCGCTTCACACACTATCTGTGTTTAAATTGGCGAGTGAGCATGTGCCTAAGTCTTTGTGCTCTATAATTTGCTCTAATTCGTGAAGAGTGCGTCTTAGGTCATGTGTGCCTCCATATGTACTCACTCAAACACACACACACACACACACACACACACACACACACACACACACACACACACACACACACACACACACAGTGCATGTCACTATCTTTGTGGGGACCTGTCATTGACATAATGCATTCCCTAGCCCCTTACCCTAACCTTAACCATCACAACTAAATGCCTAACCTTAACCCTTACCCTCACCCTAACCATAACCTAATTCTAACCATAATCCTAAAACCAAGTCTTAACCCTCGAACAGCCCTTTAACCTTGTGAGGTCCAGCATTTTGGCCCCACAAAGCTGTCCAGACCCCACACGTATACTGTATTCCCGGTTTATGGACCCCACAAATATAGTTAAACAAGAACACACATACACACACACACACACACACACACACACACACACACACACCCAGAGCAACCGTTGTGGTCTCTCAGATTTAGGAGGAAAATATGTGTATATCATCCATCTGTGATGTTCTGTGTATTCCATTAAAACTTTTTGAATCATATGTTGCAAGTTACCATTTTGCTTTTTCAGTTTTCCCTTAATTCACCTCATCTACTTCTTGGATTCTTGGTTTCCTATACTGTATTTCCTACAGAAGGCCTTTCAAAGGACTTGTTGCATCCAGCTGCATTCAGAGCATTTATCCAGAGTTTTACATGTATGGCGTTGTGTGACACAGCCCAGTCTCATGGCAGTTCGTGAAATGGTCACGTTATTTAATCTATTGATACGTGTTCACAGGGACGTTTTTTTCGTGGGGGCCAGCACGGAAATGTGAAGTAATGTATTTCAATGGGAAGCATATTTCGTGGTCATAGCACGAAAATGGTAGGAAGTAGTATGAAAAGCCAAAAATCCGTGTAGGGAGGTTGGTCAGGGTGGTGGATGGGTCAAACAACAGGACTTTCACCCAGAGATAAAGGGGAAACATACCCTTTGCCATTCTGCACATTACATATGTAAATCTCTTTCAATAATATATAAAACAATTTATATAGGTTTAGAAAAAGCTGATGGTCTGGGTTAAAATAAGTACATTACGTAATTTAAGTTACGTACACAAGTTAAGTACATTACGTACGTGACATATATTGTTAAAGTAGCCTACATTACAAGTCAACGTTGACTTTTAGTTTCACGTAGGACACAAACAGCGGTCTCCATCCCTCCTCCGTACGCAGTCTTTCGCAGACTTTGATTGAAAACGTATTTGTGACACGTCAAAAACAAACATAATCCGGGACAAAAACACGCTTCCCTCAAAACGTAATTGAGAATGCAGTTTTGTTGTTTGGGAATCTAATTTTTAGGAGACAGGTCTGAATTGGGTGGTGACATTTTTCTTCCTGCAAAGTATAATGGCGATTTTGTCTTAACAAACTGATGACATCGACTGAGAAGCTATGGAGGGAATATTTATTCACAATTCAAATTAAAAGTCCAAAGAGAAAACAAAGCAAGATCAAATTGAAAATAGTATTATTTTACTATACTACTAGGAAAAATCATGCCATAATTAAATGTGAAATGTAAAAGCATAAATGGATATACTTAAATTAAAATCTCAAATAGAAAAAAAGAAATAATTTAATTTTAGACTTTCTCCTTTATAATTTTCAATTTGACATTTTATCTTTTTAATTTTATGTTTTACATTTGACATTGACATTTTAAGATTCACCTTTTACATTTCGATTTAACATTAAGCTTTTCATTTAGAAGTGACAGGTGTCAATTTAAATGAGGAGGCGTGGCCCACTTCCAGCTGACAGCGGCTGCTGTGAGTATTACTGGCAGCCGGTAAGCAAGCGATCCCGGCCACCGCCAGCTGGCTGTTACCTAACACTGGAGCTTCCAAGTCCGACAACATATCGGAGCAAATGTGCAATTGGCCATCAATTTTTGTAAAACTGCCCATATTCAAACTGTACACAGTTCATTTCTCACATAAAACAGTCTCAGAAATTAATTTAGTTGTATTATAGCAGACGAAAAAAGCAATCAATTCTAGAATCTATATCGGGAGTTTGCCGTAGTAGCAGCAGGCAACAACTGGAAACCTTTTATAATTTCCGTCTGCTATTTCACCACTCATTTCCCCACAACTTTATCTAACTATAAACGCGGTTCAGTCATGCGAGGCTCAGCTGCAGCTCATCTAGAGATTTGGCATCATCGCTGCTACAGCGCGTAGCGATGTGCCCGGCCCCGGCTAAGGGAAAGAGACAGGCTGCTACGCGCTGCAGCGGCTTCTCCAGCGGCTTCTCCAGCGGCTTCTCCAGCAGGCTGAACCGGGCTCCCTCCCTCCCTTCCCTTGCCTGGGGCCGGGGCACATCGCTACGTGCTATAGCCGCTTCTCCAGCAGGCTGAACCAGGCTCCCTCCCTCCCTTCCCTTGCCTGGGGCCGGGGCACATCGCTACGTGCTATAGCCGCTTCTCCAGCAGGCTGAACCAGGCTCCCTCCCTCCCTTCCCTTGCCTGGGGCCGGGGCACATTGCTACGTGCTGTAGCCGCTTCTCCAGCAGGCTGAACCAGCTTCCTCCCGCCCCGGGCCACATCGCTACCTGGATGTGTGACAGCTAGACGAAAAAAAGGGGACACGCCGAATCCCGAGCCGGGAGATTCTAGAATTGATTGTTTTTTTCGTTTGCTATTTCACAACTAAATTCATTTCTGAGACTGTTTTATGCGAGAAATTAACTGTGTACAGTTTGAATATGGGCAGTTTTACCAAAATTGATGGCCAATTTCACATTTGGAAGCTCCAGTGTTAGGTAACAGCCAGCTGGCGGTGGCCGGGATCACTTGCTTACCGGCGGCCAGTAATACTCACAACAGTCAGCTGGAAGTGGTTTCAGACCCTCCCACCAGCCGTTGGGCCACGCCTCCTCATTTAAATTGACACCTGTCACTTCTAAATGAAAAGCTTAATGTTAAAGTAAAAATCTAAAAGGTGAATCTTAAAATGTCAATGTCAAATGTAAAACATAAAATTAAAAAGATAAAATGTCAAATTGAAAATTATAAAGGGGAAAGTCTAAAATAAAATTATTTATTTTTTTCTATTTGAGATTTTAATTTAAGTATTTCCATTTAAGCTTTTATATTTCACATTTAATTTAAGTATTTCCATTTAAGCTTTTACATTTCACATTTAATTATGGCATGATTTTTCCTAGTAGTGTAGTAAAATAATACTATTTTTAATTTGATCTTGCTTCGTTTTCTCTTTGGACTTTCAATTTGAATTATGAATAAATATTCCCTCCATAAGAAGCTGGTTGGTTTATTGGTTGGAATGTGTGCCAATCCAACCTGGTCTCATCTATTGATATATGTTCACGGGGACGTTTTTCTCGTTTTTTTCGTGGTGGCCAGCACGAAATACCCTACGGGGAAAGGACGCCTCACACGCCGGGAGACGACCGAAAAGTACGTCTCACATGCCGGGAGACGGCCACGAGGGACGTGCGACAATAACGGGATGCCGGAGATTGGGTTTAGGAAAAACACTACAGGGAAAGGACGCCTCATATGCCGGGAGACGGCCGCTGGGGACGCGTGACAATAACGGGACGGTTGACTACGGGAAACAAAACGCCACACGCGGGACGCGATCCCCACTCGTCCGGGTACTCCCTACCATTTTCGTGCTGTGACCACGAAATATGCTTCCGATTGAAATACATTACTTCACATTTTTGTGCTGGCCACCACAAGAAAAACGAGAAAAACGTTCCCGTGAACACATATTAATAGATTAAATAACGTGACCATTTCACAAACTGCCATGAGACTGGGCTGGCCAATCAGATCACTTAGGGAACATGTTTTGTGGCATAATGTCTTGTGCTTCAGCTACCGACTGAGAATACATTACTCTTGTACTGAATGCTCAGCAGAGGCTTTCTTCGCTCCACTGTAAAACTCTTTAGACACATTCTACTACAGTTTTTCTTAGTCACTTTGATACATTCCTCAGATCACTATTGACACTCTCAAAACTGCTTGTTCAACCTTCACATGATCAAGCAATTTATTATTGTTTTGGTCAAATTGCAATTGCTTTTGTACATGCATGCAATTGATTATGTACAACTGTCTGCTGTTTTCTACATGATCAATTGCTCATGTCATGTTGCTCATAATATAATATACTGGATGTCTGTTGAATTGTCTTACCCCCCAAAACATCTAGGCATAAGTTCATTGAATAGGTCTTTAAATGCACAATGGATGAACTCATTGTCATAATCGGTCAAGCAAGTTTTCCATACAGTACATTCCAATTGTTCTTAAAGATTGTTGTTGTGAATTTGTACCAGAATTGATTAATTGCTCTCAGGTGAAGCTTGACTTCCATTAATGAAGGGGATTGTGTGAAACATTAGATCAACTAATGATCAACCAGATCAAACCTCTATGCAAAATAGCTTGGAGGTGCACCAAATTAACCTTCAATTGGCAAGCATCTCTAAACAGAACACAACACATAGTTTTGTGTTTTTCTTTCTGAATCACAATGACACTGTAATTTGTTGAAAAAACAAAAATACTTTAACAGTGAAGTTGACTTCTAAGTGTTAAACAATTAGGTGAGGCCGAAACCGAGTTTGGCGAATAGCCACAGGGTGTTTCAAGCATGAATCAGTCCACGAGACTAATAGAGTTGTCTACCACCAAATAAACACCACGTGTATCAGTGGACGTGGTGCCCAAGGCATGTGATGAATCTTTCTTTAAAGTTTACCACTCAAGGGACAGTATCAGACATGCTGAGACAGGAAGAGAGGAAGGCGTGAGGTAGGGGTGGAGGCAAATGGAGGCAGGTGGGGGATGGGGTGTCAGTGAGTGGTTGGATTGCTCCCAGTATTTTTTCATATTGATCTTTGAATCTTGCTTCCATTTTTATGGCCTGAGAGAGTGAGTGTGTTGCCAGATGAAGAGTTGGAAGATGTGAAGTGAGGTGGAGATCGAATAGCCTGTTATGTTTTCAAATCTTGTTTCAATTGAAAGGACTTTTGCAAACGAAAAAAAAAAAAGTTTTTAATGAAGCTAATCCATTTCAGTCTATGGGTGGAGCTTAAGACATCAGGGCTTAATTCAGATTGCCTTAATTCCATGTTGCACTCTAAAGAGCCTAGTTGGCTGAAAGGTTTGTGTGTGTTTGTGTGTTCATGTATGTGTCTGTGCATTTGTGTGTGAGAGCTGTGCAATGCTACTAACATTCTTGTTCAATTTGTGTTGGATAATCATTTCCCTTGATTGTATACTCACTGGAGCACAACTGTGATGGGTTGCCATATTGAGTTTTCTATTGATGGGACACTGATGGTAAAGTAATGACATGTAGCAGTGAGACACTGGGAGACACAACAAGAATAGTTCCTGAGTGTGGTCCATCATGGTGAGCACTTTCACACGGGGTGAGGTTCAACATTGACCCAAATGTTACAGGTAGCAGCTGTGAATGACTGCGCCAGGCATCTCAACTTTCTCTCGATGATTTCTAGTGTTGTATTACATGTGAGACTGCCTAAAAAAACCCTCTAAGCACTTGTGCGGTGGCACTGAAACGGATACCAAATTCAGACTATGAGATATCAGCATAACAATGGCCCAGCAACAGGCCGGCGGTGTCAGGAACGAATGTTGCTCATTTTAATCTCATGTGGGAATATGAGACGCCTTATGACTTTCTGACAAAACGGCGTATTTGGAATGTTTGCCCTCTCTTGTCTGGTCTGACAACTTCTACGACATGTTTCATGACTTTGGACCACAGGAGCATAGAGCACAACTGTAAACACGACAAAACCAACTACAAACAATGAGCTAAGAGACGTTAAAACACTCCATAGAGATGTGGGAAACTGAATATTATGCACACCATTGATCAAAGATATTGGCTTTTAATTCCAAATCAGGGATTCTTTAAGTAGACAGCAGCCAAAGTGAACCAGGAAGGAGAAAGCAGACAAGACAAGCTGAAAAGTAGACAGACAGACAGACCGACAAAGGACAGACAGACAGACAAAGAACAGACAGACAGACAAAGAGCAGACAGATAGACAGACAGACAAGAGCACAGTTACAGTGACATTTTCATGTACCAGAATTTGTTCCCCATCACCTCAGGCGTCTTCAGACCTGTGGCTTCCCATCACTGGCATTCCAATCCCATTTGATTTTTTTTTTTTTTAAATGAGCAAGTTTCCAAAGCTCCTTTCTTTCTGTCCTCATTCTCTCTTAGCCTCAAGACAAAATCGCAAAGGTGCCTTTTCAAACTCAGCACTGAGATGGTGGGTGGAAGAAAGAAAGCTTGAGAGGCAAAGGAAAAAAGAGAAGTGAGACTTCATGGAGCATATTTCATTTTTAAACATTACTGACTCTCAAAATACTTCAATTCAAATTACTGTGAATGGTTTTATTTAGGGACATTTAAGTCCATAATTGTGATGCTTGATAATTAGTGTTTCCAGCAAGTTGTTTTTGTGTGTACTTTATCAATTTCAGACTCTGAGTAAGTTAGCAAGTCCTCAGGTGCAAAAATTGTCACTCTTTTTGGGGAGTAGGCGCAATAATTAATGGGTTAAACAACTCACCTCCCAGCATACAGTATGAATGACTTTCTTGTAAACATCACGGCCGAGTGTTGCAGAGCAATGGGGCTTTTTTTGTCTGGAGAACCAGACGTGTACACAATTCAGATATATAATACAAAGTAGTCATAGCTGAACACACTGGGAAGTTGCTTCTCTGCCAAACTGACTCATTCTTGCATGCACACTCACACTTTCTGAAAAATCTGAGAATCTTTATTTCATGTAATTGAATCATGTCAAGGTTTATAATCCCAGCAGAGACCAGTCAGCACATACACCCAAGGTCACTATCACACAAACACGCGCACGCACGCACGCACGCACACAAAAGTAAAAAAAAGAAGTGCATACAGTCTACTTGTAAGCACGTTCACGTTTGCCAGGCCAGCACTGCATACACACTGAAACAGGTGTTGAAAGACAGGATATATTCTTCTTCTACACTAAGTAGCAGCAAGTCAGAGCCGATTGAAGTCTTTGTTCCAGTCTTTGTCTTTGCGAATATAGGAGACCTAGCTGACTTTGCTGACACAACTTTCGAGTGTTTAACTGATTTAATGGCTGAAGTAGATTTACTTAAACAAACAGAAGTGCTGCAGAGAGGGCGTCCTGCTGCTACAGAGAAACCACAAGGTTTAGCCTACATACAGTACCTGTTTTGGATGCCAGTGACATCAGAGAGAGGATAAATTCAAATGGAAAATGAAAAAAGCCAGACTAAAATCTGTTTGTCTACTAAATATTGACCAAAATAAAAAGAATAAGGTTGACTAAATTGAAAATAAAACTCACATAAACTTAACATTAAAATGTTAACCTTGAGAATGTTTTTGTTTTTGTTGGTTAGCTAATGGTGGTTTCTTCTGTGATCGTAGAAATGTGGGTTAGTGAGTTAAAGGTACCCTGTGGAGTGTATGGTAGTGCTACAGAGCAGTGGTTTTGTGAGTGGGTCCCCTATTTGCAATGCATTACATTTGCCTGACGCCAAGTTTAGGCTATGCCACTGATATACAGTTGGTGGCGGTACTGCACCAGGAACCTAGCAAGGCAACTAGTTAGTAGCTAGCTAATCTATATCCACGACATTCCACTTCTGGGATGGCTCCGTTGACGACGGAAATTCCGCTGGATTTCACTCATTTAGGCCGGATGTCCGTTGCCTTGGACTTTCTTTGTGTTGGAATTTTAAACTCTGGTCGATTTATAAGGACTACAGTTAAGTGCTCCTCAGATCTCTGCAGGGTAAATCCGGACAGCTAGCTAGACTATCTGTCCAATCTGAGTTTTCTGTTGCACGACTTAAACAATCTTTGAACGTACACGTTCCACCAAAGTTCCTTCCCGAGGCTATTTTGCAGTGGCACCGTGGCTCCACTCGGTACTTAGCATCGCCCAAGACGACTGGGATTGGTTTTAAGAAATGCCAATAAACCAAAGCACGTTTTTCTCCCATCCCAGAATGCTGTGTGGACTAGCCAGACCCTCCTCTGCAGCGTTGTGGAGGTAGGTCTGGCAAGGCGAGTCTAGTAGCTAGCAAACATGAATGTAAACATGAGGAAGAAAAGGAAACTTGTTCAACATGTTTGTTAGACCTCAAGATTACACACAATGCATTTTTGAAAGAAGCACTTAATATTGCATAAGTAAAAGTTGTATAACCCCAGCAAAGCGCTTATCAGTCACTGTTCAATCCCATGCATTCTTCTTTGGTAAGTGATGCGCATCAAGTGTGTTTGAAGAGTAATTTTTGGCCAGCCAGGCAGAAAAAAAAAAAAAACCAAAAGAAAAACAGCACATTTCAAATAATATTTACAGTGAAAATAAGATGCAAAATATTAGTGTCTGGGCTACACTTTGTAACATAAGCATGGCTGAACTAAATGACCACCTGAGACAACAATTTCAAGTGTACAGGTATGTCATTTCTATGCAGTATGAAGTCTCTTTCAGTCATTTATTAAAAAAAAAATGTCTGTAATTACTTAATTACAGTGTGATACGCCTTGTGTGGCAGAACAGCAAAGCCAGTCTTTGTTGCCTGAAGAAAGTATGTTTACAGTCAACATCACGTCCTCAGCTAGCATTCTATATCTTCACTCCCTTAACTTGTCCACAGATCAAGGATAAATTGCAATGCAACTCATCACAACATAGATATTAACTATAAGCCTAGAGGTAACAGTCACCATAAAATGTGTTTCTCACTGAGGTTATCATACCAGTTTACCAGTGAGATGACATGGTGGCATGGCCTCATGGAGTGCTTATTAATCTCAAACTAACCAGTGTCGCAGGATTATATACAGTGCTTTAAAAACAGGCTACCTCTCCTCTAGATGAGTCATTGTACATTTCCTGCAAAGCTGGTAACAGGAGGGTAGAGAGCCCTTTGTGAACGTTGACAGTGTACCCGTCTGGCCCAGGGGATGTGCAGAATGATTTATTCAGTACCGACCATTTGATAGAAAAACAACTCATTTACATTAGGTTTAAAAAGTTGGTTTAAGAGCTGGATATATAACCCATACTCAAGACAAATGGAATAAAATATGGAATAGTGTAGAATTGTGATGGTTAGGTGAACATGGAGAAGAAGCTCATGTCCAGTCTAAGACACTCCCAGCGTGGGCTGAAAATGTGGCTGCACTCTAAGGTGCTGCATGGTTTATGGCACATAGTGAAAACTGAAGTCACACAGGGAATGAGATGAAGTTTGTAGTGATGTCTGACCTCAGTCCCACCAAGTAAAACAGCATCAAACAGCTTATATCCACCTCAAACTGTTGCTTCATGCTGCTTCCCCAGTGTGTGTGTGTGTGTGTGTGTGTGTGTGTGTGTGTGTGTGTGTGTGTGTGTGTGTGTGTGTGTTGGCCTCAGGCTGTTACTGACAGAATAAGACAGAGACCAATTGGCTATGCGTGTCACATTACTGCAGGTGGACAGCTATCTGTTATGCTGTTTGTGTGACTTGTATTAATCATGCTGCAGATAAAAAATATGTTAACACAGTTACATTACAATGACCCACCTCCCATTCATGTGGTCCTCATAAGGTAAACCATTACATTTCAGGATTCTTAACCAGTGGTGGCCACAGAGGTTTCTTAAAAAAACACACACAAAAAAACCTGCAGGCAAAAAGTAAATCTTTCAACTTTTGGAGAAACTGTAACAGTATTTTTCAGGTTACTGTTTTTTTAATCTGCCGATGCGGGCAGACAATTACTCGTAGGGTCCAGCATACAAGCAGCATTGCTAAATACTAGTACCATGGGGAACACAATTGAAACACAAACGGGCGACACACCCACTCCGTCTTACATGTTTTTTGCTCAAGGCTAGGGTTAAAGCTAGTGCAGAATTTCAAAAATGTTTTGAATTTTTGAAGTGCTTACACTACACATTTTTCCCCAGACTGTTCAGCCCAGAAGCCTTAAAATTACATCCATATTGGACTAATCCACGTCAACTATTTACTGCCAATGTCAATGATCAGTGCAATGCAGGAAGTAGTGTGTCTTACTTTCTTGCAGATGACGGGAGTTCGATTTTTGATTATGGAAGATGCACATGAAATATTTAAATTAGCCAGTTAGTTGGAAAAAAAACTGGGAAATGAGAAAAGAAGCTTTATTAGGATAAACTCCAGGATTGTAGCATTTGTATTTATTTATTTGAAAGTGCCATAGTATATAAAACTATTCAATGTGTTCCAGGGTTTTGCGGACTCACCCAGGGTTGAACTCTTATCAGATGAGGTGTACTGATTGCAAGATGTTTTCAGATGGCAAGATCTACAGTACAACTAGTACAAACACTTATAAAATTAAATGATTTTGTCGGTATGGTTTGGATACTAGTACTCCCATCTCAGACTCATAAGGTGCCACCACTAAGGACATCCTGCTTTTGGCAACGACACACAGAACATGTTTGAAAACTGTAATGTTTGAAAATTGGGGCAGCTCATGACATTGTCAAGATGCATCTTGGAACTGCTCGAGCTGGACGACCTGTCGTGATAAGTG
This sequence comes from Zingel zingel, assembly GCA_023566125.1. Taxonomy (NCBI): domain Eukaryota; kingdom Metazoa; phylum Chordata; class Actinopteri; order Perciformes; family Percidae; genus Zingel; species Zingel zingel. Next base: position 33,489,136 of record CM042316.1, on the reverse strand, counting down.
TTGCGTAAGTGAGTTTTTGCATAAGAGCTAAAAAATTTACGCGAGACAAGCAAAGGTTGTGTAGTGTTCACTAGGCCTTTGGGTTAGATTAAGGTTTCAGTAAGGTAAGGGTTGGGGTTAGGCGTGCAGTGCTACAGCAGGGGGATGGTTAGAGTAAGTCTCCAGTGAATGATGAAGTCAGAGCCTGGGTGACAGAGAAACAGATTTAAAAAAACAGAAGAAAAAGTTAATAAAGAGATGTAGAAGAAAAAAAAAAAGAAGGAAACACAGACAGAGAAACAGTGTGTTCATCGTTTTTGTCTCTGAGCAGTCTGCAATTGATTTTCAAGGTGTTTGGAAAGACAGTGGCCTTCATTCATCAAACTACCAGACTGCTTGTCACACTGCTAAACTCAATATTCATCAATTTAGTCTCTGCTGAAGCCGTAAACAAAGATCTGACATCTCTCTAATCATTTCAAACACTATTTGCATTGCACGTGGAAGACTATTGGAATAACATAATGATAAAGATTACCTTCATGCTTTGTGACAAAATATCCGTCTTTCAGGCCATATTTAAGCACTGTGCCAACGATTCTTCAAAGATGTCAAAACTCACACAATCAGTTTTTCATATTGAAATGATGAGCTCTAAAACTACACATATTTATGTTCTTTGTGCTATATTGGTTAAGATGGTTTCTTTAATCTGATGTGGAAAGATCTCTAACGGATTATTTGGGATGTAAAGTTCAATAATCACCCTCATTTAGAGAGCTAAGTTTTTTTGATGTTTGTGTGAAGACTGAAATTGCCTGAATTTTCTTAAAGTGGTCACATTATTTGTAACAGTAAAAGATTGGCATCTTATACATGTACGGTAGGCAGGTTATCTGATTCCATCATTTAGAAACATGTTCCTATAGACAGTTACAAAATACAGAACCAGAAGCTATAGATTGGATTGGGGTGGCAGTCTTAGGCAGTAACCTCATTTAGGATCCTACCTGATGGTAGACGCTCCTCCTGAGCCTCTCAGGGCTGGCCTGAAGTATCCAGTACCTTCTTCCTGACCTCAACAGGGAGAAAATGCCGCTATCCAGCTAGTTGGGAACCTTAATGATTCTCCAAGCCTTTTTCTTGCAGCGCCTGGTGTAAATATACTTTAGGCAGGGTAGATGATGCTCACAGTGACAATGCTAACATGCTGATACTAAGCAGGTACAATGTTAAACAATGCTCACTATCTAGCCTGTTAGCATGCCAACATTAGCTACTTAATACTAAAGTGTTGGGAAAATTCAAACTTTGCTCAACTAAGGTATTACGAGTGATTCCGAGGGGAACATTTGTTGTCTAAACCAAATTTCATGGCAATCTATCCAATAGTTGTTGAGGCATTTCATTTAAAAACAACAAATGTCAACCACATGGTGACGCTAGAGGGAAAGTCAAAGGATACATAATCTAAGAACCATGAATGTCTATACAATTTTGTGCCAATCCATCACAGGAACTGTGAATAAGGAGCAACTGACTATTGTTTGTTTGACTTGAAAAATGTGAACCCATCCTTTAAGATTTATCTTTGTATTCCCCCTGCCTTTAATGAGTTCATTGTACAAAGTAAATGATCATATTTCACATGCATGAAATGCATTAAAATTTGAATTGTTCTCAGGATTTATACATAGACTCAAACTGAATGAAGCTATCAATGTGTTATTGATATTTCTTCACAGTCTTTACTGGAAAAATGTCTTAGTTATATCAATTGTTACAAAAATAAATAACTGATTCTGGTGCTAGATTTTAACAATGTGCATCGCTGAATGAGCCAAGACTTCCTGGAGCTGGTAGTCGCTCGGCTGCAGCTATCGATTCTAGAGCTTCCAGATGGTCAGTCTGCTGCTGCTTCTACTGCCTGATCATGGTCTGAATTATTTATTTTCTCCAGTATGGATGGAGATATGTGTTCCCATGGGTCCTGTTACACAAAAAGTAAAACAAAAAAAATAGCCTCATCAAAAAATATTCTTTTGTAGGATATCCTGTGAATTCACAAATTTGATTTAAAAAAAAAAAAAGAAGTAATTATCACCTTTTTTTGTGAAAAGTCAGAAAATGACATACCCCAAATAAAATGGTTACTCCAGCGGTAGTCTCGTATTGGCAGGCCTATCCACAGGACTATGTCAGTGCTGTGAAGATAGGTCTGGCTGCATTGCTTATGTGGGATATGGTAAAAAGTGTTAGTATTTCTTCAAACCAATCAAAATCAAACGTCCTTGGTGGCGTTAAGCCCTGAGTGCAGCGACGGTGCCCTTTGCAAAAATAGATAATGGAGATAGCAGAGAGGGAAGGACATCCGGCGCGTCACTCACGCATGTCAGGCTTTATCCCAGCACTGTATATCCAATGAGTCAGACTACTCCAAGGGTAACCTAGTGATACTAGTAAACCAAATTTACAGAAGCTCAAACAATACATTTTTCTTTTATTTTAATTTTTTAATTTAGATTTGTATTTTAGTGTTCTGTTTTGTATGTACTCCTTACACAAAAAATCATCTGTTGCCACGATGATATTGGCATCTTAAAATGACTTAAATTGACTTGCAAATTGAATTGTGAAGAATTGTGGTTTCAAACAATATTGTTTGCCAGTCCACTTTCATTTCCTGTAGACATAGGAAACGTATACACCCTGCTAGCTTAAAATATCCCTATTTGTTCTTGTTGTTCAAATGTATATTTAATGTAAATTGCGAGCTGTGACAAGTTCTCATTTCACTCCGTCTTTTGACGTACTCCATATTTGAAGTATACTGCCTGTCTTCTGTAGCCTGGGAAAACCCTGACGAAATTCCGGCAAATTTGAGATTTGCTCTGCAAGTCAGTCTGGCCAAGAGCCCATTCAAGCCCATTTCCAAGTTTTCCAAATCGAGGCACCAATCACAACCGTTGAGGCGGGCTTTACATGATGACGATAGCGCAGCGACAGCAAGCAGCTTTTTGTTTACATTCAAGATGACAGCCACCGAAGCGCAGCAATCCGTTGATGCCGCTGTCGCTGCTACGTCACCTGGATTGTTGGTCTGATTGGTTGAAGGACTATCCAATGCGCCCAGAGGTATTTGAGTGGCGTCCATTGGTGACGCCCCTTTGGAAATGGGCTGTGAATGAAGCTTGCCCAGACCCACTCTCAGTTACAACTGAGAAGGGTCAGGTGTCAACCAGGCTATGTCTTCTGATGATCTCAGCCTGTTTCTGTTTATTGTCTGCTTTAAAACCTGTACAGCATATGAAAACCTCTGACCTTTTTGAAACTTGGTTTGGAAATAGAAAAACTCCCCAAACAAACCCGTTTACTGTAATGGGAAGAAACCTCAGGAAGGGCAACCCTCTCCCAGGATGGACAGATGTGAAATAAATGTTGTGTGTACAGAATAGACCAGAAATTACAATATAATTCATATGACAAAAAGATTCATAGAATGTGATACATATGTGACTTATAGATATCTAACAAAAGGGTTCAGTGTTGCACAAGTGGAGTTTCCACTGAACCCGATTGTTACAATCACAGAACATCGGTGGCATGTACTCCTCCATTGCAAATGCTCTATTTGTCCGACAATATTTTGAACAGTTTTGTGATCTTTGATTCACATCAAAAACCACAAATAGTTCTCGGGTATTTGTGAGTTCTCCACATGGCGCAAGGAGGAGGAGGTGGAAGCCTCAGAGAGGGCATGTTTGATTTTCATTGCATTGCATTTATAACATGCATATTAAAACACACAGACAGAAAAATGAAAGTACCGAGGCCGAAACAAACAACATGAAATGCTTTAGCAGGGTGTAGCTTCGCATGGAACATGCACAAAGAGTACTAATATACTTACACAATGTGCATATGCACAAACACACTCACAAACCAAGAATAAACAAATTAACTTGTGAAGAAGACAAGTAGAGGAAAAAAGTGAAAATTCAAAATAATATTAATTGTTTTGTATTGAGGGATATGAGCAGAACATATATGAAAATAAGACCTGTCAATAAAGGAGTGTAATGATATAAATAAAACTTGCTAAAAGCAGCAGCATCCTCAGCTGCTAGACATGTGGTTAGAGTTAAAGGGAAGGCTTTTTAATTGGTTTACCACATATGAGCCACTTGTGAGCGAGACAGAAACAAAGCCTGAAGGGATAATAGCATCCAAAACAAGGTTAAATATTTCTCTTTATTTTTAAAATACAAATTTCTTTGTTAGGTGTGCTCCCCTTTTTTCTTTTGGGATGCTCAGGTAAAAAGTCAGCATCCTCATGAGTTGACGATCGATGTAGAAGACAAATAATAAAGAAATAGTATTGTTTTTGTATTGTAGAGCTAACTAATCCTTGTAAGATATATTATGAAAAGAGTGTGATCTAACATTTCTCCTTATTTTATTCTAACCCCATTAACTTGGTAATGCTAGCTTAGCTACTTGGACAAACAAGACAGAGGTTTGTTTTATGTTTTATTGTTCGTGTTTCACCATTAGTGTTACAAGCTTAAAGGCTTTTAGAATCAACACTATGTGTTTGGCTCTCCGGTAGCACTGTTGTTTAAATATCCATCTATAAATTGCAGGAACGTCTGTCTGTCTTTCTGTCTGTCTGCCTGCCTGTCTCTCTGTCTGTCTGTCTGTCTGTCTGTCTGTCGAACCGTTAGTCTGATGGATTTCAAACTTGACAGGTGTCTTGCTACGGGCACGAGTAAGTGCAGTGCCAAGATGATGTTGTTTGGATTAGAAATGCAATAGATATCGTTAAATATATAGGTATAAGAAGCACACATTGGCTTTTGCCGCTCTAGCCGCTGGCCACTCCCCCTCTGTGAGCAGGACCAGAGACAGAGAGCAGCGGAGCTTTGGCAGCTAAAATGTGACATACACCTCAAGCCCACAAAAACGTACAAAGTAGCACTACTTTGGACTGTCGTTGACTTTAAATAAACAAGTGGCAGACAGAGTATGTATATGTGTTTGGGGGCGTGTTTGGGTGGAAGGTAACCTGCACATCACACGCAGACGACGGAGAGATTATTCCTTCACAGCGCTGTGCAATGCGAGCATATCTCAGAGCTGAAACAGGCAGACATCATTTTTCATCAGACTCACCCTGGGTTGGGTTAATTAAGTCTAGGCCTCTGCTAACTTTCAACACTAATAACATTACCGTCGCCAAAATACTCCCGTAAATCAAATCCATACTTCAACATTAACCATCAAGCCCCTAAACCTGTATGGAAGTCAGCACCTCTGCTGAAGTGTTAAATTCGTTAACGATCATACGACATGATACGTCTCTCTATCTCTCTCTCTCTCTCCCTTTCTTGCTCTCTCGCTCTCTCACTCTCTGCGTGTGTGAACACACATGTGTCCGGTTCTGGTGGTTAATGAACGCAGATAGGTGCTGTCTTCCTGTAGACGTAGCCTACACTGTAAGTCAGTAGTACAGGCTATACAGTGGAGTTGTATATTAAGTGGTTTGGGGTCCTTCTGTAAGTAATTTTGGGGTACAATTTGCTTTTGAAGAATTCTACAAGCAACAATACCAAAGGCCGAGCAATCGGCCCGTTCCAAACAAGCACATTTTCAACGGGCTCTGCACTAGTTGGGATTAATGACGCATATCTTCAGACAGTCTCTCCTGGAAGGCATTCATATATTGCACTTGGCACATCAGTGACAGAAATAGTTGTGTCAAGAATTAAAAAAGAGTGCTTGAGTGAGAAGTTTGAAGGCCTGGACTCATCAGACATTTCATGGCGAAAGCAATTCATTCCAGACGGCTTAAGGAAAAGAAATTCATTCATGTTCCAAAGCTACTACTACTAGTACTTTCCAAAATACTTTAATTTTGGAAATGGACATGAACCCCATTAGTGTCCAATTCGGAAAAAAAAAAAAAAAAGCTTGCTGATATAATTCCTGGAAAGAGCAGTGATATGATAAGCTTCATTTGTCCCGGTAAAATGAAAAGCTGAACTTTGACAGGTCTGGTAAAGTGTGATTATGGAAACGATTTCCCAGCACAGTGAAAATGCTGACATATTAGGATTTCACCACTGCCATTACAGTCTGTATAAACATTGTCAGACCGTGACGTCTTCTCTCATTGAAGATATATGGCATCAGTATGTTTTCTACCACTCCACGTCAGTTGCTTTGCCCTTTACTGGACTAAAGACAACGGTGTGTCTTGGAAAACCTTCACCTTTGGTAAAATGACACAGTTTGTGTGATCACAAGGAGAAATAGGCTCAATTATCTGCATGTTGATGTACACACAGCAGTGAAAGGTCAAAACAAAATATAGATAAAATAGGTCAATATCTTGTCTCTGCAATGCACCTCTGATAATGCTGACTCGGTCAAGTAGCCCTTCATTGATATAGCTATTCCCTCCTGGTCTGGTTGACAATGATTTAGGCTATTCTTTTTTAAAGATTACGTTTTGGGCTTTTTCCACTTTTAATTTGACAGGACAGTTGGGTGAGAAAGGGGGAAGACATGCAGGAAATCGTCACAGGTGTGATTCGATCCCTGGACCTCTACCACTGAGCCAACCCGGCCACAGATAGAGGTTATTCTTTAGTATAAAAGTTTATTCTTGACCAAAAAAAATAATCTTCCACTTTCAAGCAGTCTCTATCTACAGAAGGAGTTTGCTCGGTTCAATTTAGTCAAATGACAGAAGTTAGTCTGAGAATGGGGGTTACCATTTTATCCCAAAAGCCTTCTACCGAGGAAGGTTGTGAGATCCAGAAAAAGCTTGTAAATTAAGTTATTTTTGTCGAATTATTGTTTTGACTAAAGACTTAGAAAATAGGCAAAGTTGTTGTATACTATTTAGATTATATATATATATATATATATATATATATATATATATATATATCCACGATGTTCCACTTCCGGGATTGCTCCATCACCGACAGAAATTCCGCTGGATGTCACTCATATCGGCCGGATGTCCATTACCTTACGCTTTCGTTGTGTTGGCATTTTGCGGTTGATTTATGAGGACTACGGTTAACTGCTCCTCAGATCTCTGCAGAGTAAATCCACACAGCTAGCTAGACTATCTGTCCAATCAGAGTTTTCTGTTGCACGACTGAACTTTTGAACGTACACATGTTCCACCAAAACAAGTTCCTTCCTGATGCTATTTTGCAGCGGCACCATGGCTCCACTCGGCGTTTGGCACCGTCCAAGAAGATTGTGATTGGTTTCAAGAAATGCCAATAAACCAGAGCACGTTTTTCTCCCATCCCAGAATGCTGTGTGGACTCGCCAGACTCTCCTTCGCAGCACTGTGGAGGAAGGTCTGGCAAAGCAAGACTAGTGATAGCCTAAAACATTGAAATACGTGAAAATACAAATGAGTAATTCTCTACATACGCTCACAAACTACCATTGTAGTGCTAGGTATATAACATCCACCATAAGTGACAGTAATAGGATATGATTGTAGAGTGCTTCCTTTGTGGTGCTCTGTGTTTGAAGTTTGGTTGAGTATAGGCAACTAAAACTACATGACGTTTTTTTTTAAGTGTTTAAGAAAACTGTAAAAGACATAAGTGAGACAGTCGCTTTTATTGTGTTGTGTATCTCTCTGATTTGGAATACTTTTAAGTGATATATTACTTAAATAAAGGAAAAGTAAAGCCAGCAGGGATGGAAGAAGACGTACTGAGAACCCTAACTTAAAGGTCCAATATGGAATATATTTACTGTAATAAATCCCAAAATGACCCCAATGCATCATCAGATATTAAGGAAACATGCTAAGTTGAAATACTATCTTTTCTGACAACAATGCTAATGCCATTATTTTCTCCTTTTGAAATTTACTTTCCGTGATGGAATTTCTGTTTGTGTTTTGGCCTGTTTGTTGTTATCAACTGCCAACCTGTTCTCATTCCGAACTCGTGAAATAAGGACGTTTGGACAGTGGCCGTCAGCGTCTGATGCGACGTAAAAGGCGTCCTTCAGCATACTTGTGCAATGCACTGGGGCTAGCAGCAGTTAGATAGGATTTAGTGAGTACTATGTAAGAGCAAATTTCTGCAATGGGCTGGTGGATGGGTTAAACACAGGACTTTCACCCAGGAGAGCAAGGTTCATGTCCCGTTTGTCGCGCTTGCTGTAGTTGCTTTTTTCTTTCCTCCCGCTTGCTATAGTCGCTTTTTTCTTTCGCTTTTTTCTTTCCTCCCGCGTGTCACAGAACCGTACGGCCACCCACGACCCTTTCCTAAACCCAACCGCCCCGTAGTTCCCGCGTGTCACGGACATAGGCGTCGATTTCGGTGGGGACGGTGGGTACGCGTACCTACCAGATTTCGTCATGAGTCATTTTGTACCCACCACTTTTTTGAAAACCTCAAGCTCAATTTAGTTAAAAAAAAAGTCCATAACACATATAATTCTTGAGCGACAGATGCCAAAAAATCCAAAACAATCTCTATCCCCACAGAGCAGACACACACACACACACACACACACACACAGCCGCTCTGCTGCTGCGCTGGCTGCACGCTTCTCTGTTCACAACGCTGCCTGTCGGGACATTCTGCTTAACATGAAAAAAAGCTTAATGTGGTTTAATGTACCTAAACAACTATCAATCATCACCAAATATCTTGTAATGAACACTTAAGCCTGTCAAAAGAACTAAACCGAAATCCAACGATTATATAAGTTATCTCACATTAGCGTTGTCTTCTTCATTGGCGCCTATGGCGAGGAAAAAGCTTGTACCTAAACAAAGATCAATGATTACAAAATTTCTCTCTGATATTGCTCCTCATAACCACTGAAAACTGTAAAAAAAATCGAACCAGAAATGTGGTGATGATTGATCGTTGTTTAGGTACATTAAACCACTTTAAGCTTTCTCACGTTACGACTTATAAAGTCCATGAGAACCGTGGGGAGTCAACCCACAGCCGCTCTGCTGCCCTGCTGAAAATGTGAAGCAGAAACACTTAATGTCAGATAACGTCCATAATAATAGAACTTTGGGTTCGATTTTTTGACAGTTGTCAGTGGTTATAAGGAGCAATATGAGAGATAAATTTGGTGATGTCTGATCGTTGTTTAGGTACCTTAAACCATGTTAAGCTTTTTCCTTACATAGGCTCTAATGAAGCAGAAACGATTAAGGTCAGATAACGTCCATAATAACTGGGATCGATTTTTTGGTCAGTTTTCAGTGGTTATGAGGAGCAATATGAGAGAGAAATTTGATGATCATTGTTTACGTACATTAAACCACGTTTTTATTCATTACAGGACAGCGTCTTTCAAAACATGACCTGCGTGAAAGAGAGAGAAAAAAATAAATGCGTCATTGTACCCAGCACTTCTGGAAATGTACATCTGAATGCGTCTCTGTCCCCAGCACATTTCAAACCAAACTGACGCCCATGGTCACGGAACCGTAAGCCCACCCAACCAAGCGCGTTTACTTAAATCGCTAAGGGACGGTAATAGTCCCAACCAAGCGCATTTACTTATAGCGCTAAAGGGACGGCAATAGTCCCGACCAAGCGCGTTTACTTGTAGCACAAAAGGGACGGCAATAGTCCCGACCAAGCGCGTTTACATAAAACGCTAAAGGAGACCTTTAGCGTCAATAAGAACGACAAAGGCACCTGACCAAACGTCCCTATTTTACGAGATGGGTGTGAGAATGTGTTGCAACTGCCCAGTTTGTCAGCCAGGCCGGGTTGCCAGATATACCTGTAAAAACGTAAACCCAGCACACTACAGCTGTAAGGTTACAGCCATAAAAGCAGCAAACAAACGAACAGGATCAACGGAGATTGATTTTACCCGACAAGAAAAACGGCATGTTTCTAATAGTTGTGTGATCAGAGACGTAACAAACCCGTCTGGGTAAATATTGGAGAAATTGGAAAGAGAGGACCTTGAGTTTCCCGTGTGTTTAGCGATTGTTGCCATAATTCTAAGCCAATAAAGTGTGTTCAGTCGGGTGGAAAACGACCTCAAGGTAGTGGTATTTTTAGCGGTTCCTATCGTAATTGTAAGCCGAGGAAGTGTGTCTGTCTGGCATGTGGAGAGGATGGCGAGGTTGTGGGATTTTTAGCAGTTCCTATGGTAATTCTAAGCCGAAAAAGTGTGTCTGTCAGTTGGGTACAGAGCTCCACGTGAGCACGGACTTTTACGACTGTCAATATAGCCAGCATCTAACATTAGCTACTCCGCTGTCCTGTGGAGTAATGGGTGGCTATGTGAGACAAGTGTCTATCAACATTGTTGTGGATGCTCCGGTATCAGCCTGGCAGCCAACGTGAACTTCGAGTCTGGGGAGGAGGGGGCAGGGGAGGCGACGCTCTCCAGTATTTTGAATTTGTATTGCAGTAACTATTTTAAACACTGGCTGTCAGTATTACATATTGTACCTTTAAGTAGAAGTAGCAATACCACATTGTACAAATAGTTCTACAAAACGTAGAAGTATTTGTAGAATGCGGAATGGCATCATACATCATCATTCCTAGCAGCAACCGTCTTTTAAAAAAAAGAAAGAGAAAAAAACTTTGAGCACAAAATTTAGAGAGAAATATGATAGAAATATAATAGAAATGTCAAAATACACTTGAGGGGGGCTTTATAAGGCTCAGGGTACTAAAGTATAATCCGTTTTTGGTTTTAAACCAAAAACAAAAAAACAAAACTATAAGCTCCGTTTTGTCGATTTTCCAATGTCCATAGAAATAAAAAATTAACTGGAAAACTGCTCGTTTTTCAACTGTTGTTTTTTTGTTATTCACGTTTCTGTTTTAACCAAAGAGCAAGAATACGGGCTCATTTTTATAATGTGCATAATCATTGAAAATCTGATGGAACACAGGTCTCGTTTATAATGTTATTTTGGTCTTACGTGTTAAGATCAAAGTTGACTAAAACCAATGCGCTCTGGACAGGAAGTAACATTAACGTGTCAAAATAAAAGTATGAGAGCTGTAATAACTGCCAGAAGTACTTTAGCGTTTGCCTGTAGCTTGTCAGATTAAGCACGTTAATTATTTAGGGTTAAATAAAGCATTTAATTGAGCACCATTCATTAATAGCCACAAAGGGAGTAAGAATGGATATTGTTTTAAAATAGAAATAGGATTATAATAATTTAATCACATTTTAATTATTACACATTATGTGTGGCGTTATTGACTATTTTTACTTTAATCTTACACCAGCCAGTAAAAAAAGGCAAAAAATATAAGGGCTTTTTTAAATTGCTCTTCAGAATATTGTATGTGACATGGTTGACCACATTAGCTGCCAATGAACATGTCAATGTGATAAAGAACATAAATTAACAAGTTAAAGTGTACTGGAGACTCTCTCATTCTGGTCTGGTCTCCTGGTCCGGAGTTCATGGTGAGCATGTAGACCTCCTCACTGCTGGGCCTGTGCTTGGATCACCCAGCTCGTTAGATGTTCACTGCTCATACTAAGCCCTTGAAACAGTAGTTGGCCAATATTGGATAATAAAATATAATACATGATAGGTATTGTGTGGTTGAATTACAATAAGGAATGGTCAATGGTAAGCACTGTGGCCTCACAGCAAGAAGGTACTGGGTTGGAACCCTGGTGGGCCGAGGCCTTTCTGCATGGAGTTTGCATGTTCTTCCCGTGTCTGCATGGGGTTTTCTCCAGGTGCTCCGCTTTCCCTCTCCACTAAAAAAAAAACATGTTCCCCTCCCTTTCACTTAATCGTAAGTCGCTTTGGATAAAAGCGCCAGCTAAATGATATGTCATTTAGTGTAATGGAATGGAATGAACAAGTGAACTAAAGCACATAAGGCTCAGAACATAACACCGTAACAACATAAAACTCAAAGAACTAAATAACAAAAACGATGTGCTGCTGTGTGCTTGTGTGCATGTGTGTGTTGTAAATTAAATAATTGGTACCAGTCCTGACTTTGCAATGCATTATTTTTCTGATCAAGATAACTGACATCTCCTGGTAAGCAATATAAATATTTACTGCCATTGTATTGTTGGTGCAGCAGCAGATGGCACAGAATCATGCAAACGTTTAATGTTACAACCAAGATCTCTCTCTCTCTCTCTCTCTCTCTCTCTCTCTCTCTCTCTCTCTCTCTCTCTCTCTCTCTCTCTCTCTCTCTCTCTCTCTCTCTCTCTCTCAGAACATACACTTTCACAAAGGCTGGTGCATGTTTATCATATATTGCATGGTGCTGTGGACTCAAGTGGAAAATCTGAATCAGCAAAGTGGCCTACTGTAATATTCTAGCAGTAAACCACAAGTGTGGTCCAGTCTGTAGAGCCTGAGGAGACCAGGATGAGAGAAGCAACATGGAAGCTTCCTCACTAATATGATGAGAGGTTTGGAATGTGGCCCAGTTCTATCTGCAGGAGTTCTTCATCATACTCAAATTAATGGCAGTTAAGTTGGTCAACCATGTCACATGAATATTCTGCAGAGTTGCAATAAAAAGAAGCCTTTTCATTTAAGTGGTCAAGTGGTTTAGCCCTTGTGTTGTCTTATAAATTGGGTCATTATAAATGTTATTGGCATAACAAAATGCATCACTCAATTCTGGGTTACCCCTTTTATCCAACTTCATTCCACTCATTAGTTTTACACTTACTTTTTGCATTCATGGTCAACAGACCTCATTTACATGAATTATACCTAATTTCTAAGTAAAATGAGGATATACGATTAGTTGTTTTGGATTATAACAGACTGGTATATTCAATTCAGTTTTATTTATAGTATCAAAAACAGGAGTTATCTCAGGACACTTTACAGATAGAGTAGGTCTAGACCACAATCTATAATTTACAAAGACCCAACAATTCCAGTGATTCCCCCCAAGAGCATGCATAAATGCGTAAATGCGACAGTGGTGAGGAAAAACTCCCTTTTTAGGAAGAAACCTCAGACCCAGGCTCTTGGTAGACGTGTGTGTGTGTGTGTGTGTGTGTGTGTGTGTGTGTGTGTGTGTGTGTGTGTGTGTGTGTGTGTGTGTGTGTGTGTGTCTGTGTCTGTGTGTGTCTGTGTCTTTCTGTCTGTGTGTGTGTGTGTGTGAGTGTGTGTTTTTGCATGCACATACTTGTAAATATGCACGTGTGTCCTGTGTGTTTATCTTCTGTAAAGCTCAATAGTGCCCTATTGCACTACCGGGTCAAAATTCGCCCGGGAAGACCATAACTACTATACAATTGAATAAAAAACCCAACATTTTATGAAAGTTGTAAAGAGCATGGAAGAGAACAATGCATGTTATTTTTGGTTAATTTGGTTGAAAGAAACCCATATTTGGGGCGCCTGGCTAGCTCACCTGGTAGAGCTGGTATAGAGGTTTACTCCTCAACGCAGCGTCCGCGAGTTCAACTCCAACCTGCAGCCCATTGCCGCATGTCATTCTCTCTCTCTCTCTCTCTCTCTCTCTCTCACCTTTCAAATCTAAGCTGTCCTATACAAACAAAGGCCAAAAAAATCTTTAAAAAAGGAAGAAACACATGTTTCTTATAAGAAACTTTGAAAACACAACACATTTAACCTGAAAACAACACAAGTGTTAGATGCCTTTTTACTGGCTGGTGTAAGATTAGAGTAACTAGTCAATAACTGCCACACATAGGCTAATAATAGATTCATGTAGATTTCATGTGATTTTAAAATTATTATTAAATAATTAAATACTTTATATAACCCTAAATAGCTAACTTTAGCCTAATCTGACAAGCTACAGGCAAACAATGTATTCATAAAGTGCCTCGTTCTTCTGGCAGTCATTACAGCTCTCATACTTTTATTTAGACATGTTAATGTTACTTCCTGTCCAGAGCGCATTGGTTTTAGTCAACTTTGATCTTAACACGTAAGACCAAAATAACATTATAAACGAGACCTGTGTTCCATCAGATTTTCAATGATTATGCACATTATAAAATTGAGCCCGTATTCTCTCTCTTGGGTTAAAACGGAAACATGAATAACAAAAAAACAACAGTTATAAAACGAGCAGTTTTCCAGTTAATTTTTCATTTCTATGGACATTGGAAAAACGAGAAAACGGAGCTCATAGTTTTGTTTTTTCATTTTTGATTTAAAACGAAAAACGGATTATACTTTAGTACCCTGACCTTTAAGTAGGGTAGCCTAAAAGTATAGAAGTAGCCTATTGTCAGAAAAAAGTTCTTAAAACATTAAAAAGGATAATGACTTATTATGCAGAATTGCCCCTTTCGATCTGTATAGGCCTATATTGCATGATTATTAGAACTAATGCACAAAGTGGAGCTAATTAACCACTTACAAATTGTTGGGTCGTTTACCCTTAAAGAGTTTCTGTATCTTGGGGGATACAGTCATTTAACAGGCTGTAGGGGGAGGAGCCAAGGGGGGAGGGGCATTATGTGGTTACAGTTGATGAGAAACACTGATGGGGTGATGGTTTCATGTAATCAGGTCATGTGACTTTATGCCAACATTCCAAACGTTTGTATCAAAATCCAAAATGGCAGCATATGTGGACAAAGACACTGGCCATGAGGTAAGTGTTGTTATATTTTTCACGATTATGATATTTTAAAGTGTTTTTGTTTTAGAAAATAGTTTTTTAGGATAGTTTTACATGTTCCTGTGGATATCTTTAAAATGATCTTCTCACAACTTTGATAATCAGGCATTGAATGCCTTTATCCTGGGGGATACATTGCACATATAAGGGTATTTTACAGGGCTGATCACTCACAGATATACTTATGTTTTGAGGCCTGTTCTCTACAGATATTGAATAGGATGAAGGTGTGCAACATTGATTACTTTTTATTTTACTCCCAAATGTGTATTATTGATGAATTCACCACTGTACACATGTTTTCAGGGAATTTCTGACAGCCGTTTCTACAGTATAACAAACAGCTTCCATTGCCCATAGACTATATCTGGTGTGGGGCACCACAGGGAAGATGGTGGAATTAAAAAAACAGGAAAAAGGTGTTATAAAAATCAGCTGATGAACTGTTTAAAAGTTATGAAATGTTAATGTTATGTTATTTATATCCTACATGGGCAATGCATCTTGGGAGATAAAGTTCAATTTTTTCCAATGTTTTCTAATGTTGTATGGATAACATGAAATAATGTAGCTAATTAATTGTTTATGAAATGTTTTAAAAGTTGGCATATGAACTATAATAAAAAGAATACAATGCAAAATGTTACCCTAAATGGGCAATGTATCTCGGGAGATACAGAGTGTAACTTAGAAAATAAAGATCATATTTTTGAAAAAAAATATGTAGTTGTGTCATTTTAGTCTAGATACATAAAAAAATAGCAATGCATACTTTTTCCATCAAATTTATTTATGCTTTCCCCTTTAAGGTGTGCAAATAATCCAATCCTTAAAAGACATTTCTGATCATTTGAGTCTTACATTTTTTTTTTGTACAGAAGTATAAAAAACCAGTGCAGGAAAGAAAAAATAATAAATTAAATTGATTTTAGAAAATACTTGAAACATTTTTTTTTACATTGAAAACAGGGTTGTTAAGGACTGGTAAATAAAAAGAAGAAGAAAATACCTAAAATCACTTTATAAAAAGAGATTTATTTCTATGTAATACTTTTTTTTTTACACATGGTCTACCAAAAAAGGTGGTATCGATTTATACAAAAGCTAAATATACTGCAATGGAATACAATGTTTTCAGATTATAAATAGTTGTCAGTATGATAAACATTATGCCAATGTAGTTTTAAATAGTAGTAGTTTTATTATAACATTATGGTTTTTCAGAAATTTGTTTTAGATGTGTTCAATGGCAATATGGTGACCAATCAGAATCTAGGGTGACCCTGCTAATGCTTTTAATATGACAGATTGAGAACTAAGTACAGTAACAGATGTGGACACTGGCCACCTCACTTTGATTATTTAATTCATCCATTTTTAATAAAAATGTTTTATATAATTTCTGTTTAATTTCTCAGGTTTTACACATTTCTTATGTCCACAAAAATAGATAAAAAAAAATATTTTTTAAGATTATTTTTTGGGCTTTAATGCCTTTCATTCATAGGACAGCTGTAGACAGGAAAGGGGGGGAGAGAGAGAGGGGGGACGACATGCTGCAAAGGGCCACAAGTTGGAATTGAATCTGGGCTGCTGTGGTAAGGACTGAGCCTTGGTACATGGGGCGCACGCTCTACCAGGTGAGCTAACAGGGCACCCCTTAAGTGCACTTTTACTGTAAATTGACAGCTCAACTATTTGAGGCTGATAATTAAAAAGGATTGTGTTAGTTGAAATAAAAAAGAACTAGTGACTAGCTTGAGTAAATGTACTTAGTTACTTTCCACCACTGTAAGCCAGCAGGGTGAAAAAAGTCTGTCCCTGACTACAGACGGACCGCTGGAGGACGTCAGATGAGAAATACAAAAAGAGGATTAGAAATAGTGAACTGTGGTGGGCTTTTTATCCAGCCAGACTGATCCGTCATGTCAACACAGACCATGTGAAAAGGAGCTCACAGCTGAGCGGCTCCTGTCACAAAAAGTGCTGGCCTACCTGAGTCTCACACACACACACACACACACACACACACACACACACACACACACACACACACACACACACACACACACACACACACACACACACACACACACAAAGAGAGAGCTGAATGGCTTTTAGCACTGTCACTGCTCTGGCCTCTTTCTCTCATTGACCTCCATTCTCCAATTACTATTTCCAGGAATGTGCCAATTCTGTTGTGCAACACACTTAATCACTTACTCAGTGTTTGAATTAGATAACTGTTTATTGACTCTGGGAAGTGGAGCATCCCATATAATATAATGCTAACTTTCCTTAAGTGGCTCTGAATTAGAATTTACTATTTGAAAAACATATGTTGGAGACACAGACATACACAGGCATGATCCTTTTTTGTCTTTTATGTGTAAGACATGAACACACATAAACAGCTTATTAAAGATAAATTATCATCATTCCATCCCATTGCTTTGTTGTCAGCTGTCTAATTTGCCATTATATTGATGTGTTTACCCCTGGTGGCCCTATCTGTCACACTCTGAGGCTTTTTTATTACAGCTGCTGGTGGATTGCATTAGCCTTAATATGGATGTGACAAACACTGTTTTTATGCATTCAATAGAAGAATACAAGAGAGTCGAAGCAAAAGAGTATGAGGTTTATGATTGAATATTTCAGGGCTGAGTCTAGTATTAACAACACTTGTTACCACGTACTTTTCCATCTCTTATATTTTGACTTGTCCTGGTCTCAGTCACAGTTGGATGTTGACTTTTTCACCCCTATAAAAAATTAAAATGTGATGCGATCACGAGCTTTTGGTAGAGACTGAAAAAAATGTTAATTGCAGATACAAGTGAATGCTTATTTTCTTTTTGCATGATGTTTTGAGTTGTCCACTGATGTAAATGCTGCTCCTCTGCGTTAAAATGAGCCAGTTGAAGTGGTTTGGGCATTTGATCAAGATAGCTTCTGGCCACCTTTTTGTGGAGTTTTTCTGTCAAAGCAAAAGAATATGAGGTTTATGTTTGAATATTTCAGGGCTGAGTCTACTATTAACAACACTTGTTACCACGTACTTTTCCATCTCTTATATTTTGACTTGTCCTGGTCTCAGTCACAGTTGGATGTTGACTTTTTTGTCCCTATAAAAAACTAAAATGTGATGCGATCACGAGCTTTGGGTAGAGACTGAAAGAAATGTTAATTGCAGATACAAGTGAATGCTTATTTTCTTTTTGCATGATGTTTTGAGTTGTCCACTGATGTAAATGCTGCTCCTCTGCGTTAAAATTAGCCATTTCAGGTGGTTTGGGCATCTGATCAAGATAGCTCCTGGCCACCTTTTTGTGGAGTTTTTCTGGCCATGATCAAATAGGAGAAGGGCACCAAGGCAGACCCAGAACACGCTGGAGGCGTTAGATCCCATGTGGCCCGGGAAGGCCTGAGGATACCCCAATAGAAGCTGGAGGATGTGGAAGATTTTTTTTTTTAGCCCGCTGCCATCACAACTCGGATCCGGATAACTAGTTTAAAATAGATATATTGATCATCATTGTTTCTGCTTATCATGCACCTCCAGTTATTTTCCATTGAGAGGAAGTAGAGCTATCGTGAGATTCATGAATGAAAGCCCTTGTTTATCCTTGAAGAGAGCAGATCCTCAAAACTTGGGATTTAAACTACAAAGCCTGGCACTTACAACCAAGATTCACACACAGCAAGTCTGTTCTAATGATTAACCTACTCACACACATATTGTGTTAAAGTGGAAAACATCTTTGTGTGTATTTTTGTAGAGTTCATCCCAGGTTAAACTCCCTGCTGACAGCTATAGGTTCCCTGTATGTGTTTCACAGCGCTCCAAAAGAACTTTAAACACTTCACTTTCTCAGAATCAAGTTTCTGGAGCGTAATTAAATCAAGCATGGGTTTGACCTCGGGAAGAGATATCCTTTGCCTGGGACCAATAGTTCATATCTTGAAATCTAACTGGTTACGTCTGATCATGTCAAAGTTTGAAAGGCCCCAACCACACAGAGCAGTGTGCAGCAGCAGTTTTCTGTCCACTGATCCACTTTGGATTCACCTCCGGTCAATGTAGCCTTGTTTTTCTGACTTTTATTCCAAGACATAATCTTTCAAATGTGAATCTACTCTCATATGAGTGTATCATATTATATTTGTTATATTATATAATATTATTGATCTGTTCAACAGTGATTTTGTCAACAGCTCGTGACACTAGAGATGAAAACTCAGGGGATCGCCACAGTCGTCAGGATACTTCAATTGGAAACAGTTCATAATTTTGTGCCAAACCATCCAGTAGATACGTGAAAACGTATCACTTGTTGGCGCTGGATGAAAAGTTAGAAGCTCTTCAAAGTTATTAGGCTTAATTCTTTGGGTACACTGGGTATCTGGTAGTCGCCATGAATAGTATTGGATAGTTGTCTGGACTAACTGTGGAACGACAGAGAGACATCCCCATCCAAAAAGCCATGCTGCTAGTATTAAAACTAAAAGGAGTGTTTAATGTTATAACACACCTTGCAACCCTTGTGCCTTGTAACTTACATCAGTATTTTCTAAAGTGGGGTGGGCTTACAAATGGCACACTCTAACAATTACAACTTTCAGTGCTTTTCGCTCTAATGTCGCCTGATAAATAAGAGATTTTTACAATAACAAGTTAAAGCCTCTTAGGACAAAAAATTATATCTAAATCTGGGGTAAAACTAAAAGCCTGCTTTGTGTAAATGTTGTCTTGAAGGACACTGGTCAAGTTTGGTCAAGTCTCAATTAATTGTCGTTGTTTTTTAGGGCCCACAAGAAACTTGGGCCAGCTCATAATTGCTTAATTCAAAGGTTATTTATATTATTTAGTCTATAATGAATTCAGTTTGTTTGTTTGTTTGTTTATTTAGGACCCTCATTTGCACCTGCATTGCGGAGGTCCTTACAACTCTCTTTAAAATGGGACAATGCAATAATTAATACGCACATTACATGTACAATACATCATAATCAATACAGAATAGGAAATTATAAGACATAAACTAAACATTTACAACAACTCAATAACAAAATAAACACCTAAGACAAGGACAGACACAGACAGGACAGCTCCACCAGTGCAGTCATAAGGCATTCCATACATTAATGTTTAACACTTATTTAAGACAGTGACACCAACATGCTATCGTCACTTAACGTCTGTTTCATCCTCTCAGAAACATCAGTGATATTATGGGAATGGTTTTCAAATAAAAAACGAACACAATTGCCACAGTGTCTATACTGTGTCTATATACTGCCAATGGATAGGACCAACAGAAATGAATTCATAAACCATTTTATTATTTGCTCTAATAAAAAAATAGAAGTTAATAATCAACATCCAGAGGTGTGGTGGAGGATCAATCCACCTGGACTTAACTCAGTCACCTTCACATTTCCTATTGATAGGCTAGTTATTTAGCCTTTTGTTCACCTTCTATCTATGTGCATAAGCTTTCAAACTAAATGTGAGAAACATATGTACATGAAAAACTTTTAACAGCTCAAGAGGGCATAATTCCTTCTGACTTGATTGACACTTGTTCCAGATGGGAGGGTCAATTCTACTTCAGACCACCTAAGTCCCGCCTCACAGTGTGTATCTTGCTGGGGAGTTGAGAGGCTATAAAATGAAGGAACTTACTGTAACCGGGACGCATTCTGTAGTTAGAGTTCCCTTTGTGAACTCCCATACACAAACTAAAGTCAGTCCAATGCTTTAATCACTGTCCAACACACAGAGAGACATCGCTGTCGATTTCCTCTCAATTTCAAGCTGAAAACGTTTCATCAAGTCGCCGGGTAGAGACAGCCGAGCCATGGCAGGGGACGGGTCGGACCAGCGGGCGCTGCAGTATGAACAAACTCTGGTAAGTTTGACTTGTTGCCAGTCTGAACTTTGTTCAATGTGAACACAGTACGTGCAGTCTCCTGGCATTAAGAGGGTAGCCAGACTCCACTGACAAATCGTTAAACGTAACGATGTAGGCTACACGATAGCGAGCAGTGTGAATTGTGGTCAAAAGTTACAATTTAAATGAAATAAATGCGTGTTGGTGAAATAACCAAGGGTCAACTCTAAGTTGTCAGATTTCAAACGAAGTTCAACCCCCTTGTACACTCACGTCAAAGTGACCGAGGCTTGTGTTGTCGAACGCGGCTGTGGAAGTGGTGACATTGTAACTAAGGAAACGTTTATATTTTGTCTTGGTCCTCAACGTTGAATGTCTTTAGCTACTACGTATTGTTACAACAGTAAAGGGGCTTATTATCATAACATAGGATTTCGCAATCCTGATTCATGTATAGTCTTGTCTCCTGTATGGCGAGATATTGGCCAAACTCTTATTGTCAAAATTCCATGCGCTTTAAGAAAGCCTGTGTAAGTGGGATCGCATATTAGAAAATGACTTTGTCTGTTTTGAATTAAAAAAATGTGCTGATATATTCGGCATAATTTCTTTTCATAAAACATTTATTTATGTAACAAAAATATCTTAACTTTCCCAGCCATGTTGCCCACACACCGTCTTGGTCCAACCAAAAGACACCATGGTGGGCGGGAGCGAGCAGTGTAAAAGTTTTAAAAGTTTACATTTTAGGAAATGACATACTGATTGGTGTTTAATAGGTTAGCCGAATTTCCCATATACTCTTAATGGTTTGGAAAAGGCCTGGAGTCATTTTTTTAAAGATGTGCATATTTGTCAAAAAGAAAATTAACTCTCTCGTAACAGATTTTTGAATGGAATTTTGCTCATTAATATTTGCATTCAGAAGCCTGATTTGACAAATATTTTAATCTGTCTGCCATCATAAATGAAATACCTAGCCTACTACATGCAAGAGGATGAAGTCATCATCACACAAACAGTACAATAGCGGTGGGGTTACTGTATGTGTCAGGAGCTCAGTATGTGTAAGCTGCGTTGATATCACCCCCCACCATCTAACAATAGATCAATTCATTGCTGTTATAGCTTGGGTGCTGTGAAAAGCTGCTGTGTACATTTGCATGCATAATTTGTTGTATGAGATGCATCTGATAGTCGTGCAGGTGTCCAGTGCTATGCTGGCTAACCTTTTATGCAGGGTACCCGAGTGTGAACAGTGATTGAATTTGAGCTTAAACTTTATAAGTTACTGTATGCCTCCATAACTTTTAACCTAAGGTAATTAATTTTTTTTAGCATACATAACAAGCAGGCAGTTGTTGAGATTCATACGTGGGGTTTGCACACTGTTTAGAAGAAGTATCACTTGAGTGAATGGTTTGATATTAGACCAGTTTTATATAGCAGGGGGCTCTCAAACATTTGCATGACACAGGCCCTCAAACGGACAGAGATCAGCGCTCATAACCATTTTGTCCTTGGGATCGCCACACGGGCTGTTTTAATATTAAGCAATACATTGTGTAAGTTGAGAGAGATGGGAACAGTGGTGAGGGGAAAAACAATTGATTACATTTTCATTTTTAGAGAAATTACACTAGGACCCAATGAGGTTCCTAGATCCCACTTTGAGGAGCACAGATTTGCAGCGTGCCCTTCATGATGATTATGTGTGTGTGTGTGTGTGTGTGTGTGTGTGTGTGTGTGTGTGTGTGTGTGTGTGTGTGTGTGTGTGTGTGTGTGTGTGTGTGTGTGTGTGTGTGTTTTTCCTGATGAACTTCTGTCAAGCCTAGAGAATCTGCTATTTGAAGAGACAAGTTGTATAGGCCAACTGGACCCATTCAGTGGCAGCGAGGCTTTAAATTAAGAAGGGCCACAACTGTAACACTTCTTTGGGCCTCTGTTTCCTTCTCTTGAAAAAGTTTCTTTGTAAAGAGTCCCCCCTTCCTACCCCACCTCTCTGTGTGCTGTTAATCTCTGTGTGTGTGTGTGTGTGTGTGTGTGTGTGTGTGTGTGTGTGTGTGTGTGTGTGTGTGTGTGTGTGTGTGTGTGTGTGTGTGTGTGTGTGTGTGTGTGTGTGTGTGTGTGTGTGTGTGTGTGTGTGTGTGTTTTTTTGTGTGAGAGATAACACAACGTGCGACCCGCTGATTCAGCGCTGGACACTCTGTCACCCTGGCAGGGTCTCGTGCTCGTCCCTGCGGCTCTCTGAAAGGAACGTGCAAGCAGCTCTCTGTGCAAAAAATCCATCCAGCCACACCACCTCATCTGTTAATCTCAGCTCACCCTGCTGTGCTTGGGTGATTGTTACATGAACACGATTGTGGAAGCATCTAAATGGAATCAAATAAAAATAGCTACAGTGTGAGAATAACCTCTTTTAACATAAATGAGTTCTCTCTTTGCCCCCCATCTCCCCGCCGTGGGTTGTAGTAACATGGTGTCTTTGTGTGATATTGGCAGTCATGGTGGTTGTGTGGGTTTGTTGTGGGCAGTGGATGCTCAAAGAGGCCAGTGTAGTTTGGCTGGGAGAGAGGCTGAAAGGCTGGCTACAGAAATGTTGGCAGGGCTTAAAGTAAGGAGCACTTGCAAAATAAAATCATCCTCAACATATTGTCTGTTAACATCTGACTGATTCATCAGTTTGTATTTGTATAAAGCTGATTTAAGCTGATTTCTGCTAGAACTTGAAGTCAGATTTGTGCTTCTCTGTGTATATGAGGGACAATATGATGTTTGAGTATTTAAGGAAAATTACATAATGCATACATTTGGCAAATGTTTACCATCATTATTCTCCTGGGTTTCCGTGTTTTTCTGGAATTTAGAATTTTGGAATCAGAATTGTTTGGCTTTGAAATTAGTCACTTAAAGAGCCCCAAATATCAGCAAACGGCGGCTACAGTCAAACATTTTATTGTTGTCCTAAACAAAGAATGTAAGTGGAAACTTAAGAGGCTTGGCACAAGTTAAAAGGTACCACCCATTCAGGCCCTAAAACACTCACTGTTGGAAGGTCACTGCAAATCACAGTCGCTAGATCATTTATCATTGAACCATTAGTTACAAACTGCTGTACTCACGATGATAAAAATACAACACAAAATTCAATTTTTTTCTGACGAGCAGAATAAAGGAAAACAATAGCTAAACGGGTTCCAGTTTTGGTGGGGACTTGAGGTTAGCATAAATTCTATGTTATGTCAACACAGGTGTGTTTATGTTTCTGTTCCATAAGATAAAATAAGATAAGATAATCCTTTTATTGATCCCCAGAGGGAATATTCAGGTGCTGTTGCCGCAGCACAAGACAGAAATTAGTACAGATAGAGAAGTACAAAAAAGTAATGAAATAAAAACGAACAATAAATAAAATAAGAGTAGTTGTAGGAAAAGAGTAAAAGAAAATTGACTATACAAGAGCAATTAAAAACAAGTTACCAGTAAAGTGATAAGTTAAAGTGACATTTACGAGGTAAAATGACATGGTATAGGGTTAGGTGATCTTTTATGTCATTAGAAAGTAAATGGACCGTCTTGTGATCAAAGGTAGTTTTATCAGGTGTTGAACAGCATTAGTTGCGAGAGTGGGAGGCTAATGTTTATGACATTTTATGTAGTGTGACAGGAATGTTCCAAAGCAATAAAAAAACAAAACTTCAATTTGATTGCAAAACTGTGTGCACACGACACTTTTTTAACAGTACATGAGAACTAGAGGATGGATAACCGAGCCCGACGGGACCCGACGATACCTGACGGGCCGGGCCGGTTCGGACAGATATTTAGAAATGATTTTCGGGTTCGGGTCGGGCTCGGTCACATCAGTGCGATAAGGCATTGAACATTTTAAATTTAAAATAGCTTATTATGTAGGTGAGCACCTGTGTTAACGTGCGCTTGTTGCCCCATGTGCGCTGATGCGCTCATCTGTTGACATTTCCGAATGCCTTCCTACAATTGCTTAATCAAAGCAGGCTTTCCACACAAACAAACATATGTGTCATTAGTATGAGAAAAAAAATGAGATTTTAACTGTGTCGGGCTCGGACATAAATATCTTAATGTCTCATGGCAGAGCATCCGCCATGAGAGTAGATGTATCGGGTAATGTTACGTATAGTTTAAACTTACAAACGTAATTTAGGCTATAAAGTAACGACAATGCTAATTTAGCTAACTTTAGCTATCAACAGTACCAGTCTGTGGTAAGCAAAGACTAGGATTGCCACTATTTGTTATAAATCGACCTGTGATTAGGAATATGAGATAACCACAGTCAGCTTATGTCATTCAGTTGTACGGGCAGGGACACAGCAGTGCACAGAACCCCAATGGTTACCACGTGTAGAGGACCTGGCGTTTATTCACGGAGTGCTTGTCTGCCTGTCTATTCACATGAGGAGCGCAGTGAGACCCCGTGGACCCAAGCGGGTATGCAGGAGAAGTGTTGCATACTGTCTGAAAGACTTTTATGTGGAATTACAGCATTTTATCAGATTGAGCCAATGTGTGTGCCGTGTCATTACGTCCATAATGCCGCCTCATTCCTGGGAGTCTTGATTCAATGCGTTTTTATGTTCCTACTCTTTATCCCAGCCCTGGTGGACAGACAGCAGATTGTCACGCCTCCCCTTTTTGTCTTACTCACTGGCTTTGATGGCTTGTTATTGTTATTACCAGGCCGTATGAATGCGCTGGGTGATGGTGTGTACGCAAGGTGACATGGTCTGTCTAGAGAATTATTGCCAACATTGCTTTTGTCCCCCCTGCATGTTTTATGTGTTGAGTGTGTGGAGGCTGTTCAGCAGCTCTGATAAGAGACATAAGACGAGAGATAAGGTGATCAGCAAATACTGAGTTAAAGCACAACCACAACCACACATCTGGCTTGTTTACAGGTGGATCCCATTCTGACACTTAGAAGCTGCAACAATTCCATGATTTAATTCCATGTTTTACTTGCCTCTTGGCTGAGTTTCAAGCTGTATTACAACTAAATGACAGAACTGCTGTGACTTGCAGCAGTTGGTACAGGCTATTTTATATGAAACAAAGTTATGGTCAGGCATATTTTTCTGTCAGCAGGACTTCTGGTTTTTGATTGGGAATGTGCTAATATTCTAGGGAAGTGAAAGTGTCGGGTGGAGAAGTATGGAAACATAATAATTTACGAGTGCATATTTCCCCGTGTTTGTGTGGGCGTGTGTGGGCGTGTGTGTTTTGCGGCCTTCTGTCTTGCTGTGACACAGAGTAATTTGTAACCCTGTATTATTGGCCTTGCTGTGATAATTAGGCTTTATGTAGCCGCGGCCATGTCTGTTTGATGTCTGCTCGCTTGCAGGCGTAGTTGAACATCTTCCTATTTCTTGCCCTCTCCGCACATTTCACTTCATTACACCTTGTGGAGAAAGTCAAAAGTCTTTATTTGTATTTTTGCAAGACAGGTCAACAACTACTTGACCCCGGCTTTTAGTTGTGGAGAAAGGGGTGCTTATATAACATCTGTTCAAAAGGTTGTGAAAAGGCTGGCTTTTGCTGCAGATAAGCATCGTTTTTTCTCTCTTTCATTTTTCTTTTTCTTTTTTCTTTGCCAAAATGACAAATCCAGCTCTAATTAGTCGCTGGACAAACGGGCATGATGGATTATCTAATTCTGGACTCGATGGGTGGAGGGATCTTGAGGAACTGTTCATAATAACTGTGACTTTGGCAAACACCTGACAAGACGGAAGAAATGTTGACAGTCCGCAGGTAAAACCAAAGGTGGAATGTGTTTGGTTGACTTGCTTTTGTTCTAGGACGCATTGATCACACAGACCAGGGTCATGCTTATGATTAACCACTAAGAGATGGAGAGAGAATAGGCTTGTCAATAGATGATAACAGATAAGCTAGTTTCAAGTGTTGGGGCATGTCTCTTGATGAGTGGCATACAATTAACTCTTCCCCTTGTTATGTCCTTAACAAATATGGATTCGAGAATAGATGTAAAACTGACTTCTATGAGAAGTAGATGTTGGTTCAGTGATAACCCTTAATAGTGCTGGTTAACAGATGAGTACTCGGCAGTGCAGGTCAATACAGGGCTTAAATGCAGAGCAGAGTAGATAATGAGATAAATCATGAAACACACCTAGTACATTAAGTAGGGGTGGGGAAAAAAAATTATCGAAAATCGTATGTATTATGAATTTTTTTATGACGATTTTTAAAATCGATTCTTTCCCTTAGAATTAATATATTATTTATTTTTTTTACCAATGATTCACCTTAATATTTTCTGTTCATATAGTACCACTGACGACGACTTCATCATATCCGTTTTCAGCTAAACAGAGCGAAAGCAGAAAATACACAATATGTACTTCTTTACAAATGAAATATGTCAGACTGACTGACTGAGATATGATGTGCATTCTTCTTAGAAAACAATTGGTGTTTAGAAATGTCTCATGATATATCGTCTCTAGAAGTATATTATTTATCTTTTGTGTTTGTTGAAGAAGGAGAAGAAAATTGCAATTCGCAATACTTCTAGAATCGCAATAAATGAAAATCGCAATACAAATAGAATTGGCACCCATGAATTGTAAATAAGTCTTTAGGTTAATCTTTAAGGCAGCCATTAGTTTCCACTTATCTGACCACAGTTTAAAAACGTAAAATTCTGTATGAGCTCAGCTGGTTCAAACAAGTGGACAAATACAGCCAAGTCACCTTGAAGTGACTGCATGCCATGATAAAGCTGCTAAGTCAGAGTTGACACATCGGCGGATGTTTAGATCACTATCAGCTGTGTCTGCTCTGAGATTTTCCATTTATAGAGAGATGCTTTTACATTAAACATCTTTTTGATAAAGGTGATGTTGTTGATGTATCAACTGCGTGCCATGAAAAAGATCCACACTCAAGAATGAATGCAGTAAGTCCCATTTACCTCGACTGTTAAAAAGGTTCCACTGTGCTGCATCTTCTTTGTCAATGCCCTTCACCTTGTCTGAATGATGTGTCTGCACTATGCTGGTGATGCTTAAAGAGCTGCTCGAGTGTCTCTGCCTAATTGTTTACGTGTGTGTGTGTGTGTGTGTGTGTGTGTGTGTTCCTCCTCCTGTGCCTTTTATTAAGTAGAAAGCTCTGTAATCAATAACGGTGAGCTAAAGAGAGAGGGCAGTGGCAGCAAAACTAAAGACTCAAAGCACTATACTTTGTTATATTCTGTAATAATGGTCATAACTGCGGATTCTATCATATTAAATCTACTTATTTCTATTTTATGGGCCGACATCCAGCTATACTAACATATCTGCAATAAGCTAATACTGACCAATGTATTGGCCATGCTGATTTATTGGTTAGGTTCTAATAGATACATGAAGCTTATGTATATGGAACTTTATAATACAATATGGATATATTGAAAAATCCAGAATTAAATACCAGAAAATCCAAATTACTAAAAATCACATTATGTTTATTTGCAGTTTCAGTCCAGACATGAGAATTAACTTTACTTACCATCCTGTACACAGTGCCTCATTTAGCATCTGTTGTGGGTGGCTGCAGTAAAAAACTGGCTGATTATTGTTCATGCAAATGTTTGTTACAACAAAAAGAGGATGATGTGATGCTGATCCCTTCCCCAGACCTACATCACTCATCGATCAGTAAGGCCGTCTGTATCATCCTTCGGTTGTGGTTTGACAGGATGTTCTTTGGTGTTGCCAATTCTTATCTGCTGTCTACTGATCTTTCACATTGTGGCTGACGGCCTCACTGTTTATGCATCTATCGGCACATTTTCCACTGTTGAATATCCATGATGATTAGTCACCGGCTCTGTTCAAACATGAGTGTCAGGAGGTCAACATTATGACACCATCAGACATCATACATTTACTTGTTCTTATTTGGGGTGTGTGGAGGTATATTCTCCCACAGCTGCACTTTAATTATTCATTGGGAAAACTTGAGTAAATACCAAGCTATGCTGATGACACGCCTGTGTTGACACAGAACTAAAAAAAACAGAGAATACTATACACTGCAGGGCTGCAACTTACTATTATTTTCATTGCCAAATAATCTTTCAAAAATCTCAGTGGGAAAAAGAGAATGTCAACCTTTTTTTCTTAAAAATCATTAAAACTGCTTAATTGATTATCAAAATGGTTGGCGATTAATTCAATAGTTGACAACTAGGCTAATCGATTAATCTTTGCACCTCCTAAATACCAAAAAATCTGTCTTTTGGCTGATGGGTGGTTAAGGACACTTAATCCTTAGCATGACAACAGTAATAATAAATAATTCCATGACCTGTAGCTTAATGAGTTAATGGGGTACTAAGAGTTAGGGATGTAGCAATACACTCAACTCATGATTCGATAAGATTCACAATTTTAAGTTCACAATACAATTTTTTTGTATCAACAGAATGAAATGAAATGAAAAAACATTCCTTTATTTATATAAACTTTGCAAAACAGAAGATGTGGCCTCTTACCAAAAGTGCAATTGAAATATTTTATCTGAAATAACAAAAAATTAACGATTAAAGAAAGGCTTGTTTATTGCTAAGGCAATATGGTTACATTTAAATGATTTATATGAAATGCGATAACAATAACTTATAACCAAAAAAATGTTACCAGTCATTTGCGTCTCACATCTAAAGACAATCATCTCACATCTAACGTTAAAGAATGTCATAATATGTAAAGACTGGGGATCTTGCAGGGTCACACATTGCAAGACTACAACTAGATTGTTTTTGAAAAATTTAACCAAGCAAGCTAGCTACCCCTAACCTTATCTGGTAACTTTAGGGAAAGTTTGCCGAATGAGCCTCTAATGAATCAAAACGTTTATTGCCACAGTAGTTACCCTATGCGGAATTTGCCTTGGTGATAATACACCTACGCTACATTGGACTTTGAAAAAAAGTATTACCATGCATAACCATTATATTTGTTCTAGATAACTATTTCATATTGATACTGTAAACAGGTTTCAAACATGATGTTCCTTCACTTCCGTGTCTCTTTTGTGAAATCACTGTACTGTACAAGATTCACCTCCAGCTTTGTCCTCCGTTCATCAACGCAGAATTATAGTCGATCTCCCTCTTGCCTGCCTGCCTACTAATTGCTGTTAGTTTACTGTTGATGGAGTGCAATTAAACAGGCGCTTGGCAGTGTTTAGCCGCTGATAGAGTTGATCAGTGCTGCTTTTGGCATCTGAGGCACAACGGTCCCCGCACTGACAGATTGGATGGCGAGATGAAAGATGCTTTGATGCAACAAACACTGGTTATCAGCAGGCATTACAGCGCTCTGTGACTATACAAGCTACCAAACACACATACTTGTATACCGCACCCACACATTTTTCACTAAAAGGCACTTCCAACAGGCGTTCTTGAGTGATTGCATGTAGGCAGGCAGGCAGGCAGGTGTGAGATACACTAACAAGCAGGGTACGATGTTTTTTGATCGTGCATAACAAAACAAAACATGCAATAATGAAATCCCCCTTGCAATACCATAGATAAAGTGCCAGGCATGCCAAACACTTAAATATGCACTTCAGAATTCACTGGAAAATACAGTGCTTTCAAGTCAGAGAGCAGAGTCCACTTCGCAGCGAAAACAAAATCCTTTCACCAAGGAAACGCTCGTTCGTTCCTCGGGAATGTCTTACAGTTTTTTTTTAATTGCTTACACACTAAAATTAAAACTTTCCCATAATTAGCAAAACCTTAACCTGAAGGAGCAAAACACTGGCCTAGATGTTTGACATTGTCAGTTTCACACTTTTTGCAAAACATTACACATAGTGATTTACAAAACACTAAACACACTTGTATACATTTGACACAGAAATGTGTCATGATGTCATTTCCTTGCAGTTTCAAAGCAAAGGCTTTCAAATGAACACACCCATGAACCAATTGTTTAAACACAGCCACCAGGTGCGCAAACACATGATTGCTTAATTGTAGACACACCAATCAGGTTTCAGTCCCTCCAGAAAAACGTGATTATGCGATCGCATAATTCAATGCATAATCAGCCAAAGTCCGCATATTTATGCGGGGGCCGCATTTTTTCTAATACGCCGCACTTTCGCTGCATAAATTGCCGATTTTCGCGCAAAATATGCGGGGCTTGCATGATTTCATAATCCCATAACATTTTCATTGCAAAAAAGTCACACATATTTTAGCAGAAAGTTGAGAAATGTTGCGTTTACTTCACACAGCAGCAGCCATTTTCCCCTGTTGCCATGGGAACGTTATGAAGTGACGTAATTACGCGACGTGAACATCATCGAAAAGCTGCAGACCCCGCGATGAAGCCATGATGAAACCGCAGTTTTTGCAAGTTCCCGCAATTTTTGCAAGTTCCCGCAATTTCATCGCATAAAATTGCATAAATATCCCGCATAGTCCATCGCATTTTTTAAGAAAACGTGCCGCATAATCAAGGATTTTTGCCCGCAACAATCACAAAAAAACTCTGCATTTTTCTGGAAGGACTGAGGTTTAAGCACTATATAAAATGCAGCAGGTAAGTTCACCTGCCTTCAACCAAAATGGAAGGAGTCAGAAGAAGAAGAATGAGAGGGGGAATCCACAGAGGAGGAGAAGGAGAAAGAGGAAGAGGAAGAGGCGGAGCCCCAGCCAGAGGTAGAGGCCGAGGTGGAGGTAGAGGAAGAGGGAGAGGAAGACCTGAAGCCGGAGAATGTGCTTTATCAAATGAAATTCGCGCAACACTAGTGGACCATGTTGTGAACCACGGATTGACGCTGAGGGAGGCTGGACTAAGAGTTCAGCAAAATCTTAGCAGATATACAGTGGCATCTGTCATAACGACATTTCGACAAGGAAACAGGTAAAAGAAAATCTGTCAACAGTTATGTTTATCAGCTGCTTAACAATTTTTTTAACCGATTGCACAACATCGTCACAGCAGTTAACCAAATGCACCAGATGCAATACGTTGTCATCTGGGACTATGTGTCAGTCCACCGCTCTGCTCGTGTCCAGAACTGGTTTCAACACCATCCGCAGTTAACAGTACTATACCTTCCACCATACTCTCAGTTTCTGTACTTTATCAGATATTTCTTTTAGTTTTTTTTCTGTGATTGTAACCTGTATTGGATACCATATTTTATGTTTGTTGTTTGCTGAGCTAACAATGTTATGCACACTACTGTAGTTAGCTGTATGAAAACTGGGACATGTTGTTGTTGTTGTTGTTGTTGTTGTTGTGATTCTCGATGTGGACATGACTGATTTGGGTATATGGAGAGAAATAAATTTATAAATATATTTTCCTCAGTCTGCAGCATTGGTATTGTGTAGTGTTTGGTAAACTTATTGTATATTTGCACCTTCTCTGTGTAGTTTATTTACAATACTCTAATCACTGAGAAGTAGAATTGCTAAAATGTTTTAGGTTAGCAACAGCAGTGTGTAACTGGTTCAAACTGAATTAAGTCAAATGACATGTGTGTGTTTCATATGGTAACAAAATGTTTTTTATAAATTAGTCTATAGTTTTTGCAAGAGTGTTTCATTTTGTAAAGGGTCTGAGGTGTTCTGCTAATTGGGTGAGTGGTTGTGCTAATTGTGTGTAGTGTTTTGAAAAAAACGGTCCCGGTTTTCAAAATTGTGCTTAAGCAATTTAAAAAAACTTTAATACAAACCACAATCTTTTTCCTAAACTTGACAGTTAAGCCTAAACTTAACTGTCATCGCCGCATGACGCTCACTTTTTCTGGCTAAACTCCACTACATGGCCCCTGAAAGGACCGTCATCTGGCGGTGCCTGTACCATGCTGACCCAGTCACCTATTGGCGGCTAAACACCTAATACAACCAGCAACTGCCACTCGGATTTTATTGTTTTAACGCACTATAGACTGTTCACGTTACAGCTCTTAGTTTAAACATTTTCTATTTTAGGTATATAATGGTCTATTGGTGAATTAGCATTGATCACTTTGACGGGGGGGGGGGATACATTTTGTCCCCACAGGCGATAAAAATAATTCAGCAGAGGCAGGGATACGTAGACCACAAAGGGGAAATCCCACGCACCACCCCAGGCAAATCGAACCCTGCTTACAAGAAATGTAACACTTCTACCCTTGCACACAGAGCAGATCCCACCTGTTTCTTTCTGAAGCTCTGCCACAGTGACTCATGCTACTTGTCATTGTGGCTGTGATGAAGAGTTGAACTGATGCTAATGAAGCCTGGTCCTGACCAACTAATCGGGGCATTGGTGGATTAATCACCAATATTCTCTTTTTTTCAATCTCTGTCTCTGTTTTTCTGGATGTTATGTAAATGTGAAATGTTATGTGTTTTGCTAATTTCATGTCTGCACTTTGTCTGCTGCTGGTGTGCATGTGTGTGCACCCTTCCTGAATTTCTCACTTCCCTTGTTGGTCTCTCTTTTCTCATCCTACGACCACAATCTGAAGTTTAAGTTAAGAGTTAAGAGCGGTGTATTTCACAGTTGAAAGATGCTACCAAAACATTCAAAAGTAATTTAACACTTTAATAATAATAATAATAATTTATACTTTATTAATCCCGCAAGGGGAAATTACAATGTTTTCACTCGGTTATTACACACAGCCCTGAATTACACACACATGCTCAGTACCTATACATGCACTAATGGAGAGATGTCAAAGTGAAGGGGCTGCCCATGGAAAGGCGCCCCAAGCAGTGCCCAGGAGGTGAACTGGCACCTCTCCAGCTACCAGTCCACCACCATACTTTGGTCCGTATGGGGACTTGGACCGGCGCCCCGCCGGTTCCCAACCCAACTCCCTACGGACTGAGCTACTGCCACCCCCAAATGTATTAGTAAATTCAGTCATTTAGATGGGGAGGAGTGGTAGTTGCATTTTATGCAACTGAATACTTTCGTTCACATGATGTGTATCAAATGGAGTAGAAAAAATGGTATCAAATGAAGTACTCTATTGGTATCGCTATCACTTGAAGGCTACTGGTTTTGTAATTTTTTAAACGATACCCAGCTGGAATACTTAGTTAAGCCAAACTGGAAGTTTTCTCTTTTCTTGGCAAGACCGGCCCTGCGTAGCAGCTAATTGGTTAGGCAGATGGTTGAGGTTATGCATTGACTTTGAGTGGTTAGGGTCAGGATAGCCCATTGGTCAGAGGATTGGACCTGAACACGGGAACATGGACGCATGGGCAATCCTAGTGCTTGAATGCTATGCAGAGCGTGCCTTGCAAAGACAAGCAGTGGGATTTATAATAAAGGCACTAAGATACATAGAAAACATTTAAAAATTTGAAAAATAATAGTGAAGGTGTAATCGGCATGTACATCGGGATCAGTGTTGGGTGTAACGTAACTACTTTTTTGGGTAAAAAGTAGTGTAACGCGGTACTACTGAAAATTTGGTAACAAAACGTAGTTCCTTTTTCAATTCGGCACAATGTTACTTTTCCCAGGGACAGATTTGACAGCAACACTGCCTTCTCAGCTGTGCGCTCACAAGCTCCACATGGTACATGGCAGAGGCTGGTAGCAGAGTAATCGAGCAAGCGAAAAGCAGCCAAAGCTAACTTTTGAGAGCGTTTTAAGCTTTGTGGCTTTTTGCTGGACGGCGCTCTGAGCCAGGCAGACACAAAGCTGACAACCTCACAGATGGACGCAGTGGAGATGGCCTCATACATACACACAGAGGACCGCTGTGGACTTATGTCGTTTGCACGGACACGCAAGGATTTCCAGAAAAGAGGCTGCATATGTCTACGACAATGAACAGACCATCGTGGCTGCGCAACCGGTACAAGTCGATACAGACATTACATACACACTACCACCATGTAACGCCGATGACCTGCTGATGTGCATTCAACCCGCGCTGGACTCGTTCATAATGAATCAGCCATCGCTCTTTGAGTAGAGAATCCAGTCTGCAGTGTAGTTCAGACACTAAACCAGAGATTGGCTTTATGGTCAAAGATAGTTTTTGTATAATCAACTTCAGTCTCTGCCAGAGACTCCTGGTTTAAAAGTAACGTTAAAGTAAAAAGTTACTTTCCATAGGGGGTAACTAACGTAACTGATTACTTTTTTAAGAAGTAACGACTAATGAGCAAACACTACGTTTTAAAAGTAACTTCCCAAACACTGATCAGGATGTAGTGTCTTGTTTGCATATCCTGCATGTTTGTCGTACCTTAAAATAATTAACATATGTAATGTGAAAGAGTTACATAAAAAAGTGTGCTTTCACATCTGTAGTTCAGTTAATTTGGACTGAAACAAGTAAAACACTAACCATGTCATAACTCACACATTGATTAACAGACACATTGCAAACAGACACAAACGAACGGCTAATTGCTAATTTGGCATACTTTTAATAGTGTCAATTTGCCAAAATGTGAACAAATAAACCAATGTCTCAATGTTGTCTATTGGGGCCAGTGACTGACTTTGAAAATCCCTGGTGTAGGGAGAACATGTCATAGGCTATGCTCAACTGACATTATGGCAATACAACTGTACTATACAGCATTAACAGAAAATACTCACAACAAGCCCCATATTGGACATGCACATTTTGGTCTGAGGTGGCGCATAAAGCTGTGCACAGCACATTCCAGATTAACGGAGTATACACTGCAGCTGATTATGAACAAAAAGCTCTATTAAACAATGAGATTTTTTTATTGTAAATGTGTCATTTTACAGGTGTTTCTAGTTTAAGCTCAATAGAATAAACTGTTTTTGCCTTGTTTAATGCCCTTGAGGTATAGAAATAAGATGTAAACCAAATCTATGAACTACAGAGATTATGTTGTTTACAGCAGTGGTTCCCAACCTTTTTTCATGGCGCCCCCCCTAGAAAAGCTGAGCCCCCCTCCCAGATAAAGACTTGCACACCCCCTGTGATCTTTGCCGCCCCCTTGCCGGACCCCAGGTTGGGAACCACTGGTTTACAGTATCCAAAGTCTCTGATCCGTCAGTTTCAGGTTCCACAGAACACAATGTGCTGCGGCTTCTGTTAGTTTTAGATTAAAAGCAGGCCTCAATGATCTACAAATATTTGAGAACAAAGTCAAAGATATAAATCTTGTGATATATGCGTTTTATCAACAGCGTTTTTGGAACTTTTTAAAACAGCACATTCCACTGATAGTTGTTCATACACTTGATCAACCTTGTTAAGCAAAGCATTTCAGACTTGCCAGGCTTCTGTATTAAGTAACACCTTATACTCCATCCAATTACACTCTTCTGATGTCAAGAAGGAAAGGAATCTCAGAATGGAAGTGATGTTGTTTTCATTTGATACAGTAGATGTGGCACATGTCAGCACTCTATAACTCGAATCCGCTGATTTAGATGAGGCACATTTGATTCAAATAGTGTTAAATGTTGCAGATTGTTTGTGTATCTGCCATGACGATGTACTGATCCTTCCCATCACCATTCTTCAAGCAATTTCCCTGTTTTACTCTAACTTGTGTCTAACTCAGAGCTTTTAGGTAGGGCTGGGTGAATTAAATATGATAGTTATTGTCTTTCAATGAAATCAATATTGTTAAAAAATCATAAAGATTTCGTGATACATAATAACTTTGTCTAAATTGATAATAACAAGCACATTAACTCAAACATCTCATTTGAAATACCTGAGGGAATATCATTTGAAATTGCAGTTTTGGTCATGTAATCAAACTTTACATTACCACACAGTTTATTATGATTAACATCAACTGGATTACATAACCCATGATTTCACATAGAATAGCAGATATTGTGATATATTGAGAGTATATAATTAAGTCCTTCTTCCATATTGAAGAAGGCAATAGGATGAAGGAAAGTATATATTGTCGAGCGACATAAAAATGTTTATCATGTATATTTTTCTATATTGTTTCTATAACGATGTTGAAAAACCAGCGGACAAACTCCATTACGGCAATACTCGCATCATTTGGATGACAATTTTTGTAATGATCCTTGCATCGTATGTTCATTTAGCACAAAAGCTCTTAAATAAAATGAGAAAATACTCTTGATTTTCACTCTTCATTCTATAAAGTACTACACTCATTTGTCAAGTATTTAATTCACACAGGAGTATACAAAAATAATTTATATACTTTGTAGACTATTTATTTGTTTATTGAATTACTAGAAAACATGCAATATCATGATATTAAGGAAGAAGAAGATTTTGGCCATATCACCCAGCTATACCGCACGCACGCACGCACGCACGCACGCACGCCTTCTGTCTCTTTATTCACTGAACAAGCACCGTCTTGTGTACAAATATACAGCGTTATCAGTGTTTATGTTGGTCACTAATAGACGGGGGGGACTGGCAACATGTGTACAGTATGTGTGTCGTACTGTATTTCAAACCTATCTTTAGATATCGTGACACAAACACATCTTGTGAAATGGATTTTAAGAACGGCTTTCCACTTAATTTCTTTATTTTTCCGGCATATATAATAAGAAAAGTTCTGACTGTGATGCTGCTTAATTTAGCATCACAGTACAATGGGGCACCTACATATACTGTTTCTTTATGTGGGTGCGACTTCTTTATTTCCTACTTTTTCTAATGTAATTTTTCCCTTTTCCCCCCTCTCTCTGTTTGTGCATATGCTTCGTTGCTGCTCTTGTTTTCTGTTTCTTCAAACTGATTCTGCAACATTCTTTCCCCCCCTGGGAGAATGACTGCGTGCCTTTGAACGCCCCTCTGCACTACACCACAACACACGATTAGTCTTCCTACACACACAACATGGGAGGGCACGGACGCACTCATTGTACCCAAAGGCATGCGGACACACATACAGAAAAAGCGCAACATACAGCATCAAAGACATTAAACACACACTCCTATGCTTTGTTTGAAGGTCTGCTCATTGGGTCCCAGTTGCAGTGTAACTGTGTGACTAGATTGTTAACTGGTTTGTTCTGGAATTGATCCACCTTTCACCCATCAATCTCCTCCTCCCTCCCTCTCTTTTCGCCCACTTCTTTCTTTTTTTTCCTCTTTTCAATAACTTTTCTTTCTGTACAGTTTTTCACTCGTCAGCCATTCCATTCCACCACCAAACTGTAAATCCCATCTCCCCATCTTTTATTTCTTATCACATCATCATGATCAAAAATGCTTTTGGTTGCATTTTCTTACAGTCGCTCATAGCATTTAGCATTTAGCAACCCAATTTTTGGAAAACAGTGGAAAATGACCATCACATCTTCACATTTCACAAAAATCCATGTTTAGTTATTTTGCCCTAGCCAATTTAGTGGTGACTGATGTATCCATCCCGCAACTTAATTTTCAGTCAATGTAGAAGCGGTTAGCAGTGGCAGGTTGCAGATAGTGTTGTTTTTGGCGGCCTGTTTTTGTCTTTGTGTCATGCTGTCAGTTTAGTTTTTATTAGTTTTAGTCACGTTTATACTCTTTTTAGTCTAGTCAAGTTTCAGTCGACTAAAAGTCTGAGCATTGTAGTCTTATTTTAGTCAGAATTATCCATAACTATTTTCGTCTAGTTTTAGTCGACGAAAACTGATGACATTTAATCTAGTTTTAGTCAATGAAAATTGTATTTTAGTCTCTTTTTAGTAATGGAATTATATTTAACCCAGTCAATATAGTATGCATACCTAGTAGGAGAGACAAAACCAAAATTTTCTTTTAGCCAAACCCATTAGATTATCTTATTATATTATTTTTACCTTTTATAGACTCAAGAATACATCCATTCCAGACACGGAAGACACTCTGATTTGAATTTACAACATATTTATTTTTACCAACCAAACAGGTTAGAAGTACACACACAAATTTAAATAAAATAAATAAAAACAATAAATAAAATAATGAACGCAACTAAACGAGACAAAACAACGTTATAACATTTCGTCTCGTTTTGGTCAACGAAAATGAAGAGACATTTTAGCATATTTTTAATTTGCCAAACTACATTTAGTCTCATTTTTATTCGTCAACAATATTGCATTATACATTTAATTATAGTCGTCACATGACCAGCATTTACATTGCGTCTCGTTTTCGTCACATGATAATGGTTAGTTGACAACGATATTTAGTCATAATTTTCGTTGACGAAAGCAACACTTGTTGCAGACAACATTATTAATGTCAATCAAAATATGCCAAATGTCATTCTTTGTACAAGCTGTCTGTTTAACGGCACCAATCTCATCCATAATCATCCCCATCTTTGTCATTTTTTGCCATTTTTCATGGATGTACTGTAGCCATTTTTCTGTTGATCAAGGTGAAACTTAACAATGAGACAATGTATCAAATGACAACATGAACACAATGTGTCATGTTTCAGGTCAGGTCTCCGAAACACAACTTTACTGTTTTGGTTCAGTTTCACTGCTCTTATAGCGTCATTGTTGGCCGCAGCACACAGCTGTTTTGAGTGGAAAAAGCTAAAAAATAACAACTTTACACTCCCTGCTCAGAAGCAGACAGACACAGTTAGCAACTTGCTGGTAAACAAGTGGATCATTTAGCAGCTAAATATCTAGATATTTCTCTCAGGAGATGGTGGAGACCAAAATCAGAGCTAAAAGTGAGATAATATTTGATTTACATGCATCAGGTGGGAACAAACGCGACTCCAAGTCAATGCTTATGTTGCTCCGTAAATGCTGGATATGGATTAGGTGAAATAATGTCTATGTTGGGTTCACAACTTGTTTCAGCAGGATCTCATGTAGAGGAAGCAAATGTTCGCTAAGCTGCTAATGTAGCAAATACTCAGGTGTGTTGTTGATTTCTCACAATGTTGAATCCTCTTTCTTCTTCATGACTCCATTTTCAGAGTAGCATTTCCTATGGTAATTTATTCATTTGGATTAACCTTGTGATTGTCATGTACAGAAATGCATTAAATGCATTATCTGTTCTTGGCTCTTCAAGAGCTCAATTAGCTGAATCTGATCAAAAAGCCACATTAAATCAGGTCAGACCAGTACATTGACCAGGACTATGTGTTCAGGGAGAAATACTGGAGTCAGATGTTTCTCAATAATATCCTACTTGTATTAAAGGTCCAGAATCAGCAAACTGATAGCAGTAGCGGGCACAGTAGCAGACACAGCAGCAGACACCGCAAGTCTCAAGATGGCTGGTTCTAGTGTGTGTGTGTGTGTGTGTGTGTGTGTGTGTGTGTGTGTGTGTGTGTGTGTGTGTGTGTGTGTGTGTGTGTGCGTGTGCGTGTGCGTGCGTGCGTGCGTGTGAACCAAGGTTATTATAGTTTTGCATTTTTCATTTATTTTTATTTCGTTTTGACTTTTTGTTTTCAAATTCAGTTTAGTTTTAGTTTTTAAAGCGGGTTTGCTAGTTTAGTTTTTATTTTTTGAAAATGCTTAGTTTTAGTTTAGTTTTTATTAGTTTTAGTTTTAGTCTTTTTTTGTAATATGGGTTATTTGTCAGGGGATTCAAAAAGGTCAGAAAAAGTATTGTGTAATAATAACTCAACAAAAATATCATACAATTTTAGAAATATGTATTCACAATGTATTCAACAATAACACCAGTACATAAAATGTAGCCAACATATGGTCATAAATATTTAAACAATCTACACAAGACGCCGAAGTAAGTGCAAAATTTGTAAGTGACGTGTTCCAGGAAAAAAAACTAAATAGCCAACAGACTAAAGAAGACATACATGAACAGGTGTTTTGAACTTTGGTTTGAGTAAATTGGCAAACTTTTTGAAGTCAATCGACTCACACAGTTGTGTAGACATCAGGGGTGTTTCCAGGACTTGAGTAGCCTGGAGCCATTTAAATAAACTGAATGCAATGCAAAACAGCAATTTAGATGGTACCAACATTTGGCCTAACATAACTGGCCTGGCAACCCAAAGGCCAAGGTTTTGTTTCCAGATCTGTGTGGCGACCTATAATGGGGGGGGGTCTGGGTCCTCCCCCAGAACATTTTGAACATTAAACACTTAATTTCCTGCATTCAGGTGAATTTTTATGCACCTATTTCTACCTTTTTCTGAATCAATTTATGCTAGAAATATGTAAAGGGAAACATAGGGGACAATTAAAAATATAAAAACATAATAGAGTAGTTTGCAGTAAGGCTCTCAGGCATTCTGTATTGCTTTCAACTATTTATTCTCCTTTGGATCGACTTTTCTAATTATATCTGAGTCAGCACACATGTAGCCTATAATTTACTCCTTCCTCCTCTTTTGCGTCTTTTGTTGGGGAAGTAACCTCCTTAAATGTGCACATGACAATTATTCACCTCAATTATACATTAATATATTTCAGCAAGATTTCTGCTCATGTTCAAAACTTTGTGCACATTCAAAATATAACTCCTCCCATCTGTGTTCTTTGAGATTTGGAGTCGTGGATTACTTAAACTTATGTTGTCCTTTTCTTTCACCTTATACTCAAAACGTATTGACGGTCTTGTAGCCTAGTCTCTCCTACCCGTGTTAAGCGGGCGAGGTCTCACTGTAGGTTCATAGTCTTGACTTCTCACAGCGAGACACGCGATCAGGCACACGGAGAGACCGACGGACGGACAGAGACACACACACACACACACACACACACACACACACACACACACACACACACACACACACACACACACACACACAGCCACATATAGGCTACAATTACCACAGTTTTCCCCACTCATCCTCTCTTTCTATTGGAGAGAGAGAAATAATTCACTCCCAGATCTCACATGTCGGGAAACATTATTCAAATACTTAAACCCAGAAAGCCCAAGTGTCCAACCTGTTTATTTCATCTGATAACTAGTGCTTCACACAGCCCGGCCCTTAAAAGGCATACTGAATGAGTGTAAAACCTCTCGCAGCATATCAACTGCTGCATCTTCTCTCTCCGACATCTTTTACCCCCAAATGCTGTACTGCCCTAAATCACATTTTCGACAACTGAGATTCCAAGATGACCAAAAAGTTAAATTCTTTGAAAATTCAATGACATTTTCTAGAAAACAAGAGTGGACTATTGATGTCCCTGCGTGTTAAGGTGTGTTTCGATCAAAGAATATATGTTGGTATTTTTACAATGCATTACCGTGATGTGTGCTTATGGAGGCCGGTGTGAACAAGCAACGTTCTCTTCACTCAACAACTGAGAGTGAAGTCATTCATCCATTCATCCTCCTTTCCTCTCCTGTTCTCCATGGAAAAGGACACAAGTGGGAGGACTGGTACTCAGTGAGCACCCACTGGTGTTGCAATGACACCTGCACGGCAGCAGGCATGTTGATGTAATGTACCCTCTCTTCAGTTTCACACGGGAGAGAGTACATTATGGGAGAAAGAGGACCATTGTGCAGCTTACACTGCATTGCCACCTGATGCCACCTTAGGGTGACCCGGCTAAAACATATAACAAAAGAAGGTGATTGAAAAGATGAGGGTGAGTGCCTCAGGTGGATGTACTATAGGGACAAAAAGAGGAGAGGAGAAGGATGATATGAAATAATGATTCCAGTTGACTGATGCTGGCATTTGCACACTGGTATCTGATATCTGTCGTCACTATTCCATACTTTTTTCTTATGGTACGTTTCCACACAGTAAAATTTCACTTCGCTCTCATTGAGGTTGAATGGAGACAAAAATCGCCCTGATTGGGCAAGATGAGAGTGAATCGCCGAGGCAAGCGAAACAAAGTTGACGAAAGTTTAACTTTATTCAAATGAGGACCACTCGAGAACCAATCAGGTCCGCGTGTTTGTGTTTGGAGGCGGGAGTTACAAAAAAAGTCTGACCAAGATGGCGGAGGTTATCAGCGCTGTATCATGAAAATTTGTATGGGATTAAAATGTTTCTACACGAACACTGGTACTTGTATCAACACAAATTGTGATTTATATGACACACAAACTTAGTCAGGGCACATACACCACTAAATAGACCACTGTATATGTTAGTTTAAACACTCAAACTTTTCAGCTAGCCGAGAGGCTAATCGCTAGCATGTTCGGACATTGGATTTCATTGTAAGCCTAGCCAGGCAGCTAGGCTATTTGTGCATTTGTTTGATTACATGTTTTGTTGGCGAACATTGACGCTTGTATCAACATGGATTTCGCAAGCTACAATAGCTTGCTAGCAAACTACCTGCTAGCTACCTATACTACCTAGCTTCAACCCTCTCTGCTAGCTGCTTAGCAGCCGTTGTTCTGTTGCGGTCTGGCGTGTTGTTTTTGCGACCACGCCCCCAAGGCAATATTTCACTGGCCGAAATTCGCTTGTAATATTTCAGCAAGATTTCTGCTCATGTTCAAAACTTTGTGCACATTCAAAATATAACTCATCCCATCTGTGTTCTCTGAGATTTGGAGGAGTCGTGGAGTACTTAAACTTATGTTGTCCTTTTCTTTCACCTTATACAGCGAAACTTGGTGTTTACCGTAAGTGATACAAAGAAGAAATGCAGGGAGAGAAAGAGGGATATGACTTACAATAAAGGTTCCCGGTCGTTGCAGTTCTATGGTATGCATCTTAACCACTAGGCCATTGAACGCCCAGTCTTACATACTTTTAAAGTGCTAATACACCTTTTCTGTTGATTTGAAATATTTGCCCACTATAGCTCGATCAGTATGGGATGTTTAAAGCCGGTACAGAATACAGATATTAAACATTAGAATATTTTGAATAAATTGAAATCTAATACCAATATAACAGCCAACATTAATGTATTTTTTATAACAACATATTACATTATAACACTGTGCATGAACAAATATGTGTTGCCAACTATGCCATTAGATTTAGTCATTAAGTTGTTGTGACACAGATATGTCTTGAGGAAGGATATTTTACAGATTAGTATCAAAGAAACTTAAGAAATGAGATGACATTTCGATAACAGTTGTTAAGTAAATTTGAGTTACTAACAGTAATGAAATTATCTAATAGACTAGAACACATACACAAAACATTGAATAAGCAAATGGTCAAAAATACAAAAATTTGAGCCTATAAAACATTTCTGTACAGCTATCTTTATTTTCATATCTGCCAAAACATGCAATATGATGCATCGTTGATAAGCCAAAATAGGATGTTAGGGGTGGTACGGTTCACAAAATCCAAGGTTCAGTTTGTATCATGGTTTTAGGGTCACGGTTTTCGGTTCTCTACGGTTCTTGTTATTTTTTCTTTTAAT
This sequence comes from Zingel zingel, assembly GCA_023566125.1. Classification (NCBI taxonomy): domain Eukaryota; kingdom Metazoa; phylum Chordata; class Actinopteri; order Perciformes; family Percidae; genus Zingel; species Zingel zingel. The sequence continues at coordinate 33,445,300 of CM042316.1, read as the reverse complement.
CTTTAACACTCCAGAAATGTACTTCAGCATATGATATATATATATATATATATATATATATATAGCTAAAATTAGCATATTGAATGGATGTTGCACAATACATGCACACAGTGGCAGTTCTATCTATTGTTTTATTTCCGCTGTCTTCATAGGTAACATCAAATCCCAAATGTTCCCACACACTAGACTATATACGACGCTAGCGCGTCCTCCAACTCCGGGCAGCCTTTCTCATTTCTCCCACTTGACATTTCTGCATGTGATGTGACCTGCAGCACTCCACACTCCACCTGATGAGCGGTCGGCTCGGCGCCTCTCCAAATCTGACAAAAAAAACAAAAACAAGATTCAGCAACTGTATGGCCTATTTCTCACTTAAAATGTTGTCAGAAACACGTTTCGGTGAACTATTTATGTAAAATACGAGATCGTATTCAGAACGAGACGCCATTAGAGTCTGTTTTGAAATTCGGGAGCAGCAAGAACCATGTGACGTGTTCGTCCAGTCAGCTGCCATGTGTTGCGTTCGTCACGCTCATCCCCCTCGTCGTTTCCAGTAATTGTTTTAACATAGGTGTCGAAAGTGGGCACTACGGCAGTAAGTGGGTAGTGCACGTTAACAGTGTACTGACGAACCGTGCGACGCACACACGCTCCGAACCGAGACAAGCGAACCGAGCGGTTCGGATGTTTTTTCATGAACCGTACCACCCCTAATGGATATTTATTACTGTTAAATCAGATCCAGATCCTAAAACTGACACAACTTGCTTGATGATTTGTGTACAGCACTTAGTATGCTATACATGTAAATGCCAGGTAGATCTATTAATTAATTATATTAAAAAGGACATTGAGAAAAAAGTAGTCATCATTTTAAGAAAAAAGTGATATTACAGCTTACAAATGCAGCTTTTGTCAAAATGCACTTTTCCCCTCAAAATCAAAACTTTATTCTCACGTTACGGTTTTCTCAAATTTTACCACTTGATTCACTCTACAATATTTATTTCTCTAAAAAGTGGCCTCTGTAATGACACTGGGTTTCAATGACTGATATCACGCATCAAGCATGTTGAGTAACAGAATTTCACAACCTGACAACTGCCTAAACCCAGTTAAAAATACTGGAAGCCTGTGACTATGAAGATGATTCATCATGTCCACCCAACTTTGCTCTGCACTTCTTGTCCCACTCTCTCTGTCTCCCTCTCTGTTCATACTGTAACAGGAATATCACTCCATTTTATTTTTAACATAGGTGGGTGTTTTTTTTAAAGTATTTATGGCACCTATGGCTGTGCTCGCTTGCCCATAGCCAGTCCTATTCCGTGTGTGTGTGTGTGTGTGTGTGTGTGTGTGTGTGTGTGTGTGTGTGTGTGTGTGTGTGTGTGTGTGTGTGTGTGTGTGTGTGTGTGTGTGTGTGTGTGTGTGTGTGTGTGTGTGTGTGTGTGTGTGTGTGTGTGTGTGTGTATGTGTGTGTGTGTGTGTGTGTTCAGTTCCCAATCTCTGGGGAAGGACAGAGTGTAGGAGGCATCTCAAATGGCCTTTTCTCTGTATTTGTTCTTCACCCCCTCCATCTCAGTTTTCTCCCTGTCCAGGTGAGAAACACAGAGCTTAAATAGCTGATATGAAGTGTTCCATTTAGCTTGGTTTGTGTTTGTGTGTGTGTGTGTGTGTGTGTGTGTGAGATGAAGAGGAGAAGTGTTTGTACAGATCTTTTGTCGGACTGAAAACTCAGCCCGTGCAGGCAGAAACAGTTCGTTGCATTTGTGCATCTAAATAACTCACAGTTGTTATGCAGCTGCAATTAGTGTGTGTGTGTGTGTGTGTGTGTGTGCACCCGATAGTGTGTGTGTGTGTGTGTGTGTGTGTGTGTGTGTGTAATTCTACAGTATACTTGGTGTGTGATGTATTACTTGAAAAATGCCGACCAGGCCTTTGGAACGGTTGATTGAGTTTGAGACGGGTGCTGCATTTTTTTCTCTTCTTTGTTCCACTATATTCATATTAAAGCTGGATCGATAGATCCTATTTTTAGCTTTTCCTCACCCCTCCCTACATCCCTTCCATCCACGATCAAAAGTGTGTGTGCTGGCTTGTCCTCTCATATCCTGCTGCCACTGTTGAGAGCTCACACACATCGATCTCTCTCTAATAAGTTGGCCCAAGCAATTCTGCACCTGCCCTCTCTCCTCCTCTCTGTGACTGATACACACTGACAGCCGCGTGGGAGCACACACACACACACACACACACACACACACACACACACACACACACACACACACACACACACTAACAGATACAAGCATTTTTCAGATGCAGCAACTGTCTGATACATTGGCTTCTGCCGTGTTTAAAAAAACATAAGTCTAGTCTTTGTGTATAATGGCACGCACGCACACACATGAATGTGGACATTAGTCTCTATTGTGTTTGGCAGCTGTTTAAAAAAAAACACAAGTCTTTATATGAAGTGTAATATCTCTCTCACACACACACACACACACACACACACACACACACACACACACACGCACAGGCACATGTGGACATTGGTCTCTATTGTGTTTGGCAGCCTATCGGCTGATAGAGATTAACCAGTGTTAATATCCTACTGTTTGTACCCACGCTGCAATTTCAGTTCAGCACACAGACAGTGACGTTAACCTGGCACTCAACAGTGTTTTTATCCATGGACACACACACACACACACACACACACACACACACACACACACACACACACACACACAGCTTTCCTACATCTTTGGTCATTTCTGTGTTGCAGTACTCCTGCCAGATCACTCATCAGTCAACAAGTTGTTAAAGATTTCATTTAATATCAACACACATGCGGGTTAAGTGTTAAGCTGCTGACCTTGCAGGTTATCTGCAGGTCGTGTCATGTTCATAAAAAGGATCATAAAAAGATGACCTGCTGAGAAGTGGGTGAAATCAGTTGTTAGTTTAGATAAGATCGAAACATGTTATCTTATGACTGAAGAAGCTTGTAGGTGGATAATTGATCAACATGTGAGGTGACATCAGAGGCAGTCAAATGGAAATTAAGAAGTCCATCACTCTGAAAGACTCTAACCCTCCCTCAGGAGTCCAGGTTCTTTTTGCTTCATTTTAATGACTTTGAATGCATTTCTTTTGGTCATTGTTTGGCACCTTTTTAAACTGTCCTTGCCTCAACTGCATGGTATTCTTTCATTCAACACAAACTCAGTTGATTTCACTAAGTCTGATTTCACTATATCTCACACACATTCTTAACACGTATGGTGATTATTCTGAACTGAGCAGGGGTGGACAGAAATTTTAAAGAAAGAAGACATTCAATTTACAAGTTTGGAATGAGATGGAAGTAAACAACGTAATCATTAGTCTGTTGAGACACACACACACACACACACACACACACACACACACACACACACACACACACACACACACACCCTTTGAACTCAGTTGCTGCCCTGAGAAAGCATTTAATCTTTTGCTTAGTATATTATGTATGCATATGTAATTACGTATATTCTACTACATGCAGCAAGAATCACACACATAAAACACACACACACCTCAGTGTATCAGCAACAATCAGTAATTCCAGTATCTATGGCCTGTGTGAGGTGCTGGCTGAATCCAAGGAGATTGATTAAATCAGTCAGCTAGGTGTGTGTTTGTATCTGTGCACACTTTTACCAGTGGCACCCAATTGCTTTAAGATAGATGGGCATCATAACCTTAAATTAATTATAACACACACCCTGCATTCCCTTTCTCAGTGTCCAACATAACAATTTTTCCCCACTGGCCCCCCTGGCCAGTAGCTCGGTTTTACTGGCCCCTTGTATATTTTTAGTGGCACGGGAAAAAAAGAGGGGAAAAAACACTTTTTCAAATTGTTAATTTATTAATTGAATATACATGGTAATGATTCATCACCACAACAACAACAACAACAACAACAACAACAACAATTCTGCATCTACAAATATGAGTTCAGTCAATTTAGTTGGATTTACACTCTAGTAATTCATAGTTATAATATAGTAATACTTGTTTTAATTTAGATGAAAGGCTGGCTATAGTTTCACTGAGTTAAGGCCATGACACTTCTGCCTTCACTCACTCTTTATAAACTTTCAATGTCGGTGCTTGTCATCATGAATCAATATTGTGTATTTTGGTTAAAGAAAGAGCAATCATTGATAACTTTTGTGATATGGTTTTGGTACATATGTTATTGTTCTTAAATTATGCAACACAGCTAATTTGCCACAATGAAGAGGAGAAGAGGCAAATATCAGAAATTCAAAGTAAAATTATTTTATTCAAACAGCCATCTGGTAACAAGTGTGTTTCCTCTTTGGGTTCATATTGTAGTAACCTAAATATTTCCCAGTCAAGTTTACAGGGCTACAATAAGCGTTCATTTTGAAATGATTGTAACATTTCTGACAGCATTTGAACGTAGCACTAGGGAATCTTACTTTGCAATTAACTAACGTTAGCTAGTAATTAGCGCACCCCGCGGCCCCTCCGCTTCACTCCTAGCCTGTAGGACACTACTTCGCCAGAGGAGAGCTGATAGCAGCAAACAACAGCTGCTGCTGGGGTCGAGTTGCGGCTGCAGCAACTGGACCCCATCGAGACCATAGTCGCTGTCCGGCGGTGGCCAAGAGGAGCTAACAGCTAGCTCCCGGTGAAGCAGGAGCGCGACAGCATTTCCGGTCTGGCTGAGTTTAAGTTGCTGCAGCTGCTCCTGAAGGTCCATAGCTGTTTGGACTCTGTGGTGGGTGCTGGCGGTCGTTTGTTGACGTTAGTGAACTCCATTTCTAATCAATGTTAGATAGTGTTGCACCTAACATTGGCATCAAATTAGAAGAACTGACTTGTGACTTTGATTGGCACAAACAATATCACTGGCCCGAATGGGCCAGCGACTGGCCAATCAACTTGCCCGACATACTGTTACTGGCCCCGGGCCTTCGGGCCATTGCTTATGTCAAATCCTGCCTTTCTCCTTCTCAATCCTCTCTTTTTTTTGTTGAAATGTATTCAACAGGAATCACAGTTCCAGTAGTAAGAAAGCAACGCAGGGGGACGAGAGTGTAGCAGGTGAACATGTATAATACAATAAGAGTACAATGGAAATGGCACTGTAGGTTGTTTTTTACCAAAAGTTAATCATCTCAGCTAAGAAGGCAGGAAATTAAGAGGCTGGAAAGCTTCTTAGCTCCTGATGGCAAATATTGTAAGTTGGGGTGTGGAAAAACAGCTCCTACTCCACTTGAAAATGAGTTAAAATGCCAGTATTGTGTTTGGTAATCATGAAAGTTTAAAAGTCCTTCACTTTCATGGCCTTTATCGTGGGAAGGATGCTCCTTACTCAGATAAAGGCCATAGAGCCAAAACATTGGCTACAGTTTTAATTCCATGTTTGACTTGCTTGGATCCCCTTTATCCGCAGGCCTAAAACAGCTTTTGACTATCTGCTTTGTCCTTTTTAAATCGGTTATTGTTTTCATATTAACATCAGCAAGGTTATGGTGCAACATGGCTAAGTTTAGTTTAGCTTAGTTTATGTAGCTTTAGACTCTGTCCAATCCCCTAAATGGTACTGTTAAGACAATGTACAGTACTATTGGTCAATGGCATGAATTTGTTTGTCAAAGTTGAGCTCAACTTCATGACATCATGGTCAATCAGAAATAGTAAAAACAAGTTAGTTTTTCCTGCTTTTTGTGTCTTGGCTTTTGGTTGATACACTTCACTTCACTTCAGTAGAGCCCCAGGCATTATAAACCTTTTAAAAGTCTCAGCTCTCTTTTACCTGCATATATGTCAAGGGCATGTATGCACCTATATGCTCTTTTGAAACAATGCAGATGGCATCATGGTATGTATACTTACTGCTTAACAACTCTGCATCACATTCAAGTGACATCACTTCAGTTAACAGAAAACCCTCCAATGTAGGGAAAAACTTTCCAGTCTTAAGACTTTTATTAAGAACTTAGGGGGAGGGGGGGGGGGGGGGCGGTTAGTGTGTGTGGCGCACTTTGGACAAGTAGTGTTCACTTGGATCAGTGGACTAGCAGTGGGGATTTTGATGGGGATATCAGTGGGTTTGTGTGCAAATTTGTGTGTGTTCTGTTCCAGTAAAAGCAGCAGGAGTGGAGGTACCTGGGGTCCCACAGAGCAGAGCCTGGACAAACAGGTCATCTCACTGCCCTGAAAACATGACATGACGAGATCCTTCATTCTGTGCTCTCGTCATTCTTCTTAGTATAGACAGCAAGTCTGGGCCGATCATGTACTAAATAGTTGACATTCATAAATTAAACTTTAAAACTCTCCTCAGGTTACTATATTTCATCATGAAAATTCAATTCAGTTGGTTGGTCCATGACTTTGGTCCAATCTAAAATATCTTAAAAACTATTGGATGGATTGAGATGAAGTTTCGTAGAGACATTCATTGTACCCAGAGAATAAATCCTACTAACATGGGTGATCCCCAGACTTTCCCTCTAGTGTCGCCACAGGTTGACAGGGAAATGTCATGGCAACTTCTGGAAATATTGCCATGAAATTCAGTACAGACATTCATGGTGCATTTGGGGAGTATAACAATAGATAACTGAGGGTAGAAACTCTGAGATGGGCTGTTTTTAAGAATGCACTCATTGGACTGGGGCACAATGGATAGTGACTTGTATCAATTATTGTTAATGCGTGCGCTCAGTTCACCATATTGGTGATATTGGAAGCCATACATACCATACCTACTACCTGAAAATGTATGTGCACACATTTGTTGAATTTATCGGAAACCACGAAAGGACATTTGTTTTGAAGAACTGTTCATTATGAAAACACAAAATGGAGACTTATGTTGTACTATGTTGTACTGTTTGAATGCTGTACCTAATAATAAAATATATGAAAAAAAAAATGGTAGTCTCTCTCTCTCTGTTGCATAACCACTATGTGACTGAGCCAATGATGTTATTGTCCTGCTGTACATGACAAAAGACAGCTGCAGCACTCTTGACCTCTCGCTTCACTATCGTAACCTCAGAGTGTGATCTGGGACCAGTTCAGTCACGTATTCCACCTCAGCTGAAGGGACAGACCTCTGCAGAGATAGTGTCGAAAAGCTGACTTTTACTGAAGCTTGAACATGTTTTGGAAGACAATTCACTCAGTGTCCAGCCAGTGTCCTGTTTTTGGATATATTTCAAGATTCAAGATTCAAAATCCTTTATTAATCCCACAATGGGGAAACTCACACTGTTGCAGCAGCAAGGGATAAAAGGAAAGTAGTGGTGTTAACCCTCACTGAATTCTTGCCTCAAGCAGTTTGATCAGTACCTTAGCATATCTCATTTGGGCTCTTGATGTGACCAGACTGTTTATCTTGGGGAATTCTAATAAGGTCATTATTCCCAGAAGAGTGAGACTAATACTTTCAGTTTTTCTTAAAGGCTTTTTTGCAAAACTGACATTTTTTTTTTTAACCTTTTATTTTACCAGGTTTATTTTACCATTTCCATAAGTCGCATCTGTACTTATCTGTGTTTAGTGCTAGTGCATCTTAGCATGCTAACTAGGGTTGTGTACTGAATTCTGTACTTTTTTGGGTACTGACAAAATTACGTCGTAACTACTGAGGACTGATTCATGTTAAATAAACCGGTGCCAAATTTCGGTACGTGACAGCACGTAAGCGCAAGGTTTTCTGTCTTCTCTGCATGTTGACAGAGAGCGGGGCTCCGACACACACACACACACACACACACACACACACACACACACACACACACACACACACACACACACACACACACGCAGAGGTGTGGACTAGGGATGTCACGATACCAAAAATGTAGTAGTAATATAGTACACGATACTCCTATAGCAAAAACTTTCTTTTTGGGAGTTCCAGGTGAAGTCGTGAAAGCTGTTGCTGTAAATGTACGGTAAAGCCAGAGGCTGAGTGCAGTCAGGTCAAGCCGTCAGTGAGCAACGTGTCGTGCACGCTCTGTTTTTCTGTGCTGGTCAGCTTTCTTTTTCTTTTCCAGCATTTAGCGGCCGACTAGAACACTTGTAGGCATGTTCTGCCCCCGTCAGGTCCGGAAGAATTGCATCTCCCGGTATCCCAGTACTGTAGAAAAACTAGTACCATCACTTTTTCTGAATTTTGGTACCGACTTGGTACCGAAGTACCGGGTCTCTTGACATCCCTAGCGCAGACACGCTGCATATAATTTGGTGCAATATAATATAATGACGAGCCGAAAGCGTTGTTATAAAGAAAATTCTATCCTGCCTTGTGTTTTTTTGTTTCTCTTTAATATCCTCTAGTCATCTCCAGAATGTAGTGATGTAATTGCTAAGTGGATTTACCAAGGCACCAGAGTGGAACATGTTCATTGTCCCTTAGCTAAGTGCCTTAGCTCAGTGGTTATTTGGGAGATTGAGGGCTGGTTGGGGGGTATTCCCACAATTAGTTCCACAAGGCCCATGCAGCACTGATGCCAGATCAATATATGTAGGCTGGCTGTAAATGAAAAAGAGATTAGATTGGCCTTTTCTGACTTTAGTGACAAACGCTGCTCTTATTCCCTGCTCTAGTGTAAGATTTGTTTACAACACAAACACTGACGCACTTAGATCTGCTGGTTTAACCATTTCAGCACTGTCCCTCTATTCCCCTGTGCGCTTTCTGTCCACTTCACCTACTTTGCTTTTATTTCAACACTAATTTGCTAAATGCTTTCTGTGTGTGTGTGTGTGTGTGTGTGTGTGTGTGTGTGTGTGTGTGTGTGTGTGTGTGTGTGTGTGTGTGTGTGTGTGTGTTGATTGAATTGAGTAATCTCATCTCGTGATAAAGCTAAGGAGGTTAATCCCTTAAAAGTCATTTCTAGGTGTGTTACCAAACAACACCTCATTTTTGTGTGTGTGTGTGTGTGTGTACTCACAGTGTACTTTCACTGTTGGTGTTATTGAGCAGAACAACTAACATCTTCATTGTAATTCCAATTAACAGTTCAGTAATGCAGTATTTCCTGTGAGACCCTAATTCGTTATCCAAAATATTCTTTTTCGTCCACAGTATATTCAAACTATGTTTATATCCTTGAATTAATCAAGATATGTGTATGCCCAGAATATGAATTATTCTTTTAGTAATATTTTCCTCCCAGAATAGTTTAAAAGGTCATCCTCTCATTCCAGATTGGTGTCTAGATTTTTTCTTCTTCTGCTCCTCATCCCTGTTCTTGTTTCTTTTTTTTTTTTCATTCTTCCTCTTCCTTACTTCTTCCTGTTTTTGTTCTCCTCCTCCTTCCTCTTCTAGTGTTATTCTACCTGTTGTTGTTGTTGTTGTTGTTGTTGTTCATTATCTTCTTAGCCTCCTTATTTTCCTTCTCCTGCTTCACCTTCTCGTTCTCCATTTCTACTATTTTAATTAATGTAATATTCTAAGCTCAGCTTAATATTAAGACCTGTTGATTTTATTTTTATCATAAGAACATACATATATATAATTATATATATATATATATATATATATATATATATATATATATATATATATATATATATATATATATATATATACACACACACACACACACACACACACACACACACACACACACACACACACACACACACACAGCTTCAATAAGCAAAGTGAGATGGTCCTATTAAAATAATTGGATAGATGGGTGTAGTGGGTGGGTGGTGACAGTTTGCAATGCAGCTGTGTGCTGATGGCTGCAGGTCTCTCTCTCTCACACACACACACACACACACACACACACACACACACACACACACACACACACACACTGGTTGATTGGATATTGTGTCAGGCAGACTTTATTCCATTACAGATATTGTTCCATTACAAAACTGGTCTGCCTGGCAGTAAGCTGTGCCCTCCTCTTCCTCTTCTTGTCTGTCAGAAAGTTTGTGTGTGTGTGTGTCTTGTTCTATTATTCATCCCCTCACCTGGCTCTGTATCTGACTTTCTCATGTGCTCTGTTTTTTTCATTCTCTCTTTCTCACACTCTGTGGAGGTCTGTTTACATTATGACTCTGATATTTCTCTCTCTCTCTCTCTCTCTCTCTCTCTGCATAATGTTTTCTCATGCTCTCTCCACCTCCACCTCTTCACACCACTTGTTCTATCACATCTTGTTTTTTCTTTTCTCAACTTGTCTGTCTTTCTGTTTTTTTTTTTTTTTTTCTGTCTTCCAGTCTTTGGCCCATCACTTTCTCAGGCCAGTTATTGTCACAGCTGTGTTATCTCAGTCAGATGTCAGTGATGACTTTGCTGGACTGTGTGTGTGTGTGTGTGTTTCGGGGCCAGTATAGGGCAGTGCCATGGAGCTGCCTTCCCACGTCCCCACAGAGCATGTGTGAGACACAAAAAGGAAGAGAGAGAGAGAAACACTGGAGGTCATTGTGCACAAAATGTCTTTTCTCCCTCCTTTCCCCCCTCAGTCTCACCCCTTTTCTCACTGGGACTCCATTGTCTGTTATGTTACTGTTGCCTCACTTCATCTTCGATTCATTACCATCATTTGAAAATGAGAAAGAAGCACAGATGTTGTATATCCCCACCGCTGCATTATTGAATGTTGATATAATTAATTTGATGTTCCTTTGGCTCTCTGGCTCCCACACACTTTCCCATTCACTTGAATGAGAATGTGTGTCCAAACATTTGACTGGTACTGTAAGTAGCGGTTCATATGGCGATTAACACAAATAACGGCTTGGGCCCCTATTGACATGGTTCATTTTGTTTGCTATCTTTTTATGAATGGCCATCATTCCCATCCTGAAAAAGATCATAATGATAAAGAAAACACCCCACTGCCTGTGATATCTACTGTTCACTGGAATACATGTATACATCGAGTTGGGAAAGTGTAAAAGTGGTCAAGTCATTTTTCTTTTACTTTATGCCCCATTTTCAACTTTTGGCCCTGATTATGGCATTGTTACACTGAGTTGAATTCAGTATCTCAAGAAGAGTCAAGCTAAAAAAAGTAGTAAGTATATAGATGGGTTGAATGTACACAGTGATATGGCTGAAACTGATTAATCAATTAGTCAGTTGAGAAGATTATGAATTGACAGGTTGCATTTGCACTTTCTATAATTGATTTTGAAGTCATTTTTCAAGCCAAGATGCAAAACATGGGATAGGTCCAACTTTTGGAAATGTGTGGATTTGCTGCTGTATCATTCAATATTGAATGTCTTGGACAATACAATCATCATCAATTAAAGACTTCAGCTTTGGCTCCAGGACGCTCAGAAGGGCATTTTTCATTACTCTGACAGATATAAAAGGAAAGATAAAATGATTGAGCTAAAAAGTAATTACTTGATTTTTCCCATCATAAAAAAAGAATCCCTAGTACTATTGTGCACCACCTTCATTTTCCAAACGGTTTGGCACAGAAAATTGAACTTTTTTCAACTTTGACCACTGAGCTCTATAAGACCTCTTCAGTAGTGTTCTGGTAGATAAAAGGTAGAATGATATCAGGGCCAAACTGTAAAAAAAGAATGGGGGATTGACCTAAAATCACATAAGACTTTTTAGCAAAAAGTCAAAGATATCACAGAGGATACATATGTACACTGTGGCTCAGGAGGCAGAGCGGGTTGTCCATTGCTTCCTAAAATGTTAATATTGGAAAGCTTTACCTTTCAAATAACAAATCTGTCTAGACAATTTGCAATCAGACTTTCAAATGAAATGCATTTTTTCATGTGCCCTCTACTTCATGCAAAAATTATGTTATATCCAGGGGCGTAGCACAAAATTCTGGGCCCTGTAGAAAGGCATTTTCTATGGGCCCCTCCCCGCATCCACAGCTATTCATTCTAGCATCTTTTTGGGTCCTCCTCACATGAGGGCCCTGCGTACACAGTCCCCTCCCCCCCCCCCCCCCCCCCCAGTCCGACGCCACTGGTTATATCTGGCGTGGCCTGTTTGTTTTAAGTGTTAACTGTGAAGTCTGACAGCATCAAATGGCGTGCAAACTGATTGATTTATATTTTTCCAGTTGACATCCACGGAGGACTTCCCTGAGCGTGTGTAACCCGAGCAATAACAGGACCATTTTTTAACACATCGCACGGATTTTGATAAATTAGCTGCTTATTTTACCTTCAGTGACGTTTTTTTTTTTTTTTTAAATTCCACAAACTATTATAAACTCCACTTGAGGACTTTATTTTTACTCTGCAAGCACAATGTGAGCTATGTTGACGTCAGTGTGGTTTGAGCCACAGTACACTGCCGTCAGCCATGTCACCTGAACAAGTCCCCTAATGGGAATCAGTCCACCAGAACGGCTTCTCTGCTGACATGACACCCTCGCTGCTCGCTGCACTGTCCTTATTCTGACTCTGTGTGTGTGTGTGTGTGTGTGTGTGTGTGTGTGTGTGTGTGTGTGTGTGTGTGTGTGTGTGTGTGTGTGTGTGTGTGTGTGTGTGTGTGTGTGTGTGTGTGTGTGTGTGTGTGTGTGTGTGTGTGTGTGTGTGAGATACAGTAAAGATATGTGGTAGATAGAGAGGGAGGGGATGGAGGAAAGAAAACTACGAGGAACAGCATTATGGTAATATTTGCTTTGAAATATGTCTAAAGTATTGGACCACAGTGATCGAATAATGCACTTTTGTTGTTATTTTCATATCAGATGTCTGACCAGAGATCCCAGTGTATTGTAAAAGATTTTTTTCTCAGCAGTACTAAAACTTCCTGTAAAGATTTTCTCACTCTGCTTTAAGAAGCTGCTAAACCACCTGAAACTTTTTCATGATGAAATTTTGAATGAACAATTTTATTGTAAAACTGCTTTTGTCTAAACGCCATTTCAAAGGCGTTTTAACTCTCACAACTCAAGTTAGGCTGGCTCATATTCGACCTAATTGTTCTGTTTATTTGGATTTGGCAGACTCTTTATTACCTCTGATCATGGGTGTGCATCATATAAAACATTTTTTTTAAAGTGAGATTGAGAGTATGAACTGTCAAATTCAGGGATTTTTTTTTTTCATATATGGTTTTCAACCGTAGCTACTCGTCAGTTGGTTACACTTCACATTTTGAATCTGTTCTTATAATCCTTGGTAGTGTTTGGGATCAGGTGGGACTAGGGTCCCTTTCTAATTGCCGGGGGGAGTGAACCTAAGAAGGTAAACTTGTGGGCCAGAAAAACAAAAGCAATGAGCTGAAAAATGTTAAAATGTAGAGCTGAGAGGAACTTCAGAGTCCCTACAGAGAGGGACAATTATCAGTGGGTCACATTTTTACATTAGGCTTCATGCAGTCATTTGACCCATTGTTAATGTCAAAACTGCGAACATAGCAGCTTGGAAGTTATGCAGTACAGTTAATTGGCTAAAAGCAATTTCAAAAACAGATCAATACGAGTGTTGGCATTCAAATCCACATGTGGCTTTAAACCTTGGAAGGAGAGTGATGGAAATGAAGTGTTTGGAAAGAGAAGGAGTGCAATTTGCCAGCAGAGCTGAATGTGCCCAAGTAAATATGGGTTTTCTTAATGAGGCAGGAGAGTGCACCTGCTGCACACACACACACACACACACACACACACACACACACACACACACACACACACACACACACACACACACGGTCCACAGGTGAATTGTCGTGCTTTGCTGGGTCTGTAGCATGTCTTGTGGCAGTGGTCAAGACGTGGCACTGATACCAATGTGCAGCTGCCAGCCGGCCATTGGAACTGATTACTGGACCAAGAGAATGAGGCAGCAATAGACAGAGACATAATGAGGCAGCAATGGACAGAGAGAGGGAGGGAGATTCATGCTGTCTCTGAGATACAGCATCTGTGCTCCTCTGTCTGCACGCAACTGATATAGACAACAGAGCGATGAGTGGAAGAAGTTAGAGTGCTTAGTTTGTCCTCTGGGAGATTGTAGCTTATCGGACTGAATAATCATTAATTGAACTGGAACTCTGGAGCATAATTAATATGTATATTGCAGAACTCAAGTAGAAATACGTGATATAGGATAGTTGTGTTTGCAATTTATTGTGTGTGTGTGTGTGTGTGTGTGTGTGTGTGTGTGTGTGTGTGTGTGTGTGTGTGTGTGTGTGTGTGTGTGTGTGTGTGTGTGTGTGTGTACTGTAATTCACTGCGTTTCTTTGCTCTCCATATAGCGCTAACATCAGACAGGTGTGAAGGCTCTATCGTTAATCACCAGCCGTTCCTCCGGCGTTCACAGCTGCACTCTTTTAATCTTCCTCTCTCTTCCCTCCATCTTTTTTTTCTTTCCCTGAGTCCTCCCTCCTCCCGAATGCAGTTAAAATCTAAATTCAACTCACATTGTGGGATGGATTCTTTTTATAACGCCAAACGCCCCCTCCTACACACACATTAACCCCTTCTCTTATTCCTTTTTTTTCTTTATTCCTTTCTTTGCAATCTGTCCATCATTGCCCCACTGCTTTTTCACAGAACACCTCCTGCCTCTTATTTGTTTGTCATCCATCCATCCATCCATCCTTTCTTCCATCCATCCATCCTACCTTCTTTTTATCCATCTGCTTGTCCAGCTCTGGGTCAGTGTAAGAGAGGCCCAGAGGGTTGGCATGGCAGCCTGGCACAAGCACACAAGACTGCCTATTAGCCTGCCCCCCCCCCACCCCCCACATGAAGATTGGGAAACCTTTTATTTACTGTACATCCGTTCACTCACTCCCTCAGCCTTTTAGGTATCTTTTTGATGCTCTCTTTGAATCTATTTTACGAGTACATTCCTGCTGTTCGTAGGGTAAATTTGGGATCAGGGCTCGTATGCATAAAACTTCTAACAACTACACCCAAGAATGCTCTAAAGAGAGAAATTAGGAGTAAAAAAAAGTTCCTCGCTGAGTGTGAAAAACACAAAAGACGCATTTATTTAGTGACTTACTCCTGCTTACAGCTGAGTGTAAGAGTAACCTTTAAAGGCGAACTCCACTGATTTTACACATTTTCCTACTGGACTACCAGCTCAATTATTGGTTGCACTCCTGACAAAAAGTCATGTAACATCCTATGGAATGCAAAATGCAAATAGTAGACTAAAACTACCCTATTGTGAATTATAAATTATATCAGCTCATGTATTGTTTATCAAGACCAATGACATTTTGTCATTTGTCACATTTCAGCACAGGGTCACAAGGTGTGTACTCATCTTTCTACCTTTATCTTGCACTCAAATCCAAAATGTCAATGTCGATGTTTTGAGCCAGTTTTGAGGGTGTAGCTGAAGGTGAAATTGCAATTATTATTATTATTATTATTATTATTACTGCTAAAGTTTAGATGTGCTGATCTAGGACTTCCCCTAAATATGCTTCATTTGAAATGGAAAATCTAGCCTTCACAATAAGACAAAGGTGTTACACTGTTGAATAACATTCTGTGAACCTAAAAAAACTCAGTTGACCTGGTGTTCTCCACCACAATTTTGTCCTTGTTATAGTTAAAAAGTCTTCACGCCATAAAATTCCTTCCTCTGTCCCACACAGTCTCGTTCGTCAGCCTTTTTTCCTTCAGTCCCTCACATAGTCCCTCCTTTAGATTAATTGCTCAACGATTCTTTTTACAGTTCTCTTCTTCCTTCCTTTCCACAACAGTGCCGGTTTCTCTAGGAGGCTAAAGGAAGCCTGGCCTCCCAATAAAAATATAAAACATAATTTAAAATATAAAAACTAATTTATGATTCCCACGGTTGTGTGTTTTACTGATTTTGCCATTTCCCTTATCAAAACATCCCATTATCATTTTCTTATTTAGCTTGTGGAGCAAAACAGCGCCCCTCTGCCACTGTGTGTGCGTGATGCAGTCCTGTCTGTGCTCTGTCTAGTGGTTAGTAAAACGCTCAAAGGAGGCCAGCTTTTCCTGGCATCCCCAAGAGAAAAAGTAAACGATCAGATTGAGGCCCGGTTTGACCGAGCTCGACATTGAATGGTCAATTCATCGTAAATAAAAAAAACCATGGAGGCCAGGTTGAACCTGGCTTCTCACCAATCACATGCCTCAGACCAGATGCGTAATAATGGTAACTACACGTATGTCATTACGTAAGTAACAGTAAGTCATAGCAGCAAGATTACACAGTCTATGGCGATATTGAGTTTTTTTGTGTGGAAAATGACTTCACTGGACATGCTTTTGAGCTAAAACTGAAAGTTTTAAACACAACGGTAGGCCTACACCGAAGGGGACTTACGTTATGACGCATTGCATTTCTGAATTTGTTTACATTTATTTTCCACCAAGAGCACTAAGCGACAAAAACAAATCAACAGAGAACCCTGTTATGAAACATTATCTAACAAGAGTGTTGTAAAGGCTAACAGTGCTAGCTAGGTTAGCACACTGACAGCATGTTAGAAAGCACAACCAAAACAATATGTCATAAACGGAGTAACATATTGTTAGCCACGATTCTAACGGCATTGATAACCAAACCAGACGGTGCTACTGTTACTACTACTAGTTAGAGATGCACCAATTGACCGGCCGGTGACCGGAATTGGCCGATATATATGCATGTAGCAGCGGCGCACTGCCACTCCATCAGCTGTTTATGAAATGTTATACAGTCGTAATTATATACGGCTCAAACAGTCAGCCGCCCTATCTCTATCTCCCCTCTGAGGCCGCACTCGCGGGTCCCGTGAAATATGACCAGTACAGTTTATCGGAAAATAGCGTTGGGCACACTGACTTTGATGAATTTCCTGTTTATCAGACCCCAGATGAGACAAGAAGCTAACGTTAGCAAACGCTGTGGTCCCTCTGCCTCTGTCGCCCCGCTGGCCGCTGTAGGAGACACTGTAAACAAAAAAAGAGACGCCGTATTCCTCTGACACGCTGTATTAACGTTACTGTTTAAAACGCTGTCCAGGTTAGTGGGGATGTATACAGCTCAAAACCAACATTAAAAACGTAGTAATCTTTAAAGAGTTTAGTTTTGTTGTTAAACTGTGTGTAAAATGAGTGGTGACGTTAACCATCTGTTTCAGGTAACGGCACTCTAGGGTACCGTCTATTTGCTGGATTGTTCTGAGATAACCGTCGGTAGCCAACGTTAGCAGATAAACCCGTTGACAGCAACGGTAGTGTTCACATTTATGCACAATGACCCATAAAGCAAACTTGCTAAAAAAAGAAACTAGACGTTGTTTTCAGGTAACATTACTATTGACGTTCAAACAGGCCTGTGTGTGTGTGTGTGTGTGTGTGTGTGTGTGTGTGTGTGTTTTGAGAAATATCTTTATACTGCATTACGGATATATTTATTTTAGTGTTATTTGTTATTTATATATAATTGTATTGCTATTACCTGTTTGCCTTGTTTTCATACATACAGAAGTTTAGTTTGCTAAATATATCAAATTTCTTTAGTTTGATATTGGATGTGAAAAGAAGGAAATGGTTCTTCTATAACATTGCACTTTAGATGTGTGTACATTTCTCACACCAGGAGTAATTTATATAGTTGTATTTTATAGCGATCGATTATCTATTTAAAAAAATGTTCTATGCAAAATGTAACATTTTCTATTAAAGAAAAGATAGAAAATAAATATTTGTGTGTGCTGTAAAGTGATTAGAAAAAATGAAATTGGAATCGGCTAAAATCGGTACCGGCTGGCCTAACTCAAAGAAAATCGGAATCGGCCTAGAAAGTTGTAATCGGTGCATCTCTACTACTAGTATCACTACTATTTCAGTGGTTTATAAGCAACCTGTTTCTTGCACATGTCCCTTTTAATGAGAATGCAGATGTTAATATATTAAGTCGATGGGGATTCTGACAGCTGGATTAACATTAGCTGTCTACATGAAGCTCCCAGCTGAGGTCCGGCTTAACGTTAACGTTAAGCCGCGATGCAGTTGTTAAACAAGAATGAGCTGATTAATGACAACAGAAGCATTTTGACTTGACTTTTAAATTCATGTTAAAACTGTACTACTAACGTTACTCAATCTTTCTGCCCTAAAGTTAGCTCCGTGCCCTAAGATATGACAATGTCTTGTGTTGACTTTATTGACTAGTGGATGTGTGAAACACAATTTCGTTTTTATGTGGTGCTGGTGCATAAAAATGACAAAGGAATTTTGACTCTTGTGTTACTCACTCCCGTTAACTTTATTATTCATCAGAAGTGACGTGACAAAAGCATTTCATTTTGACATGCAGGTAGGCGTGAGAAGGGCGAGATTTGCTAACGCTGGCCGACACATTTATGAAAAATACACATTTGAGTAATTTCAGCATTTGATTAGTATCGATTGTGTTTTACTCTTCGAATAACTTTCGACTTCCAGAATCAAATACCTCCTCTACCTGTTATTGTATGGATGAATGTTTTTAAAAGGAAGGTTGATGGACAAGAAAGAACACCATCTTATCTGCTTTTTTGTCTCGCTGCAACACTGAATCTTTGAGTAATCAAAATCAATGTTGTTTTTCCATTTTCTTCACACACACATTTACACACTCCGAAGTGGACACATGCACACACTGTCATGGAGCTCATCAGCTGATGTAAGTAGTGTCATGCTGGGCTTGAACGGTGAGGCTCCTGGTCATCTGCTTGGACTAGTGTGTGTGTGTGTGTGTGTGTGTGTGTGTGTGTGTGTGTGTGTGTGTGTGTGTGTGTGTGTGTGTGTGTGATATCAGCTCTCTAGTCCTGTTCTTGTATGTTTAGGTTCTTGTTCCCTCATTTGCAGTCCTCATGGCAAAACAAACAAATCATGGCTTAGCCTGATTTGGGTGTTTGTATGTACAGTATTTGGCATCGAACCACACGCAATGCCACACAAGATCACACACACACACACAAGATCACACACACACACACACACACAAGATCACACACATACACACACACACACACACACACACACACACACACACACACACAGTAGTAACAGTAGTATTGTGTGTTTGATCAGTACAGTTGTTTGTCCCTACAAAAATAAAAAAGTGTCCACTGTAACCATGATCTGCTGGGCTGATTAAACTCCAGCTGAGCTGGTTCACTCATTAACTATTCTGAATGACTGAACACGGGAAGGTGTGTTTCCAGCTGAGCTCCTTGATTAGCTCCTGGAGACAATCAGGACCTAAGTCTTTCTCTGCCCTCTTCGCTTGACTTTTTTTTTCTTCGCTCCCTGGATTTTTCTTATCAATAAAACTCTCAGAATCTCAGAGCTCAGAATCGTAAACAATTGTGCCAGAGAAGTCCTTAATCACTGATGTTGTGTGTAAAATTCATGACCTCGTTCTGGTGTACGGCACTTGAAGGATTTTATAATGTGTTGAGAAAATGCTGTGACTCATGAGTTTGTGACACTTTTGCAAATCCAACCGACAAAAACAAGGTTGGTTCTTTTAAATCCCGGAAGAATTCCTAAAATGTCTCATAATCTCTAATGCAGGGGATTAAGTGGGATCTGGCATGGGGCGGGGGGACTGCTGACTTTTATGCTAATGTAGTATATTCTAACTGAACATCTTAGAACATATAAACGTCAATATAAAATTAACATACCCAAATACATATCTATATATAATCATTTATACCAGTCTACTCACGTTATGCACACACACATGGATGGATGACTCGGACTACAGCTAGTACAATTTACAATATCCACGATGTAATCCTCTCATTGCTAACGCCAAAAACGAAATCAGTCGGCGCATGTTTTTTTCTGCAAACCCAAAGGAGCTGATTGGCTGATTCCTGCCACCCCGAACGTGAATGACCAAGACCTTATCACACAAATAGCGAGGCTGTTGTTGAAGTTTCCCTCGCACACATACATATACACACACCCGTCTCTTTCAATGGTATTGCACACACTCCGCAGCTTCGTTGAATTGACAGCAAAACTTCAGTCAACCGATTCATAATGTTATAATTGGGCCATCGGTCGATTCTTGGTCCATGTATAAGTCTAGTCGTATCTGTGTTAATTTAATACAACCTGATACCAATTCATATCTGCAAATCTTTACAACCCTGATATTTATGTTTTTTGCCTTGGCTAACCTGTCACCTATTAAATGCAGGGTTGGTAATGTTAAAAAAATCTAGCAAGATTTGAAAGTAGCATCTCCTCCATGCTCCGTCTAACCCCTCTCCCTGCCCTCGGGGCTCCCACCCAAACGCAGACGTGCACGACCCCGCTGTGTCGCTGGTTCAGAACAGAGCGGAGTAAGGACCGCATTTTTTTTTTTATCGCCTTCAATTGATAGGACAGCTTGAAGAAAAGAAAGGGGATAGAGAGGGGGCCGACACACTGTGAAGGGCTGCGGGTCGGACTCGAACCCGGGCCGCTGCCAAAAACATGCAGCGCACAATCCACTGGGTGAGCTAGATGTCGCCCCAAAGGGGCCGCAATTTTACTTCATGTCTCATTCACATTTAAGCAAACATTTTTCATACCAAATGTTTAAAACAAACAGGACTACTGTTAGCAATGTGGCAATGACACGCATTGAGCTCAGGCTCGTACACGGGAGGGTTAGCGTACGCACAGCGGGGCAAAGAGGCATTCCATTGGTTCTTTCTAAGCGAACCGCGAGGGAGTGATTGGTGGGCGTTTTTTACAGGATTACAGCAGCTACAGATGACTGATCTTTTTCGCTCTTTTTTCAGATCCAATAAGTAAAGACCATTTCAAAAAAGTGTATATAAATACTAATGAAACCCTGATTTTAATACAGGTTTGTCAGTTAGACATTGACCTGTGTTGTTTCTTCCATGATATATTTTGAAAGTGGAACTCATGGGTATAAATGTCTTATGGCCTCGCAACAAGTCACATTTTTATCTTGCTTTGTAGTGTCTCCTGGTTCTTTCAGGGACTAATACCCCTTATATCGATACTGGAATAACTCGTCACCCGTGCCCTGGCCTTTGCCCCAGCAGCCTGGACAATGAATCCAGGACAACCCGTTCATCTGGGATCAATTAAACCAGGCAGGCAGGCTCAGCCGAGCGCCCGTTTCTGACTATGCTCAACATAATGATAGGCTTTCAACCACTAATGCCTTTGTTCTGGATGGGTCTGTTTGTTTTCTTCCTCCACTTGGATGCAAGTTTGAAGGGGGTGCATCTCAGAAAGTCTATTTCTGCCCTCTTGTTTTTTGGGTCTTTTGAGTTTGCTTTGCGTTTGAGGTCTCCTTCCGTAATTAAAACTTAGGGTTGGCTATCATGAATGTGGCCAAGAATGCCATGCAGAATGGCATCTTGGGTAGAACAGCGGTTGGCATTTCATGTCGGAAACCCCAAATCGCTCCCCAAATGTTTCCCTTCTTGATTTTTTTTGTCCGTTTGTGTTCATTCCTTTCTTACTCCCATATTGGACTTTTACATGGATCTGGCGAGGTATTTTGAGGCTTGTCAGTCAATTAATCCTTTCTACCGAATACGTTTTGGTGTTGAGAAAGGGCTTTGAATTGGAACCAGCTGTACATTTTTAAGAATAGGGATTTACCAGGAAGCTTTTTGTCTTTGCTTATCCATTCTTTGAAGTTAAGTGAAGTTATCTATTCTTTAAAGTGAAGTGTGGTCTATATCACTGGTTACGAGCTAGTGCTCAAAAGTATTGCTAAACTTGTCAAAAGGCATACATGATGGAACAAAATGTAATCACTGCATAAAAATAACTATGCAAGGGTGGAAGTCTGTCTAACAATAGGATTTCCTGCAAAATCGTCACAAAATTGTTGATGTTTTTAGTTGTACTCATATTGCCTGAGAATAATTAACAGTAGTACTGTACATTCAACCCAAGTACAAAACAATGTTTTTGCATAGGAAGAGAGAGAATATGTTTTATATTTCAAAATAAAGATGGTTTTTGCTTAGAAAATATTTTGTCTTTCTGTTCTTACCTATTTAATGTCACAAATAGCAAACAGTATTCAGTAAGAACCGGAATTGATGAGCACAATCTCAATCAGAATCAATATACATATCTAAATATTATCCAACACTGCAGAGGAATGGCCACAGCTGACATCACGATCACAACTTAGAGCTTTGAACCAACACATAACTCCACAGATCCTTGGATAAGCCTGAGTCAGGCATTTTCAGGTGCTCCCCACTAAAGGAGCAGTCTGTAGCTACTGTGGTAAGAGGTGGGGGTCTTTTCATCAGCTCTGCAGAGGGAGGGGAAAAGAGAGAACGCTCGGGACAAGTGGTCATCTTGGAACAGGCAGGTGGTCGCTCGAGGTGCTGTAGGTAGGATTGGGAAGATCCAGGTCTCAGTCCCTCCCCCCTTTCTGCTAAAGCCCAACACGTTCTCCTAAGCCCCTTCCACCACAAGGGAGAATGAATGCATGAGCATGAGCAGTGATTGACAAGCAGTTGTTAAAAAGTAACTAAGTAACTTTTACTAAATATTGAATGAGCTATTTTTTTACTTTTACTGGAGCAGATTTTTGTTGTACTTAAGTCAAAGTTCATCAAATTAATAGTACTTTTACTTAAGTAGAATATTTTTGTACTCTTTTCACCTCTGGTGTGACGTGCCTGTGTGTATGTTATCCAAACACTTTTCTTCCGCCAGGCCATAGGGGCCAGGTTCCAAGAAATGTAAGCCTGCTTCTAGAGTCTGTTTTGTCCTGACATGCATGGAGATTTAGTCAATCTGTTCTGACTTGATTTTGGGAAAAATGACAGCCCCAGTGTCTACCTTCTACTCGAAAAATCAATCTGTGCCATGTTGATAAATCAGAATTGTTACTTTTAAGCATGCAATGAATTCCTTTAGTGCCACCGCAAACCCACACCCCGGTGTTGGTGTGGACATTGGCATCGTCGATCAGCCTAACCCTATCTGTCTCATCAAAGTCTCACATTTTCTTGCCATATTTCTCATTATTAATTATTATTTGGGTCACATTAGTGTTGACACCAACACCACCACCAACAATAACACCAATAACATTTCCACCACCAATATCAACACCAAGTACAACAAAGGCAACAGCAACACAAATAAAGCAAAATAAAATGTTAAGCTTGTGCGTCATATGATTATTTAAAAAAATGAGAATCCACTACAGCTAAGACATGCAGATTCTGCTGAAATGTGACCGACAGACTGTATTCCATTTGAAAAACTGCATGTAGTCTGATACACTCTTGGCCCTCTCACAAGCAGATGGATAGTCTAACACTATGCATTTATGAATGAGGCTACAGTACAGTACTGTATATTCAGTCATTCCCTGTTTCCATCTGACACTTAACACTCACACTGTGGACTTCAACTGTGCACCACAGGGTTTTAAAGAGTTACGGCTGTATTCTAGGAAGTTCAAAGATGCTGTGTTTTGATAAGATAACAAAACTTTATTGTCCATTACATGAAATGTAAATTTTCCTTTGGCATTCTGGCAATACAGGAAAACGGACAGTAAACGCCAGCTAAAATACATAAAATACATTTTCGACAGCGGCAGCGCTCATTTATTATGTCTCTGTTTAGGATGGTCACAGCAGAGGGCACACATTACTTCTTGTACCCATTTTTCCTAGCTAGGGGGACCTTGAGTCTCCTGCCAGATGTCAACAGCTGGAATGATGAGTGCAGGGAGCGGATGGGGTCATTATAGACCGGGTTGACTGGTTGTATAGGTTTTGAAGTTGAAATTGTTTTTTCCAATGATCTTGCTGGCCTGGTTACCCACCTGGGTCAGCTAATTCATCTGTCTAACTGAGAGATCCCATACCAGGACACAATGTTAGGGTGAGAATACTCTCAGTGAGTGACCTGTAGACCATGGTCTGCTGGCCCTCACTTTCCTGAGGAGAGAGAGCCACTGCCTTGCCTTTTTCTCAGTGCAGTCTGCATTGGTCTGAAAGGTGAGTTTATTGGCAATAATTGTTCCAAGATATTTAAAGTGAGTGTCCTGCTCAACTTCCTTTCCCCTTCATAATAAAAGGCTGAAAGACGAGCTGCCTACTCCCACACAGCTCCTTGCTCTTTCTGACATTAAGGTAAAGGAAGCTGCCGTTGAACCAGGTGGCAAGGTCGTCGATGTGCTATGGGAAGGAAGGGCTCCTGACATCTTGCAAGCAGGACCTGGCACAAATCAAAGTCTTTACATGTGTTTATTTTTCTAATCCCAGGAAAAGAAAAATGTCTCATCATCAACTCTCATGCTGCTGAAATGAAATTAATGAAAAGCCTTGACGATTTTGTTGAGGCGGGTTTAAATACCTTGCTTTGTTGTGATGGGTGGCCAAGAGGAAATCATTAGTGCCCTTCTTTCCTGTCCACCACCATGGAAGAGGGAGCTGGTGTCTGGGCGGTGTACAGTACAAAACTTGGCGCTTCCTGTCTCTTGTACTGCTGACTTGACTTTATTTGTGTGTATTTGTGTGTGTGTGTGGGTTGTTGTGCTGGGGTTACAGTTAAGGTTGAACAGTTTGGAGCCAATGAGATGTTATTTGGTTCATTGCTGAGTCTGTGAGGGCGTGTGTGTGTGTGTTTCCTTAAAGTTTTTTTTTCAATTTATTGTTTTTCTGACCTCTGATCTTTTATGGAGGCCGTGATGGTCCAGAGGTACTCCAGGTTATGATAAGGTTTAAGAAAGGGTATCCACAGCCAGTTAGCAGCACTGCACTGTATCTGTCTTTGCTACTGTCTCTCTCTCTCTGTGCCACACCAGTTTCTCTATATATCGCTCTGATTCTTTCACCAACTCACTTTATTCACATAGTGGCCATATTTGATTAGTGAAGAAGATGCTGAACCAGCAATATGGTTGTTTAAATGTCAAATCAATGAATTTCTATTTCGGAAAAATAAAAATGAAATAAATGTTCTCTCTCTTTTTGCTTGTGGGAAGAGCCTGTGGAATGTGTTTATATATTGAATATTAAAGATAATAACCTTACTGTGTCGGTTTCCAGATGTATGGGCGCTACACCCAGGAGCTGGGGGTGTACGCCAAAGAGGAGGCCGCTCGGCTGAGGGAGAGTGGGCAGAGACGATCTGTCAGCCGGACCCTCGACCTGCTGGAGTACGACAAGGGACGCTGTGCCAAGTGTCGCAGTAAGTTTCTTACCACAGGGTCAACTGATGACCGGTTCAAATACATCCATTTAAAATGGAAACTCTTATCCGCAGACATAATTTCTATCAAATTATTATTCATTATTATCCAGCTCCTGTAATTTATGACACATGGTTTTAATGCTTCTGTATGGAACTGCAGAAACTCAAACTCTTATACTTTTTGAATTAAAAAACAATCATTTAGGAGGAAGTCTGTATAAAATCAAGAATAATTTTATTCTTGTAGGCAGATTTTACATTGTGATTTTCACTTCACGAAACATTGGTATACACATGTTCAATATAATTTTCCTGAATTAATAACAGGATATTTATCAATCCTAAGCCTACTGTTATTGCTGTTTTGTGGCTTCTTCATGACATCATGTTCTCACTATATTATATTGTGAAAACATAAAAATATAACATATCTACAAAGTTTTTATGTAAAAATATAATTAATCAGAATGAGTGTTGCAGCTTTATGTGGAATGAATATTGATCTAATTGCAGAAGGCCGTCACATCGCTAACTAAAGAAACACTCAAATATTGCTCGGCCCTGGTGAATAGAGCCTATTTTAGTGCTTCCAAGAACCATCTTTATTTAATGTCTCTTTAGAATTATGGTAAAATAGCTCTCCATGAACCCTTTATGGTTCTGTATGATAAGAGATAAGATAAGATAAGAAGCCTTTATTGTCAATATATTACAATGAATACAATGAAATTGTGAATGCCCCTCCCAGTGTTGCTATAAAGAAAATATATTGCACACATCCATATATAACATGTAAATCACACACAGTCAACCACAGGCAACGTCGTATACCAACTTTCATCATAAAACAAGGGGAGGTAGGTTGTGATAGATAATAAACATATTGCACGGATCTTAATAATAATATAATATTGCACAGATCAGTAAAATGAATGTAAGAACCATAAAAAGACGGGAGAAAGCCTGAAATGCCTCAAATCAAGAAAATATATATTTTTTCCAACCAGTTTGTGTTTTAAGAAATTAAGAAATGTGAGTGATATTTTCACTGCCTATTCAAAAATGTTCTTATTTTGTGTATGCAAAATATACCATGCTATGTACCAAGCCATCACACACTATCTCAATTCAGTACTTTCGCACTAGTGACTATAGTACTAATCATACCAATTTATATGTGGCAACAAGCATGTGGAGCAGTTAAAATTGGCCCCATTTTCAAAGGAAATGTTGTATTATGAGCTTTTCTGGCTCTCGAGTTCAAGGAATATCAATTCTGAACACAGAGATATCACACTATCTTCATTGTAATTAAATCAAATTAGCCTAGTGCAGTTTTTTACCTTCAAGTTTTTAATACAGTTTGCCTCTCGGCCAGCAGCTCTTTATCTATTTCTTCACATCTACTCATAAGATGTACCGGACTTATCTGTGATATTTACAAGCAGTCAATAATAAGGTGTACCTTGGAACAGAGTGCACTGCAGTGCTAAAAAGGTCAGGAACAGTGTTTCAGTGAACGTTTTATGTGTATTGTACTGCTGCTGAACATACTGTAGTCTGAGCACCAGTCCACTGATTGGAGTACTCAGGACAATTTCCATGGGGCATTTCTAATGGGACTAAAACACTAGATGACTCGCACTTCACATCACACTATAAATTGGTAACTTTTGGGATTAGATAGTACATTATATCTGCCCCATTAAAAGAAATACTAACAGTATATGCACCATATAGGAGCCTGAACCATCTGAAGCATC
This sequence comes from Zingel zingel, assembly GCA_023566125.1. NCBI lineage: Eukaryota > Metazoa > Chordata > Actinopteri > Perciformes > Percidae > Zingel > Zingel zingel. Next base: position 33,418,344 of record CM042316.1, on the reverse strand, counting down.
GCTGTCCAAAGGGTGAACATCATTTGAAATATAATTCTAAAGACACTTTGCTGGTGTAAACTACACTTGCTGCCCTACTCAGTCCCTCCAGAAAAACGCGATTATGCGATCGCATAATTCAATGCATAATCAGCCAAAGTCCGCATATTTATACGGGGGCCGCATTTTTTTCAAATATGCCGCACTTTGGCCGCATAAATTGCTGATTTCCGCCCAAAATATGTGGGGCTTTCATGATTTCATAATCCCCGCATTTTCGCTGCAAAAAAAGTCACATATATCTTAGCAGAAAATTGAAAAATGTTGCGTTTACTTCACACAAGAGCAGCCATTTTCCCCTGTTATGAAGTGACATAATTACGCGACGTGAACATCATCGAAAAGCTGCAAACCCCGCGATGAAGCCATGATGAAACCGCAATTTTTGCAAGTTCCCGCAATTTTTACAATTTCATCGCATAAAACTGCATAAATATCCCGCATAGTCCATCGCATTTTTTAAGAAAACATGCCGCATAATCAAGGATTTTTGCCCGCAACAATCACAAAAAAACTCCACATTTTTCTGGAAGGACTGCCTACTGCTGTTGTTGTGGGAGCATGTTGGGCAGTGGGATGGAAAGGAAAGGAGAAGAAATGCTGTAGTGCTGAACGAACATCACAACAATCTTCTGCTGTGAATGAATCCAGCATTTTAATGCACTGGTGGATCCATGTGAACATTCCCCCAGCTTTCTTCCTGCAGTGTTGGTGGTGATGATAATAATTATAGTGTGTGTGTGTGTGTGTGTATGTGTGTGTGTGTGCAGATGATAATGAGATTAGATAAGATTGTATATAGTACACATACCACGATAAAACAGACTGTAAACACAAGTAGGGAATGTCACTCAGATGAATGTGGAAGATGACAGAAGGCATTTTACTTCATTACATCACACACTCTGACACACACACACACACACACACACACACACACACACACACACACACACACATATAGTGCGTCTCATCTTTGTGGGGACCCGTCATTGACATAATGCATTCCCTAGCCCCTTACCCTAAGTCTTAACCCTCAAACAGCCCTTTAACCCTGTGGGGTCCAGCATTTTGGCCCCACAAAGCTGTCCGGACCCCACAAGTATGCTGTAGTATACTGTATTCCCGGTTTTTGGATCCCACGAATGTAGTTAAACAAGAACACACACACACACACACACACACACACACACACACACACACACACACACACACACACACACACTCTAACACACCATCAGTTGCAGATGGTGTGCGTTTGTGGTCTATCTTTGTTCAAAAGTCTAACTTGATGACCTGTTGGGACTTGCCAGAGGATATCTATACATCCCCACACTGGCTTTATTTCTCTCTCCTTCTGTTTTCACTCTTCTCCCTTCCCTGTACCGGTTTTATATTGGCAGTTTCCTTTTTTTCCTTCAAAGTGGAACTCCACCAATTTTATACATTAAAGATGTTTGGGAGTGTATACGTATGTACACAAGTTGAGTTAAACCTTTTGTGTCTCCAAAGGCAGCTGTGTGAAGTCTGACTCAAGTGACATCACTTGAGGACATGTATCAGTGTCAGTTGGGGCCAAAGACATCAAGTTTGAAAATGAATGAAATGTAGGTTTGTGAAGTTAGAAAGAAGTGAGCTTACCAGACCTCTGTAGACCGCTCCTCAACTTTCCTTCAGAATCAAGGCTACATTAGCCACTGCTGCTAGCATGACACACGCAAGTCTCCCACTGAACTGTCATCAGTCAAGTTGCATTATGGGTAATGTAGGCGCCCGGTTTTGAAAAGGAAGAAGAATGTATGGAATAAAAAAGACAATACCTCTGGTTCTGCTGCATCGATTGTGATATTTTCCTAATGTCCTTCATTAGTCTGACAATACTAAATACTAAAGTGAACATGCACTTAACCAAATAGAGATGGATTAAAAACAGGACACAAAAACAAGAGTGAGAGAATATGAACAAGAATGTACCCACCCAATCTGGGCAGCTGTAGTCATTATGAAAATCAATTCACTATCAAAGGTAGTGACTTTGTACAAAGTACTGAAAGTGACTGGATAATATACAGAATATGAATGACAATAAATCACATTTCATATACTGCACATCTACAGCAACTAAAAGAGAATGCAAAGCAAAACGATTCAGGCAGGTGGCACCAGTGTCATAGAGCATCCTGCAGCACACAGTCGTCGTTTCAAATATGATCAGAAGTTTTCGTTTGGTCAGATTGGAATAATTGAAGCCTTAACTTCACCCATTAATCAGGATGCATTTGGTGCCTTGGAAGGGGGTTTGCAATCTGAGAAAAACTTCATGACTGAGCCTTTGACTGTGTATTTGATCTCCTTAAAGGATAAGTTCTAAATCTTTTTAAGTCTGCCCTAAAACAGTAGTCAGGTGCCCATATGAACACTGAAACACTGAAATACATGCATTCTTACAGGGAATGAGGACTGGAGGTTTTTTCCCCCATCTCTTAAATTATAAGTGCATTGGGAAGAGATCTCTTAATGACCAACATGAACAGGAGTGATGACTGCAAGCAAAACCTGTATCAATCTTTTTTTAATATGGGCACCTGACTGAAATAGTGAGCCTACTTAAAGGAATAACAACCTGCCACCAGACACGATACTATCTGGTTGATTGCTGTGTGTGACATTTGGAATGCCAAATATAGCTACCAAAGAAAAGGGCTGCAATTTAATATTAAGGACATCTGTATGGAAAACTGTCACACAGAAGCTTTAAAGCAGAGGAGTCAGGTTAGTTTGTTCTCTGTCCCTGGGTTCATTTCTGCTACCAGGCATTTTCCTTGTATTTCTGAATGATGAAAGATCAACACGACTGAATCAAGTCACTGCTGAAGTGCTGTTGAGCATGTTAGTAATCGTTTCCTTTTGTGGCGCTGCCTGTTCTGTATAAATGGAGCGCCCTCTGCTGTAGAGAAGTGCTCAATGCACCCAGCTCATCCCAGCTAATCTCTCACTCTTCAGTCCTAAATGCTGCAGATCTTTGTGTGTGTGTGTGTGTGTGTGTGTGTGTCCTCTGCTTTCATCTTGGTGATGAGTTTTGTTGTTGTTTCACTGGCAGCTGATTAATCAGCTATCCTTTTTCCTCATCCTCTTTGTAGGGAGCATGACACCAACACCCCTTAAATTGAATTGATTTGTCCCTCAGCAGGTAGCTTAAAGCAGAAGAGATTTGATCTAGATTGCACTGTGGCCATGCACACATTTTTCTCTCTGCAGGAGAAAAAGGCAAATATAAACATACACAGAGTGAGTGAAAGGCATAATACAACGACGACTGGCTGAAAATATATGTAAATATTAAGTGACACATTATTCTTCATTGCTGCTGTGGGTTTTTACTGCAGCTTCTGTGGGGGACGCTCACTATCATTTACAAACACACAAACACAGTATTCCCCTGCTTAGATCAGCACAATCTCTATTATGTCTCACAAATACTGTTTTGTTATTTATATTTTATACACATGCACACACACACACACACACACACACACACACACACACACACACACACACACACACACACACACACACAGAAACAAACACACACTTTCCTTTTCATTTGCTGGTATTTAATGATGCTGAAATGTGCAGCCGGCCGCAGAATCGCCAGCCGATCATGTGTACTCTATGGCCCTGAAGGAACTGTCATCCTTTCAACAGTGTGTTTACAGCGTGTCTGATATGTGGGTACAACTCTGCCAACAGCCAGGCAGTCCTAGCAACTCCAGGCATTGTTTGTGGCGAAATCTAATGACCGCAGAGTAGCTCCAACAACAGGTAGTGTCTCTGTAATTATGGCCAGCAATGTAGCAGACTGCTGGCAGTTCACTGTACTGTAAATCCTGTTAGTATACATTGTCAACTTTAATGTTTCTCAATTGTTATGGAACAATATGAAAAATATGGCCCATTTTAGATTTTTTTAATTTTTGGTCCGAACTGGTGGAAAACCTTCTATCTAGTTCATATAACATGAAACATGAGCTATCTTGGCTAATTTTGTTTTTATACGAAACAACTCTGATGTCTAACCATTTAACTTCTTCATAAACACAGTAACAAAAACAGTAATGGTAGATCAAGGTATATACTGCCCTCGAAAGTCATACTGCCGTACATTAACGTATGACCAGAATCTGATTTATTGACATTTGTTTTAACATATTTCTTTTATGCCATAGATTTATAATATCAAAGAAATCAGCATGTCAACACCAGTTCAAGCCAGCCTTGGCTAACGCAAAATGTACTTACTTTTTCATCCTTTTTTTCCCGGATTTGAAATATGCTGTATACATTTTGATGAACTAACACATTCCACATAAATAAGAAAGTAGCTAAATTTGATCGTGGAAAAAAAATCTAGCTAAACTAGTCTTGCTAGCCTAGCTTAGCAAAGTAGCAGTAATTGTCATCACAACTTTTGACCCTAGAGGGACACACGATTTGGTGTTCAGGTTATACTTTATAATGACATATTTATATGTAGGCTAACACATTATCAGTTCATTTATTATATTGATTTCAAGGTAAACATTAAAAAAAAAAACCTGAACAATACCAACCAAAAGCCACCCACATACATGTACATTTTGACAAATTCCACATCCAAATGATGTAGAATACATGAGACAACAGGCATATAGGTGTTTTAAAAAGATCTTTCAACATAAAAAATGTGTTGGATACTCTAGCTCTGAAAACTCTGAAATTCTGACTGTATGCCAATTCTGTTCAAGGCCCTTAGATGAAAGGACACCAGAAAAAGCAACACAAGTATAGTGACAGTATTATCACAGTCTGAGTAAAGTATTTCAAAATTTGTATAATTTTTTAGTCTTTACAATAAAATATTTAAATCAAAGGCAGGACTCGTCTCAGTCAGATAGGTGAATTGTAGTTTTGCTGGTCAAAATTCAAAAGTCCAGACTTAGTCATTTTACATGTTTGTACTGTGCTGTGTGAACAAGTAAAATAATCGCTATAACTTTATTTTCACTTATCTACTTCAAAGGTCTGTCTTGACGTATTATAGAATTTATTCATTTATTTTTTAGATTTTAAGTGGTGACTTTTAAAGCTTGACTGGTTCTGCCCCTGCAGCTATACTCCACATCTATCATTCGCTTATGAGGTAGAGCCAGCACCATTTAAGAGATAGACATTCATAGTAGTGGCTTGGTAATCCTGGAGGTTATTTCATAAGGCTTCCTTACCTGCAGTTTTCTACCTGCAGTTACTGTGTCAGCAGGTGCAGTTTTCAACCACGATATGCTGTTCTGTTTTTTTCTGAATGAAAGAAATCAGAAGTTGTCTTTAGGACATAATCCTTCAGTGATTGTGGTTACAATAATCTTAAGAGTACTTATGGTTGATCTGAGTTTTGGTAGCACTGCATATTACGGTACAGTAATAAGATGTTAATACTGGGGTAACAGTGAGATAATAAAGAGGTAATATATAGGTAATAACATGTAATTACCAAAGTAATAATGTAGTAATACATCACAGTAATAAGACGTAATACTGGGGTGATAAGGTAACAGATGTATTAACATGCAATTACCAATGTAATAAGTAAGAAAGGGTTCGACAATAACCATATGTATATCTAGGTAATGGTAATATAGTTATATTTATATTGTAATAACATGGTAATAATGGGGTAATATATGTTAATGTTTTCACAGTATTGTAGGCTACTATCAGCATAATACCTTCCAAATTAGATAAAACTTCTTGGAATTTAAAATTGGTAATTACCATATTATAATGCTGAAATTCATCCACCCTTTATGTTCCAAACATTTCCCATTTGTATCAAAATCAGCCATTTGTGTTTTGTTCAGTAAATAATTAATTGATGGATAATAATAATAATAATAATGATCAGTATAAACATGTTCATACATGGCATTCCTTTGTTCATACATGGCATTCCTTTGGAATTTTAAATACAAGGCATTAATACTATAAAATGTGTATGTATCAAATATTACCTTGAAATAAAATAGAAACAGGCAGTTTTGCGTTTTGTGGCACTGATTCATGGTTGTTACCTCTGTTATTCTAATATTACCATGTAATACAATAGAAACAGGCAGTTTTGCATTTTGCGGCACTGATTCATGGTTGTTACACAGAAACTACCAGAAGCTTTTCCAGGTAATATCTACACATCTGTTATTCTAATATTACCATGTAATACAATAGAAACAGGCAGTTTATGCATTTTGCGGCCCTGATTCATGGTTGTTACACAGAAACTACCAAAAGCGTTTCCAGGTAAGAAGTCACAAGATTAAACATTAACATAAATTATTACCTTGAAACAAAAGGGAAATGTTTGGAACATAAAGGGTGGATGAATTTCAGCATTATAATATGGTAATTACTCATTTTAAATTCCAAGAAGTTTTATCTGATTTGGAAGGTATTATGCTGATAGTAGCCTATAATACTGTGAAAACATCAACATATATTACCCCATTATTACCATGTTATTACAATATAAATATAACTATATTACCATTACCTAAATATACATATGGTTATTGTCGAACCCTTTCTTACTTATTACATTGGTAATTGCATGTTATTACATCTGTTACCTTATCACCCCAGTATTATGTCTTATTACTGTGATGTATTACTACGTTATTACTTTAGTAATTACATGTTATTACCTATATATTACCTCTTTATTATCTCACTGTTACCCCACTATTACCATCTTATTACTGTACCGTAATATGCAGTGCTACCTGAGTTTTCAGTAGAAAAGAGTTGCTGTCGAGCAAGTATTTAACTGAACTATATTCTGAGTTGTGTTGATTTTAAAGGCAAAATGTATCCATATGACAGATCGTACCACTTTTGCTACCAGTTTTCATTCATTTATACTTTAAATGGTTAACTTTCTCCACAATGCAATTGTTCCTTCAACTGGGAACCATTTAACAAATTGAATTCCCCAGGTGTGTTGGTAAAATTGTCTGATGTGATCAGCTACTGTATGTAAATGGAGTAAAGAGTAATCGCACAAATGTCAAAGTCCCCAGTGCTGTCAAACATTACGTTAAGTCTACTGTAACTCGGATTTTAAGTGATGTCACTTATATGTCATATCTATAGTAAGCAATTCTAAGGATACAAATACCACATGGGACTGAATGGTCCAGTCTCTGTTGTTCACTTAGTAATATAAAGTGCATTGCTTTTCATACAGGACTCCCTACTGTGACTGGCCATGTTGAAAGAGCATTTTATTTGCGTTGGCATCAACAATGTTGCTTCTTTCACCCAGCCAGAACAAAGTGGATTGAACAGACGAACAGAATAAGTGACCATTTGACATTGCCATTTAGAAAGCTCTGTGCTGCTTCCAAAAATATCTAAATTTAACAAGGATTGCCAAGTATTTTCAGTAGTAAATGTGTCCACTCTTCAGGGGGCACTTTGATCACAAAACGTCAGATGGGTGGACTGCTGGGACCTGCTGGGTCAGGCCACCTGTCTTCAGTGGTGGAAGAAATCAGATCTTTTACTTGAGTTATGTTATGAGCTGAAAAATGGCGCCTGTGAGTACCATATTATCATGTGTGACATTATTAGATTGGGTTTAAAGGAAACCATGTGAGAAGTTAGGAGGAAAATGCCTCTTTGGTAGATTTGCTCAGACATCTGAAACATGACAAAGGGGCCACGACTCTGCTTTTTGTAAGAGACGAGCCAAAATGTTGTTTATCACTAGTTTAATCTTTAACAATGTGTTGCATCTAATAAGCTTAACATATTTTACATAAAACCCTAACTTAAGCTGTACAATAAATGTATTTCCCTCTCTGTACTGTAGTACAGTAGAAAGCAGCATTACATTTGTATACTAAAGTACTTACAAATTGTACTGAAATACAGTACTTGAATAAATGTAGTTAGGTACTTTCTACCACTGCCTGTCTTTTGTACATCAAATGCTTTTTGTTATGTCTACTTTTCTGTCCCATTATTGTCAATGAAAGTTGTATTACATAATTATTTCAGTTTTGAATTTAATTTTATATAATTTAATATATTAATGAATGAATTGGTTTAGTGAATGACTTCTGTATGTCAGGGTTTTTAACAATTGACATGGCTGCTCATACAGGGAGTAAAACATTCTGGCCTCATAAGAGAAACTAGAAAGCAGCAGAGCCGGATGTATGTTCACACCCACAATGCCTCCATTTGGAGACCATAAACTGAAAAACAAGTGGCACAAGAATGAACATACTGTGTTTTCACTGACTGTTGGCTGTTCAATCATCCAGAGTAGTCCTTTGGGAAAGCTTGTTTTTGTGTAATCTGGCCAAAAGGGTGCAGCATTGAGCTTCACAGCGGCACATTCAGAAGCAGGTTGTGTGTGTGTGTGTGTGTGTGTGTGTGTGTGTGTGTGTGTGTGTGTGTGTGTGTGTGTGTGTGTGTGTGTGTGTGTGTGTGTGTGTGTGTGTGTGTGTGTGTGTGTGTGTGTGTGTGTGTGTGTGTGTGTGTGTGTGTGTGTGTGTGTGTGATCTCTATCAGCCTGCTTGTTCACGGTGAATTCATTGGACACAAAAATATCTGTATATTCTTCCATAATCCATCTACTATGTTTTTTTTCCTTCCATTTCACATGTAATTTAAATGTTGGGGTGAGGTTAACTCTAATATAATTTCCTTATTTGGCCACCAAAGTAATTTCATTCTATTTGATCATCGCAGGTGAAACAATTGAATTTGCTGTGGATGTTATTGTGCTCAAAAGGTTGATGGCATTAAGATACTGTCTCATTTGACACCAACCATTTCAGATTGAATCCCCGCGCCAGACAGGGTTAAAAGGAAAGGATTACACAAGCAGTGTGATACTTTACGTGTGTGTGTGTGTGTGTGTGTGTGTGTGTGTGCGCGCATGCAGCGTAACAAATTCTGTTAAAGGAGCTCAGCCATGAGAACGGACAAAAAAATTAAGCTGACAAGAGAAACTTGCCCTGACACACACACACACACACTGTGCAGGAGTAAGGTAACTCACAGTGATGCACCAATTCAAATCCCAGTCAAGCTTTATTTACCCACAGATGTGACTTAGTGATCTGATAGCGGTTGCCAAAGCAAATCTACATCCTTCCCATTGCCTCTTTTTTCCCTCTCCTTTTTTCTGTTTATTCTCTGTCTGTTTTTGCTGTATTCTTCTCGATTAAATTAAATGTTTTTTTGCCTTTTAATTTGTTGAAAAAGTAAACTAAAAGTAAAAGATCATGTTCTTGTTGTTTAACAAAAGAGAAACGAGAAGTATTCAGATAATGAAATATCTATTTTTTTTATCTCTCAATCTTTCCCCTCTAGCGTGTGTGTGTGTGTGTGTGTGTGTGTGTGTGTGTGTGTGTGTGTGTGTGTGTGTGTGTGTGTGTGTGTGTGTGTGTGTGTGTGTGTGTGTGTGTGTGTGTGTGTGTGTGTGTGTGTGGAAAAAGTCAGGCTTCAGGCTGCTGTCATTCACTCTCTCTGCTGATGTCAAAGGCTCCCACATGGGCTCTCAGCATCCCAGAACACACACACACACAGACACAGACACAGACAGACAGACAGACACCGTCTTGTTAACAGCTGTGTCCACTATGTGATGAAATATACACAGCTGTCTTTTTCTTTTCCCTCTCTGTCTCTGTCTGTCTCCCCAGTCCACCTGCGCCGCTATGTCATTTAATTGGTTCCAAGCCACACGCACGCACACACACACACACACACACACACACACACACACACACACACACACACACACACACACACACACACACACACACAGCATTTTACTTCAGCAGGTGTGATGTCAGCAGGAGCTCTGCATGGCGCCACATGTTGCTATGGTGACCAGCAGGCGCCTAGCGACCAACAGTTGCTCACATGCTCTTGTCTTCTTTCCTCCCTTTTCTTTCTTTTTCTTTGCTTCCCTTTTCTTTTTTCCTTTTTTTCCCCTTGTCTCCTCTCCTCTAGTTCCATCTCCTATCTTCCTCCTATCTCTATTCCTCCACTCACCCATCATTGGTCATATGAAAGCAGGATTGAAATGACAGAGCAGAGAAGCACCAGGCTGGTGGCAGGTCGAGGTGGGGAACGGACACAGTTTTCATGGGACACACACTTGCGCACATGTACACTTTGATACTCGTTAACCAATGACACTTCCCATGTTGCCACTTTGGTGACCTGCACGGGCTGCAGCTTCATGTGTTTTGTGCACACATGTGTGCTTGTGTGTTGGAGCATGTGAGCTTGTGTGCGTGCGTGCGTGTTTAATCCCTTGTGACATGTTGTCACAGCTGTTTAGCAAGGATTAGAAAAACACATTCAGAATTCAAATTTTGATTTACCTTTTTAATAAACTGTAAAACCAACAACACTACCAAATAAATATCCAAATACTCTTCACCTCTAGTAAACAAGAATAATATATAAACCAACCAGGAATTTAAAAATCAACACAAATTAAGGGAGATTTAAGTGATTAAGCGGAGAATAAAAACGTGGAAGGGAAACCATGGTTTTTCTACTTTCTCAGGCTGTCCTAATGCTGTCAGGTGTACGTTTCAAGTGAAGACTGACAGTTAAAAGATTTACTCCCGTCCTTGCTGTCTGCCTCTTCATCAATAGTCATACTTGTCACACATACCCACAGTACTGCTCTGCTGGCTGTACCATTCTCTGTAAACTGAAATAAACACAAATCAAACCATGGTGGGTGCCTAACCTAAGGAGCTAGTAGATCAGATGTCAATTACATAGTTGAGTCACTCTACAGGAATTTAGCAATAATTCCAACTTATTCACACATTCACTGCATTGCATATAATTCAGCCCTGCTCAGGCAAAAGACAAACTACCATCCAAATTATTAAAGCTCCACATATTTAAATAAATAAGTGGTTCAAATAACGTTGTGTGTTGTCTCTATAAGCAACATCTTTCTCAGAGAATTGTTACCCATCCCTACAGTTTCCCTTTTCCAGTGAAAGCAGGCAAAGTTAGCCATAAGCTGGTGAAGAAAGTTGTACTATTTATCTGGCAGCTAAAGACCCAGATATCTTCCTCAGGAGCTGATGGAGACCAAAACAGAGCTAAAAAGAGTGAATATTGGACTTTAATACTTCATGTAGCCAGAAAAGCAATTCTAAATTAATGCTGCTATGTATTGTCACTGCCTCTGTTTTGTGTACTGCCTTTTGCATTCACAAAAAAAGAAATAAGAAAAGTTAGCCTGCACATTTTCAGTACACACAAAGAAAAAGATGAATATGACTAAAATTCCATGGATATCAATGGTAGCATACATGGTCTTGCAATGAATTCAATAGACTGTACCTGCATAAACATGAAAGAAAGTAAACCATGTTTAGGGCTGCAACCAATTATTATTTACAGTGGCAATCAACCCTTGTGTGGTGGAGCACCCTCGTGGCTGGGGACCTTTTTTGCATCTCTCTCTCCCTAGTTTCTTTTCACTGGCACTGTCTAATAAGGCACAACATGCCCAAATAGATACTTAAGGTGTAATGGTATCCACTTTTTGGGTCCATTAATGAACACCATTAATTAACTCCATAGCAACAGTAACTGTAGTTCTGAAAACTTTAAACATGATTTAATAGACTAAATAATCATGCTTTAAGTTATACACCCATTGACACTATAATAAAATTTCATTCCATACATCTGTGAGCTCATGGATCTTTTATGTTTTCTACCCATGGCTTGAAACATTTAAAGTTTCTAAATGACAGCTGTGAACAAGGTAATGTACTGGAAACTGCATGATTGGATTATGGTTTATGACACACTTCAGCATGGACTACATGTTCCAAATCATAGATTGAAAAAAACACCATGTTCCACCATTTACATACACACATGCTTTTTTAATATATACGTGTGTGTGTGTGTGTGTGTGTGTGTGTGTGTGTGTGTGTGTGTGTGTGTGTGTGTGTGTGTGTGTGTGTGTGTGTGTGTTGGACACCACACTGACGCACTGTGGGGGTGTTCAGACGTCATTCACATTCAGCTGCCAGCCAAGTCCAGGAAGTAGCACAACTTACTTACACACATACACTGTGTGTGTGTGTGAGTGAAAGAGAACGAGGGGAACTTTCACTTTAATATATCAAGTAACCAAGGTGATCAATATTTCATTCAGTGCCACCCGAGCAGTGTGTGTGTGTGTGTGTGTGTGTGTGTGTGTGTGTGTGTGTGTGTGTGTGTGTGTGTGTGTCGACTTCAGTTGTCTATTGCTTTTACTACAGAGGTTGTGGTCCAATGTGTGTGTCAGCAGAGAGAATGGTCACTAGCCAAATGTTCACTTACATTGATTTTGTCATCTCTGGGACAGTAGGATGAGCCGAGATGGCACCCATAACATCAATGGCTGGAAGCATTCACATGGTAACATAATATTTAATATTCATACACCTGTCCCAAGGTGTCTAAATGAGGGTTCCTGTGGTTATTCCAGCGTACACACAGCGTACAGCCAGAGCGTGAACGCTGCCAAACAGAGATTTAATTCCATCAGTGTGGATGCGAGCCGGTGCACTGTGTGGGAAGGGCTTTGGACAGATGAGGGATACTGTTGTCTTCAATGTCATTTTTCGTCAACATGGACACTGATTGACTTTTTAAGATGATATATTTAGCGATGTCTTTTTCTTAAATTTACTGAATTATATGCCCTGAAAACCTTTTTCTTCAATCAGCCATTCTGCTTCTTACTATGAGCAATGTGGTTCTACACTGGAAAGCCCTCTTTTTATTGTAGTTTGAAGAAAACATAAATGAAGAAAACATACATGATGGAAGCTATGGTTTTTAAAACATTTTGAAGATAAGTCATGGTTGTTCGTGTTGCTTTCATGATAATGAAAACAATGTGAATCTTGAAGGTTAGTATCATTCAGTTTCTCCTGTACAATTATAATTTAAAACGCAGCCTTGCTTGTTCCCACTATAATAGCTCTGGTACAAAGTGCTGTTGAACTTTTCTCAAATTCAGTTAAAGTGTAACTCTCGCCAAACCTACCTAGGTTGTTTTTGTGAATGTACCCGAGTCAAACTTTCGTTTAAAAGCATAATTAGGACGGAAGCGCCACTTTTAAGATTTACTGTATTTTTGTTTTTCGGTCAAATGGCCTTTTGAATGGGAGTGCTGGGGGCACTACTATGATCGCATCAAAATTGCTATTTTTATGTTCCATTTTTAATGTTCTCAATGCTCGATTCATGTGTAGAGCCCCTGGTGATACTTGGAGCAAAGTTTCATGTTGTGTCGAGCCACCTTAGTGTTTTAAAAATAGTGATTTTGATGCTATCATAGTAGTGCCCCTAGCACTCCCATTCAAAAAGTAATTTGATCGAAAACGATAATTCTGGCAATCTTAATTGTGGCCTTTCCGTCCTAATTATGCTTTTAAACGAAAGTTTGACTCCAAACTGTACATTCACAAAAAGACCCTAGGTTGCATTTTGGCGAGAGTTACGCTTTAACTCAGACGGTTTTTCATTTTCACATCTCTTAAGAGAACTTTGAACAAATTATTCAACCTAAGTTCAGTGAAGTCATATTTTTAAGTCAGAATTTTTAAGTTTAGCTAATGTTGTCAGTACTGGCAATCAAATCTGATCAAACCACGCCCACGCAGTCCTAATGAAGCACATCAACTGAGTTTGTGTTTAACTCCAAATAATAGTTAAGTAATTTTTTTTCTGAACTGACACTTTGATTATTTAGTAATGCATGTTTACATATATGTAAAACAATATTTATAGGTTTGAAACCCAAGTATTTAGGGCCTTTAAAGTCACCACACACAGAATATTAAGTGCACCTTTACCACCGCAACTGTAAAGTATCCATCAGTTGTCCAGTCCTTCTTAAACGTTAGTTGTCATTGAATGTCTGGTTAAATACTCTTATTCACTATTTTAAACAATAATTTTGTCAGTGACAATGTTCTGTAAATTAATTATGCTAAAGGTCTAGCTAAATGGCAACACTGATAGGTAAAGTATCTCTTAGTATGCACAGAGTATAGTTTGACTGAAGGAAACCTATTCTGGGAACATTATTCAGTTTCCTTCTCTACACATACCTTCTTTGTCTTCTCTCGACAGTGAGGAAAGTGGCAAGACGACTTTTCCAGCTGTGACACTGTCACTGAGGGACACACAAGCTTTCCAAATTCATCAAGTTTCTGATGGGAGCAGTTACTGCTCCCATCAGGTTAGAAACTTGATGAATTAATGCTGTACCCAGGTTGAGTTTCTCCACCCACTGGATGTTTTTCAAAAATGCGTGACAGTAAAGGTTGAAGAATGGGGGAGAGCAGGGGGAATTCAGGGTTTGGCAAAGTTGCTGAAAGAAGGAAGAGGGTGGAGTTGTTCTTCCAGCAATATAACAAACTGATCAAGACAGGGGATGGAAATGAAATGAAACTCCTCATACTAATAGTGGTATTGCAAATCTGATATATATATATGCATACACATGTGCATATATGCATTTTTAAGTAGAAAAGAGATTGATTGGCTCATCTAAAATAGATTGTTATTTCTAATGGCGGTTTTGCTATGGTTGTACACCCACTGTTTTACTGAACACAGATCCAGCGGTTAGATACAGAGAAATCAGATTTATTTCTTAATTAACTGCAGTTTGAGGTGAATTTGTCCACAGAGGTACTACAGTTTTATAAATCAATAAGCTGTGTGTTGACAGTCTTTACTGCAGCTGTAACCATGCAGGCCAAAGTTTTATTAATGCCGTCATTAATTTTTATGTGTTTGGAATGTGCTATCAACGTGTGGCTTTAATAGCCAGCTCCTCTCACTGTAAAATCGATGGTTATTAAACCCCAAATGCTGCAAAGAAGTCAGCATCCAACTTTCTTGGTTAATTTGCAGCTTTTTTATTTCTGTTTCGATCTTGCTTGATCTTTTCTGCTCCCTGGTTTCATGTTCCTCCTTCCTTTTCCTCCTCTAACACTTACACTTCCTTCCTCTTATATTCTAATATGTCCATGGATGGGTTACTATCCTTTTCTTTTGTTCTTGTGTTCTCTGATCCTGTGTCTCTTCTATTCCCTGTCCTCCATCTTATTTTTGTTTCTAGCTTTTTATCTACTTTCTTCTCCTGTTCCTCTATTCCTTATCGCCTTCTCACTTTCCTCTACATTTGTCCTACTCCCCCCCCCCCCCCCCCCCCCCCCCAATCTACTCCTATTCTTCTTTCCTTTTTCTTTTTCCTTTTTCCCCCTCCACTGTGATGACCGCTCTTGTCCTGCTTTCCCTCTCCAATCTTTCTTACCAAACAGCTCTCTTCACTTCATTCTCTGTCTGCAATCCATCACCTCCTCCTTCTCCACCCCGTCTTCTCCACTGGGTATAATCTGAAGTGTGTGTGTTGGTGTTTGTGTATCCCTCGCTCTCCATCCATCTCAGCCCCATGTTCTGAGTTATTACTCTCTAATCATCAGTGAGCCCAGAGCCAATCCACAACACTCACACACACATATTTGTCCATACTTTGCCGGTTTGTATCCCAACCTGGATGAGATCAGAGAACTTTTTTTTTATCTTTTCAGCATCTTCATAAGAACTGGATTTCAATGGGAGAAACAAATGGAACCAACTTTTAAAAAAACAACTCATTCCCATGAATTTTGATTATATCAATGTTTTTGATATGCAGATATATGAGTTTGTCCTTAGTAGATTTAAAACATTGAATATCATTCAGTTGTGTTTGTCACCTGATATGATGGATGTGATACTGTTTGACTGATGGCATTTAATGTACTGATCAGTACTTAAATGGCATATTTGAATTTTGATTAGACTCCATACTAGTATGACTCTTTTTATTGCCACAATGTTTCTGATAAGTTTTGTGATTATGTAAAACATGTTTAATAGATCTTTTTTAACCCTGAAGAAAGTGAAATACCTAAAATACTTTAGCACAACAATTGATAATTGTGTAATAATGTTTGCAGCAGTCCAGGGTCTTTTAAATTCACAACGAAGTAAACAAACCAGTTTTCTCATTTCTACTACAAATCCAGCTGTAGCTAGCTAAATAACGTTAACTCCATGAGTTGGTTGAACACTCGGTTTGTTGTAAATGATTCCAAACTGACTTGTTTAAAAAGAGATCTCTGGAAAAGTGTTTTAAATATACACTTAATGGCTACATACAAGATATCACGCTAAAAGACTGAGGCCACATGTCCCAGGCAAAAAGTCATCATCCTCAACAGCTTATAATCCATTTAGAATACACGGAACAGCATTGTTTGTGTATTGCACGAACAATGCTTAGGTTTCAAAACCACTAACATTTTCTGTCATACCGTTCCTAAGGTAGAAGTTGTTTTTTATGAGTGGTCAAGGTCAGAAAGTGCAGTTTAGTAATCCGTGAAACCTTGATATTTTTGCTGAAGGTTATCATATCGTCAGAATCGTATACCGGCCCATGCCTAATTGCAATGAGCTAGTTCATCTTTGTTTTATAGAAAACGATTATGAATAAAAATGTATTAAATTGTTATTTGTTGAACAAAACCTGAAATGATAGAGAGAGGTGAAGTCCCTCCCCTTCCAGTGGACCATGGATCTTAATTCAGAAAAAATATGTACGGTAGTGAATGGGGAGAGACAAATTATTTTTTTTTATCCCGTTTGAATTGACATAAACAAATAAAGAGCAGGACACAGGTGCTAACGTTAGCCCAAACTTTAATATGTTAGCATCTTAGTTCTCAGAGGCTGGATGTTCCAGTCCTAAACATGTATTTTTCTCACATTACAGGCCCTTTGCCTTTGGAGATAACGCTAGGTAGTTACTACTGTAGTTATAGTTGCTAAGCTATGATTGGAGAATTGTTCTTGGGCGTGGTTCAGCGAACTTCAATTTAAAAAAATGTACCCAATATTGCTATATGTTACTCTATGTGATCATGCCATAAAGTCAACCACATGAGTGCCTAATCATTCATTACCCAAACACATTATCAAAATGCCTGCCTTTTATTTCCTCTTCTCCCTCTATATTTCCTTGTTATCTATCTTATTTTCTCCATCCTTATCTGCCACTCTCCGCTCTCCTCCTCTTCGTCTTATCACTTTCGACACTTTTCCTTCCCTGTGGGGGAGGGGTTTGCATTCTCCATCACTCCTTTGTCCGTCTTCCCCACTCTCCTCCACTGCTCAGTCATTTGTCGTGCTGCTGAGTTTGCACAGGGCTGACATCAGTCACAAACTAATAATGTTATGTAGAAAAATGGATAAAGAGAGATTTTTCTTTTTTCACATTAAAGGAAAGGAAATTTGTTTAAAATGAAGGATTGGGTGGGGGGGGGAAAACTGTATCTATAAAAACACACACACACACACAAGGGGACACTGCTTGTGTTTAACTATGTTATGTGGTCTATTTGTCCTCCAGGGTCAGGGTACCCGTATGTTCTGGAAGCTCCACCCCAGGACTTTATCTCTGGTAAACAAGCAAGTGAAATAACGTCCATATCATTCCCAGTCTGCCCTTTCAACTACCAACTACCCCTCAGTCCTCACACTCAACTGTGCTACAGCTAATACTGCTGCATTACTATCCCATCATTAATCTTCGATAAGTGGTCAGTAAGTGTTGCTCCAACTTTGTCAAGCGCTTGAGAAAAGTCTCCCTTGCTTTGCAACGTATTAATGCTGCCATCAGTTAAAACATTACACGGTTGGACACTGCACACACCAACCGTGAATGTGTGTGAAGGCAAAAATGTAATAGAAATACAAGCACAAGCCAAAGTGTGATGATCCTGCAGTTTGCAAAGTGGCACCTGCAAACACACTCACCTTGTGCCTTCATAGTAATCAACAGTCAACATGAAAAATATCTCTGTGTGCATATTATTCCCATTCTGCTGTGTGTCTCCGTGCCAAAAAAAGACTAACTCTCACTGTCTGGCCTTATTACAGCTAGCCTCGAGCCCTAATGGAAAGAAATAAAGAGCTCTGAACATCTTAGGCACACGTGTGTGTGTGTGTGTGTGTGTGTGTGTGTGTGTGTGTGTGTGTGTGTGTGTGTGTGTGTGTGTGTGTGTGTGTGTGTGTGTGTGTGTGTGTGTGTGTGACTGTAGGAGATGAATGGTTCTGATTAGGCAGTGCTAGCTGCGGACAAGCATGATGATCAATGTCTCCCTTCTTTTATGCTGCTTAAGAACAGTTGAATGTACCATGGCCACACACACATGCTCACATGCATGTATACAGGTTTTGCATCAACTGCATGGAGGGTGTGTGTCTGCAAGTTTTAATACTTTTTGTTCCTCCCAGGATTGATGGTGTGTTTGCTTAATTTCCCACTTCCATATGTATGAAAGCATACATACACTGCTAGTAACTTAATGCTATATGTACAATACATATGTGTATATACTGTGTGTATGTGTGGGTTGGTGTCAGTTTATATAATAAGAAATGCATGTGCGATTGAAATGCTCTGAAATTGGTTACGCCAGGGTATAAAAGTGTAAATCAGCGCGCTTGTGTGTCTGCAGAGGACTGCAGAACGGAAGTGCTGACTCTGCAACAGTAGAGATGGGGGGTTGGGTAGAGGTGGGGCTGGATGGGCAAAAATAAAGAGAGAGAAAAAGAAATGAACAGATGCAGAGCGAAAACGGAAGGATGATTTAAAGGAGAAGCAGTAACTTAACGTAGGAGGGGGGCAGAATGAGGAGAAACCAAAAGAGAGAGGAGGGAGGAAAATAAATAAACGAAAGAGACAGACGGGGGAGTTGATGGTTGAGGTCTGATGATTGGATGGATAAAATCAATTAAGATAGAATGAGAGAGGCAGATGAGAGAGAGAGAAGAGAGAAGCAGTGCAGAGAGTTAGCAGCAGGTCCTTTTGGCTTTTGGCTCACCAGGCTTTCATCCAGGAAATGAAGTGACTTACCTCTCCCCTGTGTGATTGGGCTTAACACACACAATCACGAAGAGGGAGAAACACATTTCCCCAATGCACACTTACGTT
Source organism: Zingel zingel (assembly GCA_023566125.1). Taxonomy (NCBI): domain Eukaryota; kingdom Metazoa; phylum Chordata; class Actinopteri; order Perciformes; family Percidae; genus Zingel; species Zingel zingel. The sequence goes on along the minus strand of CM042316.1, from coordinate 33,399,164 downwards.
GATGGACTGTTACTGTCATCATTAGTGCCCCCATAGGAGTGAAACAGTTCACAAAATAATTCAGGTCATATCATTGTTTTGGGGTGAAAGTTATTGGTTCACTTTGGTAACGTTTTGGTATGGGGGGGCATTGCCAATTAATTTCGACTTGCTTTTCAATGATTTATTTGGCAAAAAAGTTAACGGTTTCCTTCTTCTTCCTCTAAATTCTGGTTAAGAACATACAGTAAGGAACATAAACACTTCTTCATTGTCAAATCTTTATTAAAATAATAGGATTTCTAATTAGTGTAAACAAAGAATGCAGCTTTGTTATTTTTATTTTAAAAATTCAACATCAGGCCATCAACATACCACCTACTTTAATCATATGCTGAAATCCTGCGTCCTCCACGACTGCATCTTTCGCTATAAACCCACCCAATGCTTTAGTTATGGACTGGATTGCCCTGTCTGAATCTGCATGGAGAGGCTGTTTAAATTCTGCGGGGAAAAGGAGTTGTTCTTTCCTACCCGACTCTCTCCTCATTTGCGCATTCAACGGACAAATTGGCGTGATGTCTTCGTAAATACATCTTCAAATTGGAAGTATTGCCGCTAGCATAAGCCACTTGTGTTGCACAGTGCTTGCACACAGTCACCACTTTATCCACCACTTTTTTCCGTCATTGTCAGGTAAAAACTAAAACCGTCATCCTCCAGTACAGCAGACCAAGACTGACTAACAGCTGCACTCGACACCCCATCCATGCCAACTGTGGTTTCACTACGGTGCAAAGCTTTTTTTCCCTAAATAACTGTATTTGAAGTTTTTTTTCTGCACAAGCCTTTTTGACTGTAATCTGTGAGGACATACGTGCCCCGAACCGTGACTAGCAGAGCGAACCATTCCATCCCTAGTGCCACCATCTGCCTTTCTTGTCTCTGTGTGTCCATAGTGTGTGTTGCCACTGGAGAAATCATGCCCCTGCTTTCTCAATCACATCATCCTATCCTCAGTGTTGATGCACAGATAATTTCCTTTATCATTGCCATCATCACCAGTGTTTGACAGAAGCAAACAGAAGTTTCTAATCATTGGTTCAAATATTTGCTCCCACTCCGAGCTATTTTTAATGCCAAGTAAACAGACGTTTTAGCTCATAGAAGTTTGTTTTAAATATGAACATAATAGAACAAGGGCTGTCAAACGATTCATTTTTTCTTAATCGCGATTAATCGCTGCATTGCACATAGTCTTCAGAGGTCCATTGCAATGTCAATTTGTGAAAATGGGTTTGAAAATGTGTTGGCAAAATGCCGTAAACTGTTTGGACACTTTAAACACAGTCCAGCAAATGCAGCAGAACTTCAATGTCAATAAAGACAGAGAGGGCAACATTTTTCTTTTGCTTACAGTAAATAAATAAAAAAATAATAAAATAAATAAATAATAAACAAATAATAAACAAATACAAATCTTAAAGTCAAGTTCATAAAGTAACTTTCTTTGCATTCATTTGATTCTCAATCAAGATGCACTGGTAATAATTGCTTTCCATTGTTAATATATACTTAAAAACAGTTCTGAAATGCAAAATAATAGAATTTTAATAATGTGATAAAACATGCGATTAATTGTGATTAACTATAGAAATTCAGCAATTAATCGCGATTTAAGAAAAAATTAATCGTTTGACAGCCCTAATTATTTTTTATTTATTTAACATTCAAATTGGCTTGGGTAATATTAACGTATATATTGTATTGGCATAAATGTTGGCAGTCCAGCGAAGCTATAGATCTTTGACTTAATTTAGAAACAGTGTCACACATAGTTTGCCGATCAGAAAGCACTGACTGAATTTTCAGCCTTGTGACATTGGTCCCCATTCATCAAAACAACAATTTGATGGGAAAAATGTTCATATTTTGTCTTTATGTAAAAAAGTAATAGTGACCGATATACTGTATATCGCTACTGGATTTGTAAACCCCCCAACTATTGATGTATGCTTTAAAAATACAATATTGGTAGGGCTTTAAACTATTTTTTTTCTTTACAATATAAAAGTAACACTTTAAGAGGCTATAATTTGCTACGCTTATGTACTTGGACTGAACTTGAGCTGTTGAAATTAACAAAAGTGTGTTTGGCACCTGATTGCGATCTGGGTTCGCGAAAATGGAGGGCACAGTGTCCCCTTGTGGGCACAGAGCAACAACTAACCATCAACTTATGGAAGTAAAGAGATAAAAAACAAACACTCTGTGCAGAGAACGTACCTACAGCTGCTGATTCTGAGGACAGGTGGGATAGAAATCAGAAACCTGAATCATTATTAACACATTGAATAAAATACTACACAGTAAGTGGAAGGCTAATCAGTTTCAGATTTGTCAGCTGTTTATTGTTAACATTAATACGCGCATGCGTTGCTGCCATCCGCATGTACATATCCAGGGTGAAAAGTGGAAATTGTGTGAGTCTCACAGTCAATGTGTGTGCCCAAACACATTGTGCATTAACAACCATGTACACGTATGTATTTATTTATCATATGTATTGCTCAGTGGATCAGATGATTGAATGCAGAGGCAAAGACATTACCAGCGCCTATTCATATTGAAAGAGCAACAACCAAACTCGAACACTTGAGTTCATAGGACTGTCCTCTCCTTGCTGAAGTCCAGCCAAAAATGATAAGTAACATCAGACTCCGACTTTAGCTTCAGATGTTCAGCAGATTAACGTCCCCCCTCGCCAGGGTCGTGAACCTTGCAGAATCTTGCAACATTTATAACAAGTCCACTTAATGATATATGACTTTTCCCTGCTTTTAAATGCAGAAAAATATCCCAGTTGAGCGTGTGGATTTTAGTGTTACTCCTTTAAGAAAATGTAAGCATATATCACATACTTTTCGGAAGGGAATAAATAGGTGTGCGGAGGCTGCTTTTGCATAATAACTGGGGATTGTGCTGGCCTGTTTGTGTTTGTGTAGATGTGTGTGCGTGTGTGCGTATACACCATTACACCTCATTAGGCAGATATTGTACTGCAGCCATAAGACTGGTGTCACAACCGCCGTTACTCGACGAGCAAACAAAGTGATTGAGTGTGAGACGAGGCGATTTGCCTGCTCGCCCGGGACTGCCGCCACTGCCGTTACAGCACATTTACATAAACATAACCTTCTTTTACATCTCATTAGCATAGACAACACATTAACATGAAGGAGGAATGGAGGGAAGAGCAAGAAGGAGATGCTCGGTTATAGTGTGCTGAGTGAATGGAGATGGCCATATTAAGTAAAAGAGGAAACATTTACAGATGCATTGTTGGTTTTATAACTCCAGCGACGTTTCTTTTCTGTCTTGAGGGGCCAATTTGTCTTGTTAGTTTTTACCCTTTTCTTCTTCCATGTAACTCCATTTTCTCTTGTGCTGCCTTTTCCTTCCTTCATTTCCCTTTTGTCTGCAGCTGCACAAACAACTCATTTCGAAAATCAGTTCATTTTAATGGAATTACAGTGATCAGCACGAGGTAAATCCACACTGAGCTTTCGTGTGTATATCGATTTCGGTCAACCTTAACAAGCTCACTTGTTTTATTGATTATTGCAAACCATCTTGATGATGCTGAACTTTGAGGAAATTGAGGCAGAGAGTTCAAAACAGACAAAACTATCCTAAAAGCCGTATCAGATAATCCATTTCTCAGTGGCGGGCCGTGTATTTTACACCTGGGCCTTCAGTACTATCATACAGCAATTAAACCACCTTTGAATAACCTCACCATGACACTAGGACATTATCATGTGGAATAAAGTGATTTAACACAAGGCTCAACACCTAGATAGTTTCAGTACACTATTGCAGAGACAAGAATACATGGTGACTGAAGCCATCACTTCCACGCAGTATGACATGATGCTGTATCCCATATAGTCCAAATTAATGTAATTACCAAAGAAACAAAAACAAACCCACAACAGTTGTTCACATTTGCTCATATGATGACCACAAAGCAATGAACAACACAAATAACACAATCAGAAATCAACAGGCTTCCCCACAAGTTCCAGCCAAGCTGCTGGGACTCAACATCACACATGACACCACACACACAAGGGCACAGCGGCCCCTGACTGCACAAATCTTTAACACCAGCAATAACAATCTAAAGTAAGCAGTAATCCACTCTATTAAAATCAATTTACTAAAATGCAGAAAAATCCATTCAACTTAACAAAAGCTGCTCATCATTTCAAGAAAAGTACATCCACTTTTCTTTATTAACTTTACATCTAAAAATCTAAACAAACTTGAACTAACCTTACTGCTACGATTATGTGATGCTAGCTAGTTTTGCTTCTCGGCCACCGTATACTAACTGGTCCGATAGGTGGCAAGGTGCTTGGGCCAGCTAGAAGGCTCTGTCCTGTAAATGAATGCGCCCAACAGGTCAAACTTGAAATTTGATTGGCTGAAGAATATGACAACTGACAACATTGTCCGTATTTGCTTAAACAGCAGAGGGATTCACTCGAAATTCTGAAGGCTTCAGAGTAGATTTTACACCCAGAGACAGCGGAGAGGGAAATCTGATTGGATAAACAGAGGAAGAGAGTAATAGACTTGTGGGAACGGACTTTGTACAATTCATATGAAATTAATAAATAAATATATAGGCTATATATTTTAGAAATGAATAGATGTGTGTGTGTGTATATATATTTATAAAAATATAATTGTCTGATTCTGACAGCAGAGAAGGCCTTGCTGGCTCTGACGGCCCACCTCTGCCACTTCTGTATAAGTACTATAAACTGTATATACATTTTGTTGTAGTTAATTCAAGTAACTTGGGTCAGTTGTTCATCTTCGATGGAGTCTACTGTCTGACCACAGCTAGCGAATATATTTATTTTTGTTATTTTATGTCAGATAACTGACAACTGAAATAATTCCACTGTGATGTGCTATCTCTGTTTCATAGAGCTGCTAACCTACCTTAAAATCCAACTGTCCGATTGAGTGCCTCTTGCCATATCTCGTATACAGCAAGAGACACTCAATCTGATTTTTTTTATGGAAATTCTTCATTCCTGTTTGAATTTTTCTAAACTTTTTACACAATAGTGTGTTTTGGTAATTGTCAAGGCAGTGTTTCTTTTCGTTTCCATACATCAAACCTTCTTCATCATGGGCCAAATGTGAGTACTCTCTCCTCTTGCTCACTATTCCAGCCATATGTATTTCATTTGCACATCTAAAGCTCTAAACAAGGTGTACAGTGTCACCATTAACTGCTACTGTATATTAAACTGGCCACTTTGTTCTTTTGCACGGTTGTTACTTAGGCTACAGCTTAACTAGATCAGCCTGAAACATTGTTGCAAGAGAGTGATGTTTCGTCCAGTGCAGCTTTTGGCTAAAATGGGCGTGTAAACGTAAGTCATCAAAGTTTAAACATCTTGACACTTAATATCAGCTTTCCAAATGTGTCCTCCAACATTTGTGGCACCAACCTTTAAAAACCTTTGACTTTCCCGTTCTGTACTGTAAATAGGATCAGACATGTATAAAATACTAGGGACCCATACTTGAGTAAAAGTACAAGTGCTCTTTAAGCACCACACTTAAGTAGAAGTACTAAAGTATTCAACATTTTTTGTACTTAAGTATTGCAAGTAGTTTATTTTAAAATGTACTACTCAAGTGAAAGTAAAAGTACAAGTATTGTGTTATGTAGTTATTAAAGAAAGCAGTCAAAAGTTTGAATATCATATTGTTTATATAATGTTAAATGTTTAGCCTAAAGGACATTCACAACTCACAACCATTAACAAATATTAAATATATTATGAACATCCTCTCCAGCACAGTAACGATTAAAGCCCCAAAAAACGTATCACACACTAGCTAGTAACATGTGTGATGAACAGTGGAACTTTAGCAAGCTAGCAAAATACAGATAAACTAGCAGCTTCACATCACAGGGTAAAACAGTTAACATTCAGTACTCATTGCAGACTGAAAGGAATAGCTTGACAATATCTAAATAGAGTACAAACGTACATCGTCTCTGACTTCTGAACAGGTGACCGTAATGAAAAGAAACACGAAGCCATCTCAGGGATTTCTTACGTAACTTGCGTAGCCGTAACTACACACACTGTAACCTACACAGTCTTCGTAGCGTGACAAATTCACAACAGTAATGAGTAACGATGCAGCACATAAACAGTGTATCGGAGTAAAAGTATTAAGCTCATCGAAAATATGTACTCAAGTAAAAGTGGAAGTAGGAGAAAAAAATAATACTCCAGTACAGTTACAGATATACAGTAACAGAGTACAGATATAGCCTTTTAGTACTTAAGTACAGTAGTGAAGTAGTTCTACTTTGTTACTATACATCTCTGCATAGGATAAATACTGCACTGTATATATACTGTACTGTATCTCGCCCTCCCTCTATTTTTAAAAGTTTCTGTTTAGAAAGCAGAGGAGCTGAATGATCAGATTTGCCTATCTATATTAATTCTAATCTAATTAAGATGGTCGTTTAAAACACAGGCCTTTTAATTGAATCTCTTTCTTACACGTGAATCTACATAATAAATGTGGGAGCACATACAAAATGGGGATATGCCTCATTGGCATGACTGTGCAAAATTGAGGCATTAATGGTAGGCTTTTTTAGCCTTTACACCCATATATAGCTGTCTCCTTGCATAACAAATGAGGAGGTGATTTGAATAATTTGGTTTTATGTGGGAGCGGTTGCAGGGAACCTGCGCTGTTAATGATTTTCCTCTAAGGTGTGTGTGTGTGTGTGTGTGTGTGTGTGTGTGTGTGTGTGTGTGTGTGTGTGTGTGTGTGTGTTTTCACTCTGTTGACCTCCTTCTCCTGCCAGACAGAGAAGGTCTAATGAAAGACTGTCAAGCTGCATTGTGGGAAGCTTAGGACCCAGTGTTTTGGAACTTCACCATCACTAGGCCTCTGCTGAAACAATTTCAACCATTTGTTTAATGTCTCTTGCAAGTACCTCAGCTTTATAAAAGTGCAATACTAACTTTGCTGGAATGCCCCTTTAAAATGGTTTTCAAAACTGATTTGCCTAACCCAAAATAAACACAAGCAGACATGTGCACACTCACCCACAGTTTTTTTAATGCCAAGTCAAGGAACTAGATGCGCTGTGTATCCAAGTCAACATAAATTAGTTTCAGCAGGTATGTGGGCATTATGTTTCTTGCCGAGGAGAGAGTGAGCAAGCGGGCAAGCAAGAATGAAATAAATGGATAGAGAGAGAGGGGTGAGAGAGGTGAGAGTGCAAAGAAAGGAACGAGTGTGGAAATGAGGAGTGGAGGGCAGCAGATAAGACCTGAGAGGTAGAGGAAAAGATAAGAGGTAAAGTCAGGTTGATTACCAGAAAGCAGATAAAAATGAAGAAGAAGAAGAAGAAGAAGAAGAAGAAGGAAGAGGGGAGAGAGAGAGATGATTGGATCAGGGAGGGATGAAAGGGGAAAGTGGTGCAGAGGGTGAGTCAGAAGGCAATGAGAGTGATTGGGAACTAGCATGCTGCTTATTGCATGCCATGAAGAATAAAGTCAGCAAGCAGTCTGCAGGGTGTGTGTGTGTGTGTGTGTGTGTGTGTGTGTGTGTGTGTGTGTGTGTGTGTGTGTGTGTGTGTGTGTGTGTGTGTGTGTGTGTGTGTGTGTGTGTGTGTGTGTGTGTGTGTGTGTGTGTGTGTGTGTGTGTGTGTGTGTGTGTGTGTGTGTGTGTGTGTGTGTGCGCCACAGACAAAGCTATTAAACAATAACAGCACAGACAGAGCTAACTGAATTACATCTCCAAAAAGACAAGATTACACTTGCTGCCAGACACACACTCCATGTTTGGAAGTACAAAGAAATCATGTCTGCACACATGCATTCTCTCATACACAAACACACACACTAACAATAATTTACACTGACTAGTGTCTGGATGACAGAAGGGGTCAAAGAACACAGACGGCCCTTAGGGGTTAGATGACGCACAAGCGCACACACACACACACAAACACACACACATGCTCAAACAAAATCTTAATATACATATGTATGAAGCCTATTTCTCAGAATTTTCCCTTAACGGTCTGTCCACTCATCTGTGGAGTGACAGAAAACAAAGGCTAATCAATGATTGTGTGTGTTTGTGAATGTGCTTGTCACACCCTTTGCCAGCATGTGTGTGTTTGACAGCTCCTGAAGGTGTTGATTGGGGAATGTGTGCATGTATGTGTGTTGGTGTGTAAGTATGTATCTGCATTTTTCTCTCCATCCCTGGAGTATATATCATGCACTTCCTGCCCACTCTCACTTTGTCTTTTTCTTCTCCCTGTCTGTCAGTCAGTCAAACAGAGGTGTCAGTATTGCCTTAGTCTTGCTTTGCCAGACCCTCCTCCAAAGCGTGCTGAAGGAGGGTCTGGCTACTCCCCACAGCATTCGGGGATGGGAGGAAAACCAATCAGAATCGTCATGGATGGTGCTAAACTCCGCACAGAGCCGCTGCAAAAGTCGTGCGAGAGAAAACTCAGATTGGACAGATAGTCTAGCTGGCTGTCTCAATTTACCCTCCAGAGATCTGAGGAGCAGTCAACAATAGTCCTCATGAATCCACCGAATTTAAAATTCCAACGCAAAGAAATCAGAAGGAAACGGAAAATGCATGCATCTGGCGGAATTTCCTGCAGCGAAAGTGGAACGCAAAGGATATAGACTAGTCTTGCCTCGACTCTAAAAATCTATTTCTTTTTATGTTTTAGAGATGTTTTTCTTTTTACATTTCAGCCACTTACCAATTAAATATACTCTGCAAGTCTCTGCTAAATATTTGGCTTTGGTGCTCTGTGCTAACACCTTTAAACACTTCTTTGATACCAATAGTCTGTTATATAGTCCAAGGCCATTAGTCCTAATTTGCCACCAAAAGATTGTACTCATGCAATAGCTAGAAGCACTTCAGCCAGAGATCTGCTGACAACTGGCTCCATAACATTTAAATGTATAGGGCATTTTTGAACATGTACATTATTTTCTCATTAAATACTTCACTTTAATAAAAACAAATATCTGACACATGTGTATTGTGATGCAGATCCAAATGTAGTTTGGAGAATTGTGCAGTCTTGGCAAAGGTGTGTGTTCTCCAAAGGGTCGCTTTCACACCTGTAGTTCGGTTTAGTTGGTCCTGGCCAAGGGGGAGAAAAGAAGGAAATACATTGTTGCCTTTTTAGTTCTTGTCTGTTTTCTGGTCACACAGACTATTTTCAAAAGAACTAAGAGAAGATAACATTAAGTCATATGGGCCAATGGCTAACTCATTCATTATCGTTATATTACTGTATAGTCACTGTGTTCCCATTAAAGGTTCAGTTGGTAACTTTTAGAAAAAATAGGTTTTGCCATATTTGTCACTAATATGTATGTAAGATAGTCCTACATAAATCAGATGAACTATGAAAAAGATCAGGTTCCTTTGCCTTGCCTCCTGATGCCCCTAATGGCTTTGGCAAGATTCCACCGCACCCGAAGCCAAACATCCAATCGGAGCCGAGAAATCAAACTGTCAAACTAGGCAGTTCTGATCAAATATGAATCAGTATTCTGTTACTGTATTTTTTCTTACTTCAAATGTTTTCTGAAACATATTTTAGTGTGCAGAGCTTGATTCATGTTAGCACCTTAATTTTTCGGAATTAGTAACTGTATATGAATATCTCTGACTGAGTGTTATACAGCAAATTGTGAATCTTAGTTTCCTGTTACTTGCAGGTGAGTAAAGCAGATCTGATTGTTCTAAAAAAAGCACTGGTTTATGTGTGTGTGTGTGTGTGTGTGTGTGTGTGTGTGTGTGTGTGTGTGTGTGTGTGTTTTGCTTTTAGTGCATCCACTTGCTGTGACTTGTGTAGTGCGTTTAATATACATTCAGTGTAGTCTGTTTTGTCTTCAGTCTCTTGCCCCATTACAGGTAATAATCTTAACACAAGGGGACCATACAGTCTGTGAGTTTCTGTCATAACCTAGTGCTGTGTCATAACCTCTGCTGGACGTAGTTGACGCTGGTAAAACTGTTTATTTCTAAGGTCATATAACTTTTTCGGCATTTGGCTTCTACATCAAAGGTACAGTAGCTGGCTTTCCATCCCGGCTTTAATCAATAAAAAAAATAATAATAATAATAAAAAATATAAAGACATTTTGGATAAGTAGCACACAAAAAAATGCATTTCCTTAATGAATAAATTAATACTAGTTTAAATGGATCGGTTCATCTTAAAGGAAATTTATCTCTAAACTTAGCACAACTTAACTCAAATGTCAGTCTCAAAGCTCTGTGTCAAACATAGTAACATACTGTAGAACCTTCAAGTAAATTAAAGTCTTACCCAAATTGCCACGTTGTATGTTTGTGTTGACTTAAGATCGATTCCATTGTTCATCCATCACGTATCAGACACCACTGAGTAAATTTGGGGAGAAATTATAGATTTACCATTTTCAAAAAAATGTGTTGACTCCCCTATGGGGGTTACTGCTACTACTCATCAAAACAAAGTAAAACAGTATTCAGGATTGAGTGGATTATTGGGCAGCAACATCTTTACTGTTGCTCAGCATTTCAAAAGCTGTTGGATGGAAACACAGCAACTGTGTTGCCAAGATTGGCTAATGTATCCAATGCTGTTTGCACTGTCCAAACCTCAGTGCCAATTCCTGGGTAATGTAGTTGTAGTGTTTGTTTTTGTAGTCCACTAACATGTTATGTTGTGTTCTTGCCATCTCTGCAGTCTGCACGGTTCGCTGTCAGAAGTTCCTGATCTCACGGGTCGGGGAGGACTGGATCTTCCTCATCCTGCTGGGACTCCTCATGGCCCTGGTCAGCTGGGTGATGGACTTCTGCATCGCCATCTGTCTACAAGGTGAGGCAAGGAGGGAGGGAGGGATTGGATTCTGTACCTTAGAACAGTGAACATGAACAGTGTCAATGAACGCAGAGGCAAAGGCGGGTCATTTCAAAAGTAAAGGATGCGTTGTTAGAAACAAGGAGGGGATACGTTATTTATGATAGATGATACATGGATCAAGACAGGGAGTAAGGGATAGAAGGTTGGAGAATAAGAAGGGGGGGGGGGGGGATGCAAGGGTCAACTTTATTTATTAAATGTTCCATATTTTAAAAAGTGAGATTTCCATGTCTTTTGATTTATAAAGCAGGTCAAGGTGCTATATTAATACTGTGAAAGTATAAAAACGCTCAAACGACAGAGAAATGCACAGAGCCCATATTCAGAAAGGGTGTCTTTAAACGAGCCGTTGAGACTTCCGTACGGTTGTGATGTCACAACTATACTACATAACGGTAAATGGGTGACGCTACTTTACTACTGTGCCGTCACAGTCATTTCCTGTATGCAATGACGGTCCAGAGACTGTGACAGTACAGATGCGGAAGACCTGAAAACGCTGACCAATCAGAGCAGACTGGGCTTTTTCGGGAGGGGGACTTAAAGAAACAGGTGCCAGTTATACTTGTTAATGTGTAGTTTAGTATAAATCTGTCAAAGCCTGTTTTTGACTTATAGTGCCATTAGAATTAAAGCCTGCAGTTCTCTCAGATTTATTTCATTCAGCTGGAGAAACATATGAGCCATCCAACATGTTTGTATTGCAGTGGGTTCTGGAAGATAAACTCTGGAGACAACTGTATAACATTGCAATGAAAAGGGTTGTTTTTGAATGATCTGGCCCAACAGGACATCGTAATCAGAGATATATTGTATTTAGGATTGAGCTTTTGGACAACCACTGGAACTTAGTGCAGAAGATATCAATGTGTTGCCTATGGTGACTTAACACATTTGTTAAAGGGATATAAGCAAGGGGGAGTAGTAGGCTCAAAGGAAATGAAGATAGAAAGGAAGAAATACAGTAGTAAATACAGAAGCCGTCAAGGTGGATCAAGGGATGGATGGAAGTCCTCTTATGGCATTATTCATCTACCTGCAATGTGGAGGCAGGAAACTGAGGATATGATGTGAACGGGGGATTTGAGTCAACTTCCTCTCCAGGAAGCGGAAGGTAGAAGTCTTAAAATGATGAAGGAAGTTGTAAGAGCTGATCTGAAACCTCAGTGGAATAGCTCTAATTCAAATGGATTTCTAAGGCTGTGTGTGTGTGTGTGTGTGTGTGTGTGTGTGTGTGTGTGTGTGTGTGTGTGTGTGTGTGTGTGTGTGTGTGTGTGTGTGTGTGTGTGTTGTGCTGTCAAAGAGAAGTAAACATTAAAGACTAACCACTTGTCCTTAGGACACACACACACACACAGCTCTGTGTGCATGTGTTTAGTTGTGTATGTGCATTATGTGTCCTCATGACATGTTTACCCTAACTAATTAAATACTTGCAAGACATATAAAGCTGTTGTTTGTGAAGTGTACAGTATATATCCATACATGCACACACTCTTTCTTACTGTGTGTATTTTGTGTTCTGCGTTGTTGGATATATTGGATTGTGGTTTACATGTCTGCCCTGGTTTTGTGTGTGTGTCCACAGCACAGAAGTGGATGTATGGTGGTCTGGACAGTAACGTGTTTCTGCAGTATCTGGCCTGGGTCACCTACCCTGTAGTCCTCATCACCTTCTCAGCTGGCTTCACCCAGATTCTCGCCCCCCAGGCTGTTGGTACGACCAACACACACAAAACAGAACTTATACACAGAGCACAAACATAAAGAAAACATACAACAGACATTTGAAAAGGGGCAATAGAATAACATTAAAAAATGTTGAATTGTGCATATTACTGTAGTGCTGCACAATAAGTTAATTTAATGATTATGCAATATGACTCAACAATAATTGATAATGCTTACAAATATTTGTTGGTTCTAGATTCTCAAATGTGAGAATGTGCTGTTTTATTTCATTGTACCTATTGGTCATATGCCACCTTGGCCTTTTTGAGCATTTTCCGGTATCTATATATTTAGTAGACTAAGCAATTCATTGAGTAATGAAATAAATAATTGCTCTATAACCATTAGTTTCAGCTCTATATTACTGTAGATACAGTCAAGAACAACAAATGTCATATGTACAGCACAGTATTCCAATTTGATAAGTTGATTTAATACTGAAGTCAGGTGACCAAGATATGGCATAATAGGCATAATGAACTAAGATCAGTACATACTGTATACCAACAAAGTAATTCCGTAATGGCCATCAATGTCTGAAATAGGAAAAATCATCAAGGTTGCATTTTGTCAGATGTGGGTAGGGTCAGACTGTATATGGAGCTTCCTTTAACATAAGCCTTCTGAATTATAACTCCAAAGATGATTTCTGCAACTATTTGAACCATAATTTAGCCCGCTCCCTGAGAGTCCTGGAAGAAAGGGCTCACCCATAGCAGGGGGTACTGGGCATGCAGAGCAGAAACTTTAAAAACTGTACACCTTATTACCTTAGTACCCTGTTTTTCTACTTCTCTATCTTAAAACTGTGAAGTGAAATTAAACCCTGATAGCTCTCGTATAAAAATGCCACTGATGCCACCTTGTATTGTAATGAACTCCTACTGTAAACACCTGTGTCTACAGTAAATGGTACTTGCTACAGTTCAACACTACTGTGACACACTGTAAATCCCCTCTGCACCTCATTAGGCTCTGCCCCTAAAGGCTCTGCTTGTTCCCCAGGGGGCCTCCTCTTCTTCAGTATCAGATGAGGGAGGGAGAGAAATCCTCTACAAGTTCTGCGCACAATTCAAAGCTGTAGTATACTCTAGCTTACTTATAAAATATAGTTCAGGTTGTTTGAATTCAGTGCAGTAGTCCATCAGGTGCCTGAAGTAATTTCTGCTGCAGGTATAGCAGAGACTTTACTGTCACGCTAAGTAACCGAGGCTAAAGAGATAGGTGTGCTCCTGAGAATCTATCTATCACTGAGACCCACTTTCTTTTCCCTTTCACCTCACTGAATCAGGTGAGACAGTGTTTTATTTTCAGCTTACTATGAAAAAGAAGTGAGAATCTGCTGTGCAAGTAATCTTAGACACTTGTCACATGCATTACTCTGTAATGCCAGATAAGTGAGCACACATGACATGATACATTGATACTTCAGTGGCTGCAATAGACAGGAAATCAGTAGGCTGTTTACACATGAGCACTGAGGACCAAACATGACGACACTTTGCCTATGGTGATGACTTCTGCAGTAATGTCCTACATGCAGAGTTCAAAATGAAACACAGCGAAGCATTAAAAAAATGTTATATATAAAATAATATAAAATTGTGGCATTTGAAGCTGCCATCTACTGAAGTGTTTGATTTTTTTCCTTCTAAAATATCAGCAGCATTTTAATGAAGAAAATGATATTCTGGAGGGTTCTCTTAAAATTGAAAATGTATCAAACCAAACTGTATTACTTCTCCTGTCAGAGAGTCAAGATTAATCCAAAAAGCTGTGGCAGCTAAATGTTTATAATTATAATATATAAGTTGGTCAATTTGCAATGTTAAGGCATAGTTCTTTGAAATTCTCATACATGTTTTTCAACCAAATGAAGTTCATCTCAAAGAAATAGTTTGACATATTGGCCAAATATGTTTAATACGTATTTGCTTTCTTGCTTAGCATTAGATGAGAAGAAGATTATATATCACTGTCCTGTATGTACGCTATAAATGAAGCTAGAGCCAGCAGCTGGCTAGCTTAGCTTAGCATAAAAACTGAAAACCCCTTTCTTTTTTCTCTTTTTGTGTAGAGTTAGGACATGATCTGGAATTGCTGCATTTTGTTTTTCTATTATTGTCATTTTCTCTTCTTAGATTATTTCTCTCTTTGTGTTTTTTTGTTTCTCTCCTCCCTAGTCTAAGATAATTGGTCACAAAAAAGACTAGAAACGGGGGGATGTTTGTTTGACATGTCTCTTTTTACGAGACTGTTATGTGTAATGGTCCTGTCCTGCACATACCCTCTCATAAAACTGAAACATGTCTTACTTTTTTATACAGTTAAAACAAATGAGATAGAAGTATGATGTCAGTGGGCTTTCGAGGTGCTGTTAGACAGATTTTGTTACCCTTGGACAAAGCTGTTTTCGCCGGTTTCTAGTCTTTGTGCTAAGCTAAGTTAACAGCTGCTGACAGTAGCTTTATATTCACCGTACAGATAGGAGTGTTATCGATCTTCTTATCTAATTCTCAGCAAGTAATATGTATGCAAAATGTTGAACTATTGCTGTGTAATTTATAAGTATTTGGTCTGTTGGTGATGCCAGTATGTGTCCACTTACAGTAAAGGTCAGTTTGGTTTCTCTTTATGAGTTGACAGTCAGCGCTAAGCGCCCACTGTGCTCCCCTGCAGGTTCAGGTATTCCAGAGATGAAGACCATCCTGCGAGGAGTTGTGCTGAAGGAATACCTCACGTTCAAAACTTTCGTGGCCAAAGTCATTGGCCTCACCTGTGCTTTGGGCAGCGGCATGCCCCTGGGCAAGGAGGTAACACATACACATTAGCTTTACCCGCTCTATGGGCCCCTACTGTACTGTATGCGTCCATGTGTCCACACAGGCACAGCAAAAGCTGACAACTATGTCAGCCAATGAGTCAATCAATATGTGACTCATAAGACGGAGACGAAATGCAAGCTGCTAAATTATCATGTTTTTGTCTGTGGGAGTGCAAGTGTGTGTGTGTGTGTGTGTGTGTGTGTGTGTGTGTGTGTGTGTGTGTGTGTGTGTGTGTGTGTGTGTGTGTGTGTGTGTGTGTGTGTGTGTGTGTGTGTGTGTGTGTGTGTGTGCGCGCCTGCCACTAACACACATACACTGTCCATACAGAACCATCTCATCATGGCTGACTTTGTGAAACAAAATCAATTTTCCACTTCATGGCAATGCCAGCAAAACCTCAAATGCTGACCCATATTAAACAAGAGTTATGTTGTTTTCTAATACAGTTTCAGTGATTCACAGTGTTAAAAAATGTGTCATACATACATACAGAATCCAGATTGGCACCCAGCTGCCATCAGGTTTGAATTCCATCTTACACAACATCCATTTGCAAAATTTTAGGACAGAATACCAGCTGTCTGGACTTTAATTCAAATCATTCTATCATCAAAAACCCATGCAGCTCGGAGTGAAGTGCCGGAACACTGGTTGAACAGGTTGTAAAGTGTGGTGTAATTCAGATTTACAGTGCATACTGTACATACATACAAAACTAACATGCTACATGCATACATGAACTCGGGAAGAAGAAGAGGAAGCTGATCAAACAGCTGCAGCACATGCAGCAGGAGAAGGCCAGCATGGAAGTGGCAGCAGCGGCAGCAGTGGCGGCAGCAGCGGCGCCGAAGAAACCGGAGTCCTCGTCTTCTCCAACCAAGAAGAAGAATAATAAGAAGAAGAGAGCAGCCGGGTCACATGACGACGTAGAGATGGCAGACGCCGAATGACGAGAGGACAGAATCATGGCTCGTTTCTGACGTGTAGTTCGTCTTGGAACTGAAGTCCCTTTTTTTTTTTTTTGTCTGGACTTTAATTCAAATCATTCTGTCATCAAAAACCCATGCAGCTCGGAGTGAAGTGCCGGAACACTGGTTGAACAGGTTGTAAAGTGTGGTGTAATTCAGATTTACAGTGCATACTGTACATACATACAAAACTAACATGCTACATGCATACATGAACTCCCCGGGGAAGCATAACCCTCCCCAGCTCATTTCCATTCCAGATCCACATCCCTGCAGCATGAGTTAAAAATGATCCATAAAAAGCACACGATGGGGCCGATATGCTTAGGTTCAGGTCGAGAGCAACGATTGTGAAATTGGTAGAAGGAAAAAAAACAATGAAAGGATGAAAGGAGTTTGCAGATGCAGATTTGACTCAAGACCTTTTCTAAATCCAAAGGGAGGGAGAATAATGTCTTTGTAGAGGTTCAGGATATCCAACCTAGCTATGCAGATGTTTCACTGTTCTTTAGAAAAAACATTTTCCAAATATGGTATACCCCAAAAGACTTCCTAGCCTGAAAACATACTCAGAGGACACATACACACAGACACACACACAGACACACACACAGACACACACACAGACACACACACAGACACACACACACACACACACACACACACACACACACACACACACACACACAAGCCTCAGCCTTTTGGTTGCATATTAATGCAGCAGCATCGTCAGTTTGGATTCAGCGCAGGCCTCTTGCTTCGTTTAACGGGAGCATGATGTGATGATGCTCTCACTTTTAATCCTGTTATTTCCACTTTGAACACCCCCAGAATTTTAATATTCACTGCAGACTTTGTTGTTGTTGGTGTGTTTTCAAAGAGTTGTTGTGTGCTCTCTTGTGTGACGCACAACAAACAGGAGAGAACTTCTGAACTTGTAGCATGTTGTAACCTGTTTTTTGTGTTTTCTTTTTGTCCTGTCAGGGTCCGTTTGTACACATCGCCAGTTTGTGTGCTGCTCTCCTCAGCAAGTTCATGTCTCTGTTTGGAGGAATCTATGAGGTAAGTCTTAATATTGTTTTATGTCCGTATTGCCCTTCTTTTCTCTCTCTCGCTCCACTGTGATTTACTGGCAAAACATGTATTATTAATTTTTATTTTCATTACATTTCCATATACACTGTTCACTCCATACACCTTATAAGAAACTATTTTCAACATCAACTCAAATATGCAACGGCATATTTCCATTCAATCTCCTTCACTTCTACACACCAAATGTGGTATTTGAGTGTATGTGAGATGATCTGAGTGGATAAAAATGTTGACACACTCATCTGAATCACCTTCAGTTATTAGTGTGCACTCAAAGGAACAAGCTTACTGAGCAGCGGGTGCTTTGAAAACTCTTTTTCACCTTGGACTGAAATGAATACCTGCAGACACTATTCAGGGCTGAAAAAGGAACTGACTACTTTGTTTTCCGGTTAATATTTTCATCGACAGTTAATACAAAAAAAGAAGCTCAAATTTAAATTAGTCAGAGACATGACAGTAAAGCTTAGTTCTCTTTGAAGTAAACATGCAAACATTATCATGCGTTATATAGATAGGAAACTGAGAAGGATTTTAAGTAGGGTTAGTGCAAAAATAATGAGGTTTCTTTGTTATAATACCATTATAAAAAGCACAATAAGTCATCATTTGCTAAACTGATTGCTATATAAAGCTATATTTAGTTGTACTTTTTATTTTTGTATCTCATCTTAAACATAAAATAACAATGTAATTGGTATGATTTTAAATTATTACAGCAGAAACAAATTGTGAACACAGCAGTGACGTATCACTAGCCAGCTGTTTTAAGTACACATTTATTCATAGGAATCAATTTCTTTCATCCCATGTAAAGTCAACAACCAGTAATAACCCATTTTATAAATGTTTAATCAGTATGTTATCTGTCAGCAAATTGGATCTTTTTCATCTTCAAAACTATCTTTTCCAAGAGAGAAATGTGGCGAGACGGAGATGAAACTTTCAGTAGGGGAAAGGAAGCGAAGGGGTAAAAAGCATGATGGAAAAGATGCGGATTAAAAAGGAAAGCAATATAATTTTCGTCTTCATCGTCTCCTGCTTCTTCTCCTCATTTCTTCTTCTTCTTCTTTGAAGGGTTTGAAGAGAGTACATAGGGCAGTGACACAGAGTTTACCCCACGCTGCATCTAAAATATGTCCTTAAAGGAAAGGAGTACGCCTTATTTACCTACAGGACATGGCAAAATGTGCGTGGACATCTGCACATTTAACTCATATGTGGTTGATGAAGATCATATCAATGGGTATTATTGTGCCGCTATAACAGGTGATGTTGGAGTCATACTCTGCATTCCCTGCAAAATATGTAGTTGTCCACGCCCTCTAGATCAACACATAGAGGCTGTAACACAAAATTATAATTTAAATGGAATGAAGGGTCCTAGTCCAAACCATGAAACACAGCCCCAGTAAGTACGTGAAAGTATGTTGACAGGGTGTCCTTAAATGCCATATAGTATAATAATTATTATTAGTGGGGTTACTCTTGGGACTGAGCACAATTTCACATAAAACCTCAGAGCTGCCTAAGAAATGACATGTTTCCTCAGTCAGGAATGCAGGAAATGTCTTGCAATTTCAAAACTTCACTGGTAAAGACAAGATGTACTGCAGCAATAATACAATGCAATAGAAGCAAACTGGAAAGAATCTCTGCTTACCGAGTTTACCAGCAGTCTTCTTTTAAATAATGGACAAAATGTTAAATATGTTTCATTCTGTAAATGAATAGGAAGCGGAGCAAAATATGTAGTAGTTCATCCAAACAGAAAATCGCTTTTTGTTCTCCAGACAAATTCCAAAACTGAGTTAGAAAAGGATAGCTCTTGGTGTCTCATTCATTTTGAATGTTTAACTTTAACCTGAAAAGAATTCTGTCTTGCAACCAGGCATGCATACAACAAATACAGACTTGAAGATAAAATACATGAAGCATACTAATTCACACACAACCTACAATGTAAATAAATAAAACATATATCTAGGCTTACAACATAGATTTTCACAAAATACAATGTACATAAAAGTAACAGCATAACACAACATACAGTAAAGTCAGCGGTTAAAACATAACCATCCAGTGGCCTAAAACTCACCAAATTGTATATGTAAGACTCATTATCAGCTGGTTAATCAGCATCAACAGTTACAGGCATTTAAGATCAAAATTGCTGTCTTGGAGAAAATGTGAGAAACATCAGACATACAGCCAGATTGTTTTCATTGGAGAAATTGTGAAAAAAAACATGCAAGACTCTATGAACACCTATGATGACTTTTACCTCATACTGTAAATGTTGTGACACCCAGTGGTAGAGCTGTAATCGGGCCTTAAAAGTTAGGCCCGAAAAGGACAGAGCCCGACAGAATTTGGCCCGAACCCGACAAGTACATTTTGATTTACAGCTTTTTAAAAGCCCGAACCCGTTAACAGCCTGACTGTACAAAAGGCCGTCTATTAGCAGTGATTAGAGTGCATGTCGGAGAATAGCGCGGACACACGCTTCACACCGCAAGCGGGCACATGCACCACTCGGCGGAAAAGGGAGAGAAAGAAAAAAGAGACTGCGCCGCACGCACACAGCTCTTTTGTCTTTCGTCACGAATGAGTCATTTATACATTTTTTACATCATTTATTCATGACTAACGTAGGCTATAGGCCACTTGGAAGTTGGAAGAAATAAAATAAGTCCTCCAGAAGCCAGCCTCGATTTCACCTCCTCAGCATCCATTTTCACGCTAATCGAAACGCATCACCTGACCGCTCATTTACCGCGCAACCTGGAGCGCAAGCCCGAGCCCAGCCCGAGCCAGTGTAAAATGATAGAAATTAAGACCAAACCCGTCGGGTCCCGTCAGGCAAAGATCTTCAGCTCTACCAAGTGGCATACAACCATCCGTAAACACATTTGGTCTCCTCCATTTTACCACTTTTACTTTCCATCTGCCTATCTACCTTTTCATCTTCTGTAATCGTCTTAATCCACATTATCTCCCTCTAACCCTCTGTTACTGCCCCCCCTCCTCTGGAGTGTTGTGCTGCATTTTATTGCATATTAATGCTGAGAGAGCGTGTGCCCGTGTGTGAAGTGTACCTCTGCAGCAGTATCTGGTCCTCTCCACATTTTGAAGTACAGTATGCTAATGTAGCCTGTGGGCTGTAAAAAAACCCACTTTCTGTTTCAGCTTGCTTTGTTGTACTTACAAAAAGAAAAAAAAAAGAAAGAGGGATAAGTACTCCAGCACACATGTGGAGAACACCATTGTTTGAAAAAAGCAGACACTGGTTCATCTATAATTGAAATTTTTTTTAATGAGATCTATGAATGCTGATTTATCGTGTTGGTGCTAAAACACTTTTGGTAATTATTTGAATAAAATATAATAAAACCAGATTTATATTTGTTCAGTCCTACAGTGATAAACACTGAGTTAGTATTGGCAGTAAAAAAAAAAAAGTCTTATTCATCGTTTCTTAGCTTAACTTTCTGCCTTACTCCTATGCTTCCTGAAGGAGCCCGGTCTTGTAGGGATTAAGGTAATTAAATCACACAATTCCCAGCATGCCCCACAGTCCACGTCCTATTATTTTTTTGTTTTGTTCCTGTTTAATTTCTTTTTTTAAATCTTCACTGTGTCATCATCATACTGTAAGCGCAAACCTCCTCATAAGCAGGTGCCATTCATCAAGTAGAAAAGAGCAGTTTACCTCAAGTTTGTGCAGTTAAGAGAGTTTGCTGAATCTGACTCGGATTGTGAGGCCAAATGTTGGGCTGTACAACATGTGTTTGTAATGACTGAATTGTAAACATCAAATCACAAAGTGCTGAGAGAAAACAAGTGTGAGTGTCAGAATATACTCTATCATTGTACTCTCTTATGAAAATGTTAAACAGAAAGGATTTAAACTTGGAAGAGGTGGAAATATTCCAGCCTACTGGCATTTTTTAAACATTCATTCTATATTAACATGTTTTGCAGTGTAAGCTGTATTTGCGATAGGTCTCTTCTTGACCACACAGTTACATTTTTTTGGGACCATCTTTCTGTGTGTGTGTGTGTGTGTTTGTGTGTGTGTTTGTGTGTGTGTGTGTGTGTGTGTGTGTGTGTGTGTGTGTGTGTGTGTGTGTGTGTGTGTGTGTGTGTGAGAGAGAGAGAGAGCTGGTGTACAGCATGCTTATCAAGAGCTCCACACTGTAAGTTTGTAAAGCCAGGCTAAGCCACTGAGTGTTCAGTCAAAGGAAAACACACAGGCACACATACACACACACACACACACACACACACACACACACACACACACACACACACACAGTGTTCCCCCTACCATTGTTTTGCTCTCCCTGAAAGAATGATAAAATTATATAATTATTCTATATACAGTGTATTTATTATTATTTATTTATTTATTTTTTAAACGGATGCGTGAGATAAAGCTGTTTTCACAATTCGCTTCTTGTTCCTCACCTTAAAAGTTCAATTCATTCGAATGAATGTTACGGGCTGGCTACATTGCACGCTCTACAAGCGTAAAAATAGGACAGTCTTCTATTTATATTTTTTTACGCGAGGTAGTGTGCGGCCCTTTTACACAGAAATGGATCATAAAGTGTTATTTTTTTCTTTAAAATTTAAACTACCGATTTACAGGAAATGACTGACTGACTGTGAATGAGGGTATTGGCAGTTTCATTTTGAGAGTTTCTGTTTTTATTTCTTGTTTCACCTGCGTCCTCTGATAACAGCTGACAGTAAATTGACGTTTTCACAGCTCCAAAAAAAACTGAAGAAACAACAGCAATCCCAAAGCAAAAGCTCTTCGTCTGGCCTGTGACTCACACAATCCTACGATGTGCACAGCTGGTGTAGCCAGTTAAAACTTACACTTACTTACACATACGCTCCGCTACCGGTCCGCATATGATACATGTTCAATGTAGGCAAAGTCGTGCAACTTTTCAACTGTTGCTAAATAGTTGTGTGATGTGTACATCAATGTTGCTTTTATTCACTTTCAAAAAATGTGTGCACTAAACCACACAGTTAAGTGTTTGGACACCCTCATAAATAGTTGGAGAGGTCAACCCCCCCCCCCCCACCCCTTGGAAAATATTCTAGGGGAAACACTGCTGCACTAACCTCTCTTTATCACTGCCATGCTGCTTGAAGGAAGCCAGTCTAATAGGAATGAAGGTAAGTAAGATCAGGCATGTAAAAAAACAACTGAATTTGCCAGGTAGCACTGTGATCCTCTGCTCTGCAGAGGATCACAGTGCTACCATGCGCAGTCATGCGGCTCAGTCCTTTCCCTTTTTCTTTTCCTATCTGTCTTACTGTGGTAACACTGCAACGCTTCATCTGATGGAACCTCATCATTATTCTCTTTTAGAAAGGAATGTGGATGGTCTTGGTACGGACTGTGCCGTTTGAGATGCTATTTAAGTACTTTCTTAACTTTTTTATTTCTTTGGAAGTTTAACAACTTGTTTGCTTCACTAGCCTTTTGAACATGATGAAATAGCTATGTTTTGAACTGCCACTTAGTGTCAAAGTCAGTTTTGTCAGTGGTATATAGTTATTGTATGTTCAATGTGTTATATTTCCATTTTAATGTGTTCAGATTCTACCTTTTAATTTGTACTTCAAGCTAGTTACTTAAAGTCTGACTGAAGTGTGTGTGTGTGTGTGTGTGTGTGTGTGTGTGTGTGTGTGTGTGTGTGTGTGTGTGTGTTTTTTAGAATGAGTCAAGAAACATTGAGATGCTGGCAGCGGCCTGTGCTGTGGGAGTGGGCTGCTGTTTTGCTGCCCCCATAGGAGGTGAGTCTTCAGAGAAAAACATATAGTAATGTAAGTCTGGCACACAATACACTGGAGGTGTATGATTTTTAATATGTGCTCATACGAAGGCAATATCTCTGTCTGTACTTCTGATATCATCCCATGTCACTATAACATGTCCAGCTAATACTGACCTGGAGAAAAGCAGCTGAAAGGAGTCTGTCAGTACATACAGTATCTGGTGTTGCCATGCAATTTTGGAATCATAAATAAATATTAAGCTCCAACTGAACATGTCTGAAAGATGTTTGTGAACACAGTTGTGTCGCTCTTAAAACAAAAGAAAAACATATTTGTGTCATCATTACACAAGTAAAACAACACAACAAGTTTTATGCATGTCCAGAAATGTCATTGTTACTTATCTAAGGTCCTGCATAATGATATTTGAAATAGCATATAAACATACCTTGTACCTTGTAACACTAGTATCACTACATGACAAGTCTTTTTGTACTGTATTATTAATCATGCATAACCCAGGCATTTCTGAGTACTTTATTATGTGGAGTACATAATGGTCAAACTGTCACCAATCAATTTAAATGGTATGCAATGTTTGTGTTTGTGTTCCAGGTGTGTTGTTCAGTATTGAAGTAACATCCACGTTCTTTGCGGTGAGGAACTATTGGAGAGGTTTCTTTGCTGCTACCTTCAGTGCCTTCATCTTCAGAGTACTGGCTGTGTGGAACAGAGATGAAGGTAAAGCAGACTTGTACTCACAATACTGTATTATGATGGAAGTATGTGGGAATGATTCAAAATACCTTTACAATCACAATATTAATTATATTAATATAATATTAATAAATAAATATTAGTTCAAAAAAGTCTGTCAAACTACCTTTACTTAGGTTACCTACATGGGTGAAACTCACATCTTCATGATAAAAATAAAGATGATGAAGGCAAAACTCATTTGACAGGTGTACTCTGTAATCTTTTACAGCTGAGTTTTATTAAGCTAAAGGAAATAATAGGTTGTTTACACAGCAGACATTTTTACATTTTCCATAGCAAGAAAAGCAAAGTTGTAACTACCAACAGTAATGTTGGCTCTATTCCGTTTGAATGTCCCAGTAAATCATGACAGTCATGACAATATCAGAGCACTGAACCTAAAACATGAATGGAATGCAGCCATCATTGTTATAATCCCATCCATCCATCCATCCATCTTCGTCCGCTTATCTGATATCGGGTCGCGGGGGTAGCAGCTCCAGCAGGGGACCCCAAACTTCCCTTTCCCGAGCCACATTAACCAGCTCCGACTGTGGGATCCCGATGCGTTCCCAGGCCAGGTTGGATAATAATCCCTCCACCTAGTCCTGGGTCTTCCCTGAGGCCTCCTCCCAGCTGGACGTGCCTGGAACACCTCCGTAGGTAGGTGCCCAGGGGGCATCCTTACCAGATGCCCGAACAACCTCAACTGGCTCCTTTCACCGCGAAGGAGCAGCGGCTCTACTCCGAGCTCCTCACGGATGACTGAGCTTCTAACCCTATCTCTAAGGGAGACGCCAGCCACCCTACTGAGGAAACCCATTTCGGCTGCTTGTACCCTGGATCTTGTTCTTTCGGTCATGACCCAGCCTTCATGACCATAGGTGAGGTTAGGAACGAAAACTGACCGGTAGATTGAGAGCTTTGCCTTCTGGCTCAGCTCTCTTTTCGTCACAACGGTGCGATAAATTGAATGTAATACCGCACCCGCTGTGCCGATTCTCCGACCAATCTTCCGCTCCATTGTCCCCTCACTCGCGAACAAGACCCCGAGGTACTGTTATAATCCCACCTGAGCTTTAGTTGCATGATATGTCCGAATGTCTACTATGAAAATGGCCCATTGATCAGCAAAGGACGAAGGCACGTGGGCTGTGATTATACATGAAACCAGTAAACTGAGGTAGCTGAGGGTGGAAGCTTGCAGCAAAGATGGAGATGTGTGTGTGTGTGTGTGTGTGTGTGTGTGTGTGTATGTAT
The DNA here is from genome assembly GCA_023566125.1 of Zingel zingel. Taxonomy (NCBI): domain Eukaryota; kingdom Metazoa; phylum Chordata; class Actinopteri; order Perciformes; family Percidae; genus Zingel; species Zingel zingel. The sequence goes on along the minus strand of CM042316.1, from coordinate 33,373,722 downwards.
GTATATATATATATATATATATATATATATATATATATATATATATATATATGTGTATATATATATGTGTATATATTTTAAGTTATTATATAATTTCGATTAATTAATCTGAGCACAAATAACGTAGATTAATCCATTCCATATTGAACTTTGACCCAGAGCCGTTCTAGCCACTATTTGACTGTAAAATGAAGGAGGGAGACGAGAATGTGCTGCCTGGATCATTGATTGGAAGATTTACTTATGAACATCTTCTTCCTGAATAGGGTTGGGTACCGAAATCCGGTGCTAATACAGCACAGGTGCCTTCACGACCGGTATCTACCCGACCGAATAGCAACGCGGATTTCGGCGCCTCATTCCAGTGCCACTGATATGTCTGCGCTTCTCTCGGATGCTCTGAAACATACGTTACAGGCAACATCATTGCTGCATGTGATGCTAGTTAACACTAGACTAGACTCAACAGCAGCTAACGTTTGCCTACCGCTAACTAGTAGCTGGATTAAACACGGTTACAATGCTGACAGCTAACACTAAACGGTGTAAAGTGTGACTGTATTTCACTGGAGAGGATTCAACACCGGGATGTAACAATGTGCAGCTGCCGTTGTCGGCAAAACACAGACGGTGCGTTCAATGAAACTGGTAACCTACAGCCTCGTGGTGCATTCAAAGTTGTTGTTAAAGGCCCTTTTCCCATCTGGTGGATGTTTTTCTCATTCAACAGCAATTTACTAGTGAAATAAGTTATTGTTATAGTTATTACATTATTATTAAATCATTTAATTTTTGTTTAGTGTCCTTTTTTTTAACTTTTCTTAAAAAGGCACCGTTAAGGCACATATATATATATATATATATATATATATATATATATATATATATATATATATATATATATAAAATAATACCTATTTTATGTTAGGTTAGGAGTCAGCACCTACACAATGAGCTGAACTTTTTGTTTACCTTGTCTGCTGTAACACCAGGTCAGTGCATTGCATCTGATTGCAAGAGCCCAAACCTTGTCTTGGACCTTGTCTTATCATTTGGATGATTGTTTTGGCAGTGGTCTGTTCTCCTTCCTGACTCTTGCTGTACTTTTTCTTTCTCCAGAGACCATCACAGCCCTTTTTAAAACCAGTTTCCGGCTAGACTTTCCGTTTGACCTCCAGGAGCTTCCTGCCTTCGCTGTCATTGGGTGAGTCTTGACTGGTGATTGGTCAATTTCTGATTTCACAAATGCATACTGTATGGGCACGGGTTAGGAATATATTTCAAAACCCCAAAAAAAGTAAAGTGAGCTATAAATTCAAAACCATCAAAGATTTTTAACCAATAATTTACAATGTGTAAGAGTTTTACAAATACTCACTTACGGGCGCCTGGATAGCTCACCTGATAGAGCTTGGGCCCCATATACAGAGGCTGCAGGTTCAATTCCTGCAGCCCTTTGCTGCATGCCATTCCCCCTCTCTTTCCCCCTTCATGTCTAAGCTGTCCTATTGAATAAAGGCCTAAAATGCCAAAAGAATAATCTTTAAAAAAAAAAAAATATATATATATCTTATTAGAAAGTGGTAAAAACATTTGTTACCACACACTGGTACTAAAAACACAGGTTTGGTTTGCTATACAAGTCTACAGAAACTTCAAATAAATTCAAACTGTTTTGGCACATCTGGCTGTTCTGACAGGTACTCCAATTTTTACCATGACTGCAGCATAGATTCAGATATTATTCAGGAGCTGCACTCACTGTAGCTTGTGAAGGTATTACTTCAGCGTAGCCTGCGTGAGTCACCTAACATGAATAACTCACCGTTGCCAGAGCATTGAGGGATGTCTTATTTCATCTTGCCTTAGCCTGAGGGCTCCTCCATGGCTGTGAAAGAGACCAGGGGCTCCTGGAAAGAAGCTGGTGGAGAGAAGGGAGGAGTGCTCTCTCGCCATCTCTCACTCTCTCTCTTAGATGAAAGTTTATGCCTGTGTGTAACTGCGCAGGCTGCTCAAGAGAAGAAAATTCCTCTCATATTTTTTCATCTTTCACACTGTGCTATGTGAGACAGTGTGCCGGTGCATCCATGTACTTTCAATCTTCCCCTGCCAATAGCTATCAAGCAGGGAAAGTCGGTCAGTGTCTCAGTCATCCCGGCCAGAAAGAGTTTGTTCTGTGCTTCATCTCTGAAGAGGCACACACTATTCTACTTACTGTTTACACCTTTGGGCCTTAGAAGTGACCATCACTGGAGCATGACGAGGCTGAAATACACCCTGATTTCTGCAAATGCATGCAGTGCAGTGATTATATAAGTGGGAGTGTATGTGTCAATACATATCTATAAAAAAAAAAAAAAAAAATTAACTTGTGAGGACCATCCACTGACAGTATCATTGCAACTAATTCATTTCAGGGCTTAAAAAAGCATTGATCTTCAAGTTACTCTGTAGACAAAGCTATGTTAACATTTAGTTTTTTTTCTCACCAAAACACATTGCATGTGTCCTTGAGGTGTGACACACGTTTCCTTACCTTCCTCGTAAACATTCGTACATTTTTCTTAAACATTTAGAAGCCTGCATTGTTTACATCCATGTTTACTCCGACTAACAACCTTCTTGTCCTTCACCTTTTGATGGCACAATGCTCTGTCAATCAGTTGAGTGTCAAACCATCAGCAGCAATGTGTATCTCATCACCTTTTTACTGTATGTGTGCACATTTGTCCTCCTGCACATGCTCATAGAGTATTATATGAGATACAGTAGAAACAAAACAGCGACGCTATTGGTTAAAAACTTCACATTGTACCTTTTATGCATAACACTGGCAATATTCTATATTTTTGTAAGTGCCAACAAATCACATGAAAAGACCAAAACCAATAATGTGTTAGTCTGTCTATATATGTGACTATTTTCTGGGATTTTATAAATGAACAGTTAATTGATAAACCAAAAAAACTCTTAGTACTGAAAACGATCATCAGTTACAGCCCGAATATTTATTTTGATCTGGTTTATTGCACCACACCCTGCAGTTCTTCAGTGTCTGCACCAGTCTGGCTGAGACACCTTTATCTGACCATACCCCAACCTTGCTTGACCTCAAATAGTTCAGTACCCTAACCCTGATTCTAATCTTTGCCGTAAACAGGGTTTGGTACATTTGGTCCTTTTTTAAGGCTACAACTGCAAAGAACACAGAAATGGCACATATGTAGTGTTTTTCTCAGCTGCAACACCGGGACAAAGACTCCCTCATCATCCTGTTCATTATTTATTCAGAGGTATTTGACGGAATTAATAATGCAGCAAGATAAATTCATAAGCATTAGGTTGTCTACATAGCTGTTTGAGTCTATTCTTTCTCCCTTACTTCTATCTTCTTTCTCTCCCTCTTACAGTCATAAAGAGGACTCCCACTGAGCTTTTAAATGCTTGCTTATGTAAACCTCTTCTTCTGCTTTGACTCCCCCACACATCCCCATTTGACTGTATGATCTCTCCATATTACTCTCCCTCTCCCTTTGTTTTGATTCCCTGTTCATTTTTCATCTTTAGTCTTTTTCTACTTTAATGTGTGTCTTTGTTTTTCTCTGGTGCTTCATCTTCTGTATCTACGGCTGATCCTGTTTGTAGACATCTTTTGTAGACTTTCTCTTTTTTCTCCCTTCCATTCAGATTTTGACACACATGCCATACAGTATTTGGATTGCATCTACTGTAAAAAAGATTCAACTGCATTACATTTGCACCTGACATTCATCTCCAGTATAGTAGAGACTCATTACGTTTACATACAAACTTGTTTTTATTGAGCACAAATGCACTGGGGAAAACCTACTGTATGGAGGTGGTTTGAGAGAGAAAAATGTTAATCATTGATGGTCTGGTTTGTTTAAGCGTGGACTCATTAATTTCATCCAGTTTCAATTTGATCACCTAGAATGCATTTTTATTACAAGAAGAAAAAAAATGTGTGTGTGTGTGTGTGTGTGTGTGTGTGTGTGTGTGTGTGTGTGTGTGTGTGTGTGTGTGTGTGCGTGTGCGCATGAGTGTGTGTTCTCTCTCTGCAGTATTGCCAATGGATTTGGTGGGGCTTTGTTTGTCTACCTGAACCGACTGATTGTCCAGTTCATGAGAAAACAGAAGGCCATCAACAGATTCCTCATGAAAAAGTAAGTCTAACCCCTTGTGGAAAGTAACTAAGTACATTCACTCAAGTACTGTAGTTACTGTTTTTACTCTACTACCCATGGTGTAAAAAGCATTGCATTTACTATTCTCAGAATAAGGCCTTAGAAGTATTTAATTTAATTTACAAAGGTCTTACTTGTTTGTCCTTTCATAGGATTAAATAAATATAAAATGTGTTGTGTGTAACGTTACAATTTACTGTGGTGCATGGTTTGCTGGAACTTGGATTAGACTACAGTACATGTAGTATTTACATTAGTGAATTGCTTTACGCTCTTGCCTGTGGAGTGTGTGCAAGCTCTTGTGCAAATCAGTCAGTTGTCAGGAAAGACGTTTTGTTTGTTTGTGGCAGCAGAATCCAAAATACGAGTGGGTTAGGCTTATTCCAGGGATTGGTAAAACAGGCACCACAGCTACTGCTAGCAATATTGGATAAACAAAATGCGGCCAAGGGAGCAGAGCTCTGAAGACTGTAGGCTCTTGTCTCTAGTGACACTCACTGACACACAGCGAGAGTGGATTGTTGCACTTTCTGATCCTAATTTACTGCATGCATTATTTTTTACCTGATTAGCTTCAGTTCAAAAAAGCTTTTGTGACCCAAATGTTATGTGAGGCCATGGAGAGGGGCTTATGTTATATGTGTACACACACACACACACACACACACACACACACACACACACACACACACACACACACACACACACACACACACAGTGTAGCCATGTGACTGAAGTGACCAGTCACAAAAAATCCCCTAGCTAGGAAGATGTAAGCCAATCAGCTCCCAAGCACAGGAGAAAACACCAAATTCCATAATTACTATTTCTGGGAGGACATTTGCTGAAACTTACAGAACATAGAGTTTTGGCCATCATGAGGCCGTTGCAGCATTATTTTTGTAAGGGCCACCCAACATGTCCTCACAACCAAAAATGTCCTCACCAAAAAGGTTGCTTCTCAATACTTGGTCCTCACAAGTATAGCAATACCAACACACACACACACACACACAAGCACACACACACACACACACACACACACACACACACACACACACACACACACACACACACACACACCTAACAAAGCTATTCTGTTTTAAATATTAATGTGACTATTATAATAACATGTTTTATTAAATTCCACTGATTGGTAAATTATTATTTTTTAGGGCTTAAAATCCATGCTGATTTACATTATATCCTTCATAGTTTTGCCAGTATGGCCATGAAGTTGGTATTACATTTCATTCTAGTAGTATTAAAATGGTCTTAAAATGTATTACATTTAACTTGGAGAACCCTGGTGGTACCCTGGTTGACTTGGGTTGCTTTTCAGTTTAGGTTTTTTATACAAAACCAAAAGACATGATATTTATTGTATGTTGTATATCTTTTTTCCTCACAGACGTCTGCTGTATCCAGCGCTGGTCACTTTACTTATTTCTACACTAACATTTCCCCCTGGCTTTGGGCAATTTATGGCTGGAAAGGTAGGTTCTACACACCCACTCAGCACATATTATTTTGTTTTACACACACTGCACTGCAGCCATAACTGTAATACAAAATAATGTGGAAGGAAGCCTGTGGCAGTATAGGCCTGTAGACCTAATATATCGTCTATGTATTGCACGAAAACACAATGGCTCTAACTCTGAATTCAACACAACCAATGAACTCATACAACCTTTGATGTCTTGACTCATGCTTAAAAATGATTTATATTCCCTACATGATATAATGTTTTGGTTGTGGTCTTTATGCAACTTTACAGAGCAGCTGTGTAATCAAAGCATTTTAGATCATTGTATTGTTTCGTAACAGCCTGATTACCATTAATGTCTGCGATTGTTTTTATAATTTTCACAACACAGGTTAAAATGTGCTTCTGTGTGTTTCTATGCAACATCTGTGTACACGGGAGACGTGGATGAGTGTACTGTCCTTTAGCTCCTAGGATGGCTCATAAGAGTGTGTGTTTGCGTGTGTGTTCTCTCTAATTTCACCCCCTTCATCTGTCTAATTATTAATTATCAGAATTGAAAGATGAATATTCTGTGCATTCTCACGCACACACACACACAAACACACACACACACACACTTACACTTACCATTAGTCAGTTTTGGTTCCTAATAGGCGGGTAAGTCAGGCTTCTGAAGCTCTAAATCTGCCTAGACTGACCCACTCCCCTTAAAGTCCTTCTCCGGGAAGCACACTCAACATTCTGCATCTTAAATCCCTCTGTCTTGCTCTCATACTCCAGTCATCATTTCTCTGGCTATGGGCGACATTATCACCAAAAGTGTCTCCAGCTGTCCCAGCTTTTAAAAACAGCGACAGATAAATTTGTTGTCTTACACTCCCTGCCTGCTATCTTAAATCTTCAGTGACATCTTTTAAGACACTTTCAGCATAATTTACCCAGTCTGTCATGCAATACGTGTTTGAAGCATTTTTATTCCCAAGTTCCATCAGATGCATATGTTCTGATGTGATTTACAATCAGAAAAAGGTGAACATCCTACATCACCAAGTCACACTACAGAGTAGCAAAAAATGAATGCATATCAACAGGCATTCACAAGCACAGAACAAAAGAGAATGGGACATGTTAAACACAAGCTTCCTGGATAGAGAGGAGTACAGGGTCTACTAACATTTTGCAGCACTTTACTGAACATACAGTATTTGGACACAAATTTGAGGTAATGGTGGGATTAGGCAGCTCTAATGCCTGCTGTATTACAGTATTTTACAAAAACCTTTTTTGCAAAACTCTTAAAACAAAATTCCACAGAGTAAATCAATCTGAAATTATAAGTGAAGGGGACGTAAAATACACTTTTGAAAGGTTCCACCTTCGCCTCACCCTGTTGGAAATTACGCCCTGCACTTTGAAACTGGGCAAAACAACCAGCACTACTTTATTTACAGTTTTTTTTTTTCCCGATTGCTTAAGCACTATTTTGAAAACAGGGACTGGTATTTTTGGTACACTACACACAATTAGCACAACCACACACCCAATTAGCAGAACATCTCAGACCCTTTGCAAAATGAAAACACTTGCAAAAACTATACACTAATTTATAAAAAAACTATTTTGTTACCATATGAAACACACGTTTCATATGAGTTAGTTCTGTTTGAACCAGTTACACACTGCTGTTGCTAACCTTAAACACTTTTAGCAATTCCACTTCTCCGTGATTAGAGTACTGTTAATGAAGTACACAGAGAAAGTGCAAATATACTAGGGCTGCACGATTATGGCCAAAATGATAATCACGATTATTTTGATCAATATATTTATCACGATTATCACGATTATTTGTTGATTTTAACCAAAACAAATTGTATTGTCACATTATAACTGCTTTCACATCCATATTGTGCTACATTCCTCCTTTGTTGAAGGATACTATGAAGGAGTATGCCATTTCATCTGTTGTGCGACCGCTTTCCAAACATGCGCGTTTGCCGTGAAAAGATACAGGCAACACAATTTTCTGTTCACATTAACGCCGCAAAATCCTTTGCCAATAGGGCACTGGTGCCCGGTATCTACCGGACGAAATAGCAACGCGGATTACGTTGCCACTTAAATGTCTGTGTTGCGCTCTGATGCTCCAAAACAGACGTTAGAGGCAACAGAAAAATCACTGCATGTCACGCTAGTAATCACTAATAACACACAGCAGGTAACGTTAGCCTACCATTTGCTACAGTAGTATCTGGATTAAACACGGCTAAAATACTGACAGCTAAACGGTGTAGTGTGACTGTATTTCACTGTAGAGGATTGCAGCTGCGGGACGTAGGCCTACAACAGTCTGCCGCTAAAGCTATGAGCTAAAAGACTCAAACTAGCACTAGTCACTGCTGTTGTTGTTTTACTGCTAAACTGGTAAACCTCGTGACGACTTATGACCGACTGCTATCTGTTGTGGAATTTTCCTCACGTTACTCTGTCCTCTGTGACTGTCTACATCTAAACTAAGCTGCGCGGTGCAGGGAACAACTCTGATTGGCTCATGGAGGAACGTGATCAGAGAGTGGTTTACGGAGCTTTGGAAAAAATAAAAAACTTTGATACAGAGCGTTCTATGAACGGAATGAAGCATTTTAAATATCGCTCGATCACGTGAATTTGATCATGGGAAGCCAAAATCGTGATCGTGATTAAAATTCGATTAATTGTGCAGCCTTAAAATATACAATAAGTTCACCAAACACTACACAAGACCAATGCTGCAGACTGAGGAAAATACAATTAATTTATCTCCATATACCCAAATCAGTCAACATGGAGAATCCCCATAGATATATATATACTGACATACAAAACTGTATTTCCTTAATTTCCTTATTTTCTGTAACAAAAATCCCTACTTCCTTGATGCTGACCATCATTTAAAAAAACGACAAAACAGGGCCAGACTCAAAGTCCACTAAAAGTGTATGAGTAACGTTAGCACCACACTTCTTTGTAACATTAAAACTACTTTAGCCAGCCGAGTTTTGCTAAACACGCCGCTTGGGTGACACTGACAGCACAAGTCATATGCTTCCACATATTAACCATACACTGTAGCTAGCTAGTTACTGGAACAATCTGAGAGGTCTGAAAAATAGCGATGAAGTTGAAACAACATATCATACATACCGATGGGACATATAGCTATAGTTCTAGTCCCGCTTGGCAACGTTAAAAAGTGGAAAAGCTCTTGTAACGTTATGGCTAGCTACTTAACGTAACATGAAGCTAACTAACGTTAGCTGCTACTAGCTTGTCATAGATATATATGGCCAAGAGTGTGAAGTTGAATGACAGGTGTCGAGAACCAATCAGATTGGATAAAATAACATGTATCCAATTCTGATTCGCCAGGGCCGCAGCCAGGTGCGCCCGGAGGAGAATCTTTTAAGAAACCAATTAGAGACCAGCTTTAGTTTGACAAAAGTTTAACCTTTGTGTTGACTTCGGGTCACATTGACCCGTTTTAAATTTTTGTATCAAAAAATATGGGACTAGAAATAAGCGCTGAAAATGTGTAAAAGAAAAATTTAAAAATGTAAAACGTTGGAAAAAGCAAAAACAAATTGTGAAAAAAAGGCGTCAAAAATGTCAGAAAAAAAGGGTTTTTTTCAAGGTTGAAGGGAAGACAACACAAGGGTTAAAGACTTACATAGACATCCGTTTGTCTAGTGTCCCTCGCCCATGCAACCACATGAAACATCTTGTATTTACATAGAAAATAGTTAACTCATTAAAACCAATTTTTATTAAATGCTGAGGCGATTACTACCAGCCAGCACATCGTATGAGTAAATTATTTTATTTTTCATTTTTATATTTTTTTTGTGTTTAAGTATACATTTATTTTTCTGGAATTTTGATGGGCCCTAGCGCCCTCTATTGACAAGCTGCCACTGCATTTAAGGAATCAATAAGTCACAAGTTATTGTATGTAAATTCTTTAGTAAAATAAGAAAAAGAAAAAAGAAAATGCTGCAACACAGCCCACCCATGTTTGCATACATTGATGATGTCACTTCCTGTGGCCTTTAGCTGACCCAGAAGGAGTCTCTGGTGACATTACTGGACAACCGGACGTGGGCGAAACAGGGAATCGCTGAGGAGTTTGACTACATCGGACACTCTGAAGCCTGGAAACACCCGCAGGTCAACGTCTTCGTCACCCTGGTCCTCTTTATTGTCATGAAGGTAGGAGAAAAACTTACGAAAATATTTTGGGATTTTTAGTAGATATTTAGGGTAACTTATGTCAGTAAATGCATACAAAATGCTCTCCATGCTCTCATTGTGAAAATAAATGTGTTGCTCAGCCTCACTTTTAATCTTCATCTTCCCTCTGGTTACTTTCCTTCTTTATTTTTTTACCCCTATACATTGTATATTATTCAACCCTTCCTTCACTTCCTTTATGTACTGTAGAAGGTGTGCTGGTACAATTTTTTAAATCCACACAGTATTCTGCTGGTGGCTAAAGTAGCATTAAAGATAAAGCAAGGTCATAAGGAGAGGGTGAATTGAACAAGAAAGTATTATAAATGGGAGGGTTTTGCCCTTTTTATTTAATACTGGACCTGGGATAATGGGTAAAGTATTGTAACTGAGCCCATCTCCTCTTGTCACTAGCAAAGAACAAAGGGAGAGCATGTTAAAAAGAAAGCTGGAAAGTGGCGTATCTCCCCCTCACTGTGTTACAAAGTCATGTTCCCAGGAGGCCATTTAAAATGTTGGTCCACTTTGATGCTATATCGCTGAGTGACAGAGCTGATGCGATCCATGTAAAATAAAAAATTAATAGGATAACTTCATACCTCAGTGTTGCACTCTATGCTATAGGCCATTGTGAATTATTGCTCCTGTTTGCTAATCAGGGTCAAATGAAAGGATTTTAGTGCAGCCTATAGACAGTGTGGCTTGATGAGGATGGTATAACCATGCAACACATACAGTACATTTCAAGAGAATCTCCTAATTGTCTGCATCAATTAAGTATAGATATTTTAATCTTTCATATGCAATAGTTCTGCATCAGACCCTCCAGTATTGGAACAAGTAGCTTGTGAAAAATAATTTCAGTGTTTCAGATGCAAATTTAATCAGCATATCATATTTTCTGCGGCTCATCTCATTTGTGTTAGATATTTCTAACTTGATTTGCTTGCCAATGTTTAAAGCCAACCCTAATTAGAGTCAATAAAGGATTTGAGAAGATTTGGATTTGATAAAATGCTATTAAGTATAGCACTTTTTTATATGATATGTTCTGTTTATGAATGAGAAACAATTGTCTTTTTGCAGTAATACCTCTGGATCATAGCCCATTTACTTTCTCTTCATACTTAGGGGTGCTTTAGGGAAAGATGTAAAAAGGAACCAATTGTTACGGTGGCCAACAGGGGCAAATGCCCTGAAACTTATGAAAACACACGCAAATTAAGAAAACAACTTCATTAGTTTGACAACACATGCGCAGCATTCAGCAAACGCGTTGCAAATACACACAACACAACCAAATACATAAACGCGCTGTAAATATAGAAACAATGCAAAAAGAAAAGCAGACAAACCCCGAAAACAAATACAACAAAAAAACGCTGCATCCAGATTACACAACTGAAGTTCGCCAGGCTTCAAGAGGGAGCGCTAAATGGAACAGCTTGATTTTCAACCCCACAGGGAGAGAGCGTTCTGCCTTTTTATTAGAGTCGGGTATGGCTGCAGCCTGCAGACCTCCCGTCTCATGCCTCCCGTCCATAGACTGTATATTAAATTAATATATATATATATATATATATATATATATATATATATATATATATATATATATATATATACAGTCATGACCAAAAGTGTTGGCACCCCTGAAATTTTTCCAGAAAATCAAGTATTTCTCACAGGAAAGTATTGCATTAACACATGTTTTGCTATACACATGTTTATTCCCTTTGTGTGTATTGGAACAAAACAAAAAAAAAAAGAAGGAAAAAAAGCAAATTGGACATAATTGCACACAAAACTCCAAAAATAGGCTGGACAAAATTATTGGCACCCTTTCAAAATTGTGGATAAATAAGATTGTTTCAAGCATGTGATGCTCCTTTAAACTCACCTGGGGCAAGTAACAGGTGTGGGCAATATAACAATCACACCTGAAAGCAGATAAAAAGGAGAGAAGTTGACTTAGTCTGTGCATTGTGTGTCTGTGTGTGCCACACTAAGCATGGACAACAGAAAGAGGAGAAGAGAACTGTCTGAGGACTAGAGAACCAAAATTGTGGAAAAATATCAACAATCTCAAGGTTACAAGTCCATCTCCAGAGATCTAGATGTTCCTTTGTCCACAGTGTGCAGCATTATCACGAAGTTTGCAACCCATGGCACTGTAGCTAATCTCCCTGGACGTGGACGGAAGAGAAAAATTGAGGAAAGGTTGCAACGCAGGATATTCCAGATGGTGGATAAGCAGCCCCAACCAAGTTCCAAAGAAATTCAAGTTGTCCTGCAGGCTCAGGGTGCATCAGTGTCAGCACAAACTATCCGTCGACATTTGAATGAAATGAAACGCTATGGCAGGAGACCCAGGAGGACCCCACTGCTGACACAGAGACATAAAAAAGCAAGACTACAGTTTGCCAAAATGTACTTGAGTAAGCCAAAATCCTTCTGGGAAAACGTATTGTGGACAGATGAGACCAAGATAGAGCTTTTTGGTAAAGCACATCATTCTACTGTTTACCGAAAACGGAATGAGGCCTACAAAGAAAAGAACACAGTACCTACAGTCAAATATGGTGGAGGTTCAAAGATGTTTTGGGGTTGTTTTGCTGCCTCTGGCACTGGGTGCCTTGACTGTGTGCAAGGCATCATGAAATCTGAGGATTACCAAAGGATTTTGGGTCGCAATGTAGGGCCCAGTGTCAAAAAGCTGGGTTTGGGTCCGAGATCGTGGGTCTTCCAGCATGACAATGACCCCAAACATACTTCAAAAAGCACACAGAAATGGATGGCAACAAAGCGCTGGAGAGTTCTGAAGTGGCCAGCAATGAGTCCAGATCTAAATCCCATTGAATACCTGTGGAGAGATCTTAAAATTGCTGTTGGGAAAAGGCGCCCTTCCAATATGAGAGACCTGGAGCAGTTTGCAAAGGAAGAGTGGTCCAAAATTCCGGGTGAGAGGTGTAGGAAGCTTATTGATGTTTATAGGAAGCGATTGATTTCAGTTTTTTCCAAAGGGTGTGCAACCAAATATTAAGTTAAGGGTGCCAATAATTTTGTCCAGCCCATTTTTTTAGTCTTGTGTGCAATTATGTCCAATTTGCTTTTTTTTCCTTCTTTTTTTTGTTTTGTTCCAAGACACACAAAGGGAATAAACGTGTATAGCAAAACATGTGTTAATGCAATACTTTTCTGTGTGAAATACTTGATTTTCTGGAAAAATTTCAGGGGTGCCAACACTTTTGGCCATGACTGTGTGTGTGTATATATATATACAGCCTATGCTCCCGTCTCATGCCCTCCCGGCTGGTGCCGTCGTCGAGCTTCAACTTTTCAAAATTAAAGCTCGCGTGAGGTCCTGAGACCTTTTGGACCTCGAAATTAAACACTCTCATGTAATATGGCTTAAACAAACGTCAATGTTCAACGCTGATGCAGTTTTAAATGTTTTATTACCACGAGTTTACAGACACATCTCTGCTGATTGAGTATCACCTGTGACCTGAGACACACCCACCAAACGAGAGAAAACTTATCTCAAACATAGACATAATATTTACAGTCTATAATCTCAAAGCAGTTTCACAAACCGTTCACAGCGGTGCACACCTTTCTGAGATTGAACGTGTCCCGCCGTCTCTCTCTCTCTCTCTCTCTCTCTCTCTCTCTCTCTCTCTCTCTCTCTCACTCACTCACTCACTCACTCACTCACTCACTCACACTCTCTCTCTCTCTCTCTCTCTCTCTCTCTCTCTCCGTAAATTGTAGCTATTCTTAAAGATGTGAAGCATAAAATTATTGACAAAAATAGCCAACTGATGATTGCAGATATACTGTCTGTCTGTAGCCTCTAATGGTGTTTAGCTGCATTGCCCTACATGGTATACACAACATGTAGGGCAATGGAGCTGTTGACAAGCATTAAAGTGGTTAATGCAATAAAGGTGAGGCAAGGAGACACGGTGCAGAGTCAATGTAATAACAGTGATAAAAAAATACTGGATAGCAAAGCTTAAGGTGCAACACACAAGATCTAAGATCGAAGAATTGGATCTGCTTTTCTATCTTACAGCACTGACTTGCACACAGCTAGATAGGTGTATAGCCACCATTTTGCTGTGGTTTCAATGTAGCAAGATAATTATTCTAGAGTACCACACATGGTTTATCTCACAGCTCATTTGTGACAGGTGCAGAGGCACAAAAAGTTGTGAGGAACTCAAAAGCACATGTAAAGAGCACATACCTGAAGGGCTACATCAACGCTGTTCAATCCTCCGATGGTATTTTAGTGTCAAAACATTTTAGGACTGTCAGTAAAAACAGCAAAAGACATCCATATAAAATCTTTGGATCTCAGTTGATTTCATTGTTGTTGAGGTAAAAGGCATGAGGTGGATATATAGTAAATGTATCACTATCTGGCTTCCCCATATCTCAGTGAGTACAAAAAAAACAATCACTGTGATATAAAGTATTGGAACTCACTGCACGTTTGGCCTTAGGGGGAAAAGAAGCTCACCACTTACTATATATTTTTCTCTTATATATAAAGTCTCGCAGCCACTCATCTACTTATTTCTCTTTCTTGTGTGTGTGTGTGTGTGTGTGTGTGTGTGTGTGTGTGTGTGTGTGTGTGTGTGTGTGTGTGTGTGTGTGTGTGTGTGTGTGTGTGTGTGTGAAGCACACAAAGAGCTCTGCAAAGTGTGAGTGGGTGCAGAATAGAATGGAGCTGGGTTATGTGGTTGCACATTCTCACTTTAAAGCTGCTTTACATGGCTTTTTTGTTGTTGTGTGATTATAGCTTTATTCTAATGGAATATGTTTTGGTTTGAAGAAAAATGAGACAATCCTGTCTGGCACTGTATTTTTCTATTCTACCGTTGAGCGTTGCCAAAGTCAGATATGTTCAAATCCTACCCGTCGGTTACCTTATATGGCAGCTGGATTCCCGTGATGTCACCTGATCACTTGAGAACCGTGGGATCACGTATCACATGAGAATCCATCTTGTCCGGCTTCAAGAAATGCGTTTGGGTCTGAACTACCAGCTTACCAAACCAATCAGCGTCCAATGAGGAGTTACTGGAAGCTACCGGCGTTGTTTAGGTGTGTGTGACGGCCTTAACTGTTCATTAAAAACAACAATGGCAGATGTGATAGACAGGTGGTTCATCCAATCACCTGCCAGGTATTTTTTTTTAAATTCCCTGCCCTTTTCCAGTACCAACAGTTTCCAGTGACGGCTTCTAAAATGGGTCTGTGTAACAAACCATCTTGGCGGTCAAAGCACAGAACTGATGGTGTGACAGTATGTACTGCAGTAGTAGCAGAAACTGACTCACTGTCTCTTTGTCATTGTTTCTGAACAGTAGGCTACAATAGAGAACGTCTCTTTCAGCCTTGTCTGTCACATATCTCAAAAAGTGACACAAAACAATATTGATTGCTTTATAAAGCCAGTTTCACTGAATCAACTTTTCTTGTTGAACCCAAACTATCCGTTCTCTTATTCCGCTGTGCGTGTGTGTGTGTGTGTGTGTGTGTGTGTGTGTGTGTGTGTGTGTGTGTGTGTGTGTGTGTGGTGTGTGTGGTGTGTGTGGTGTGTGTGGTGTGTGTGGTGTGTGTGTGTGTGTGTGTGTGTGTCCCAATCCCATCCTCCTTCTGTCCTTTAGCGAAATGGTCTGATGGCTTTAAGCATCATTCCTCTCAGTGTGACAACGAATCTCTGTGTGCGTGTTTGCATTTTCTGTGCATGTATAGGCTAACCCAAGGCAAGTGCAGCTCATCCTATATGTGACATAGAGGTGAGATGTGTACAGGACAAAAACACACACACATATACACACTTCTCTAACTTTAATCACCCACCTGCACAAATCTCATCAAGCTGCTCTCAGCATCTATCGATGGGCATGCACTGACTCACGTCCTTTCTCTCTAACACACACACACACACACACACACACACACACACACACACACACACACACACACACACACACACACACACACACACACACACGTAGACCCACACACAGGCTGTAATGGCTCTGTCTAATTACAGCCTTTGGTTTTCCTGGATTCAGCCTGGTGATTTTCAGAGGGAAGATTGCTCTCTCCCTTTCCTTCATGGTAATGAATGGTTCTTTTATTCGACATGGCAGCCATCTTGTCTAGTTGCTCCGTTTCATGCCAAAACTTCAGGAAGGCTCTCTTTCCAGCAGATAAACTTTTGAAAGTGAAGGTGCATCAGGAGGTCCATGTTGGCAGGTCAGCAAATGAAGCTGCTATAAATACATTAATTATATGTGTTTTGATACAGAACAAAACAGGGAACAGATATCTAAGTCCTAAGTGAAAAGCCTGAAATATTGCTCGTTGTAAAGTTCACTGCACCTGACGTGCACCTGATGTGTAGTTAAGTACTATTTTTAGTGGTGTGCAATTATCCACATCAACAGCTCTCAGTGAGGAATGTGTTTATTAATACAGGTGTCTTTCTGTGTGTGTCCTACAGCCTGAATAAGTACTTGCACTGTGTGTGTCTGTGTGTGTCTCTGTGTGTGTCTCTGTGTGTGTGTGTGTGTGTGTGTGTGTGTGTGTGTGTGTGTGTGTGTGTGTGTGTGTGTGTGTGTGTGTGTGTGTGTGTGTGTGTGTGTGTGTGTGAGTGAGTGAGTGACAGAGAGCTGGCGGGACTGTAATTGAAGTGGGAATAGAAGAAGGGCCCCTGAGGGTCCCCTGAGGCCCCCAGGCGATAGACTGTCCTCTGAATGTGAAACACACACAAGCATAGAGGTCTCCCAGATGACTGACAAATTAAATTGAATATAAATGTCCTGGATACTGCATCACAGCTGGTACCCTTGACCTGAGTATCCTTCACTTCTCCCTAATACTGTACCTCACTTATGCTTTCCTGTTTTTGCTTTCTCTCTTGCACTTCTTTTTAGCCTCTTGTTCACCTTAGTCACCATAATTTAGCCTTTCTAAAATATGTAAAAAAAAAATAAATAAAGAGCCAAGAAGTGCAGTATACTGTAGGTATTAAGCTGTGCTGCACATGCTCTGACTGATGAGTTTTGGAAGACTAATGCTCATAGATTTGTATATAGAAGTCACTAATAGATTACTTTTTTGTGCCCACTGACCATTTGCAAAACCCATGGGGCTGTATTAAGTGATACTCGTTATTCCGTAGCTATAGCAGTAACCAACATTACTTTTCAAAGCCAAGGAACATTTCATACTTTTGTGGGGTTACATGCTACGTTCATGAAAACACAACAACTGTGTTATACTTTTCCACTTTGTGGAAGCCAGTCCTATGCTACTATACCAGAATGTAGGCTACGCTAGCGGCGCTTTTCTGCTCTTCTAGCGTTTCATTTGCCAAACAAATTGGTTAGTCCTCATTCTAAAAGCATTTTAATGTTTGAAGTAAAACATACTGTTTGAAAATAGAAACCATAAAGCCTAAATCTATCATCTGTCTTGCTTTTCCAAGTATGTACAGTAAGCTAAGCAGCTAGGCAGGGTTTTGTTAGAATACAGTCTACATTTTCAGTTTTTGTACTTAAAACATTTGGATTATTTTTTAATTTCATGTCTTCGACATGGATTATAAACAGGTGAGGATGCTGGCTTTTCACCAGGAACAGCTTTAGCCTTACGATTTTACCATGATATGTATGTAGCCATGAAATGCACATTTTGACCCATTTATGGAATTCTCTTCTTAAAACGAGTCAGCTGGAAAATGTTTTCAACCAACTTATGAAGCTAACGTTAGCTTAGCTACCTTGTTACAGATGATGGAATAAGGACAGTGGTCACTTGAACTGAAAAAAATCGTTTAGCTTGTTACCTGAAAATGAGAAATGGACAATTTAAAAAGGAAATACATTATTATTATTAGTTGTTGTTGTTGTTGTTGTTGTTATTATTATTTAAAATGTTCTTCTTAGTCTTCCAACCTATATTCTCCACTGAGAGCCATGATGAGAAATAAATTGAATTAAACAGATGATAAAACATGTTCACGTGTCCTTCAGTAAAATCTGATGAAATTCAAGTTAAGGATTTCCCATTGCTAATCAGTGTAGTAGTGATCAATTATATGATAAAATTCCACTTAATCTAACGGCGCCGTATCTATTGGTTGCTTTAACGAAAGGTCAATACTTACCTGAACTAAACCTGCAGCTCTATGTGTGCCACTACGTTTCCTCCTTAAGTGTTACAGTAGGAACAGGTGCTGTAGGTAAGTAGTACAGCAGCTCATGTCTTGCAATATTAACTTTATAACCTCAAGTCTACAGCTCTGCAGAAACTGCGATAAAAGATACATTTACTCACCTGAACAAATTATATAGAAATATCACAATGGCAAGGTTACGTTGCATCGGTCTTATACTAAGGCTTAATCAGTTTCCTGTTCTCTGTTGGAAACATTTTCCTCAAGAGTCACAAGTATCATATTCTTAACATCTGAGAAGAAGCAGAGGGAAGCTTCTCTTTGTCATGTACATTCCTTATTAACAAGGTATTGTAATTAATTGATTAACAAGGGAAAAACACTTGTTTAACTTAAGAATTGTAATGCCTTAATCTGAATAATGTTGGAGTTCAAACTTACCAAAGTCTACTCAAATTGATATTGTATTCACCAAATCAGTGTGATGTGCATCTCGGGATTAAAATGAATTTGTTTCTTTTTTTGGAATTTCATTGGCATGAGCACAACAATTTATACAGTACAGTAGTTCAAGAAAAATACAGCGGCCTGGCAGTCAACTTTAGCCCTGATTTTCCACTCAGTTTTTGTATTGCCCCAACAACAGCCCCAGATCAGAGGCAAATTGGCGTTTGAGCGCTTTATGTAAACTGTTCAAAGACGCAGGCCCGAGAGTCTCGACAATGCCTCGCAGATGCGTTCCAGATATCTAGCAGGCTAAATATATGGACCTGTCAGGGAGCTACAGCCAATGAGAGTGCAAGACACGGTGTGAGGGGAAACCTGGGGGAGGCATCACCTGTACGAACTCATGCATGGTATTACGTCATGTTCTGTGTCACTTTTCACGTATTCATCGGGGATTCCTCCTGGTGAAAGATATTGTAGTGTGTGAACCCATGTCGCCGGTCAGTCATGTAGTGTGAAAAAGGAATTTATAGTAATTTAGGAGCATCAGTCATGCTGCTGATCAAAGCTCAATCCTACTCATGTACAGGTGGACTTCATCAAGTTGAAAAGAGCAAAGTTTACAATCACATTGGTAGATTAGCTCTTCTTTTGAGGTTCTGACTTGCTTATTAAACTAAGCATAGCTGCTGATTAGGTTCTCACATGAAGCAAATTAAAGCGATATTATAATCAGGACAGCACATTGCCGTTGCTCTTTAATGATTGCCATGCACCACGTGAAATATCTAAACATTTACAGGGTGTCAGAGAAAATTCTTTTGTCTGTCAATTTTGACCTAAACAGAACTAAGACCCAAGTCACGTTTAAATACAACTAGAATTATAAGACAAGACAATAAGACAGTTGTAATGTCTACTTCTGAAATCTGAGTCACATGTATTAACTGAATTTAATAAATGTTTTCTTCTAAAATAGTTTAGCCCTAAAGCAGCTCTATAACTTATAAGTCTCATTAAATCCACCGTCAAAATGTATGTGGTTCATTACGAAATGTTTAATTGGATTTTAATGTAGAAGGTTTTTACTTCTTTCATTTGTTTTTTAAGAACCTCCAGGGTTTTTAACCAACAACCCAATCAAGTCTTGGCTGGCTTTTCTTGCCTGAAGGCTTCTGCTTCCTCTGATGGTTTATCAAAGTCCCCCTTCAGTCTGAGGTCAAAAACCCCATTCTGATGGTCGTGCACTACCTCAGTCAGATGTAAACTTAGATTACATTCGACTAGATTACATTAAACTTTAATGATTCCTCCGGGGGAAAGTGAGTCATAGGTGCTTCAAAGAATTGGATATAGCAATAGCTACTGTAGGAGGACATAAATAGTAATAGTGCAAATAAAGGGTATATAAATATATGGATATAGAAATGTGTCCTGAAATGTTAATGTCTCGTTAAAAATGATCAACTCTCAATTGTATGGTCATATCATGTCAGTAAAAAGTGTTCAAGGAATCAGACATGAAAACCATTCACCTGATTTTATCCTTGAATAGTAAATGTGTTGCGAACTTTGGCTTAAAGGCCTTGTAAACTCTCTGAGGGGTTTCAGCAGGACAGGGTTATAACTATTGAGTTATACATCGAATCATGCTGATTTAGTTTGGTAGGTAGGTTTTGATGGCGTGACATTGATGCAGTTTCCTGACAGTTATATTTTAGACAAAAGGTCAAGCTGTTTAATTTTCTCTCTGGGCTCCAGCCTTACACAGGAGACATAGTTGATTATA
Source organism: Zingel zingel (assembly GCA_023566125.1). Taxonomy (NCBI): domain Eukaryota; kingdom Metazoa; phylum Chordata; class Actinopteri; order Perciformes; family Percidae; genus Zingel; species Zingel zingel. Next base: position 33,353,323 of record CM042316.1, on the reverse strand, counting down.
GTTATAGTTGTCTATATATAAAACATGTATTATCAGGCTGGAAGGAGCAGAATCAAACATACAATGACTCACTTTTCATGCATGTCTTTATGACAACTGCAGTATAATGTATACAAGTAAATGAAACTGCACATTTGGTTGGCATTTTTTGTGTTGGCCTAACCAATTTATTGGCTTTTAAACTATTTAAATGGCATGGTTTGGATACCTTAACAATACAAAACACTGCCAGACAAAAGCACTACAGCACAATTGCTAATTTCAAATCAAGAAATCTACAGTTAAATGTGTACAGAATATACTGTATAATGATAAAAGAAGAATGATAATGCCTAAAGTGCAACAAAAAGTTCTCTTCTGCGTGCGTGTAAAGAAGAAGCTGGTTTAGATTACACTATACTACATGAGGTAAAAGGGACAGTTGTATGTAGGTGCTCTAAACTAACAGGAAGTCTGTTATTGTAGTTTTGACCAATGATTTGTTCTGCTTATCAACACGGTCAATAGTTGCAGCAGTGGCTGTGACACACAGCTCGGGCAGGCAATTAATGTACTACAATTTGCATAAAAAATTTGAACACACAGATATGATGTGCATAGTTTTAGATTTATTGTGAGCAAATAAAGGAATATAAATCTACTTAGAACTAGTGTTAATTTTTTCAACTATTTTAAATTCAGTCATATTTTGTCAACCTCCTTTTTCATTTTGTGTCAATTTTTTTGTTGACTTAAACCATGGAGATTTTTTGTCATATCTTGATCTAGGAAAACCATGGCTATTTTTTGATCTTGAAAACCATGGACAGTTTACTTTCGTCTTAAAAAAACCATGGACAGTTTTGTCTTTGAAACGCACATTTTTGGTCTTCTCTTAGTCAAAGAAAACTATGGGCATTTTAGTATAATTTTAGTCAGAACTAAGAATGAGCATTTTAGTCAAATTACAGAAAACTGCGTTCAAATAAAATGTCAACCCACTATTTTAGGCTAAAAGAAATGGTACTGAAAATTTGCCACAAAATTACAGGTTTTATGAATAAGAATGCAGCTTTGCAGAGAGGGTGTCTGGTCTGATGTTATTTATTTAAGAAAGACATCAGACATAATACATGTCTATGATTTGCATATGTAACACGATTCAGTAATGACTGCTCATTGTGAATGAGACAAAAAACATTTGTCTTATCGTAGAATGCATTACTACACATATGTGACCAGTTATTTGTTTTTAGAGTGCAATTCTCTAAAAAAATGTATTATGTTGACATTTTTTTGTTAGCAACCCATTTGAACATGTTTGCTATTTTTTTTACGAGCAATTATATAATTCAGCAATTGTGTTTCAACAACCCTTTAAAAATTATTGTTTGGGGACATTTTTATGATCGTTACTACAAACGTATGATCAACTGCACTGTAGAGCCTTTAGTAAACATTTCAGTTGACAGCTGGTTTCAGTACTGTGGGTTTCACGGCTGATTGTAAATTTACAACTGGATTAAATTGCATTGTTCTCCACTTAGTGTGGGATGATCTGTACCACAGACAAACACACACACACTCTCCTCAGAGTTCATGGCCTCTGTAATAAAGTTAAGCCAATGTTATGAGTTCGTAGATCTTTTTTATACCTTTCTAGCTCTCACTGAGGTTTTACTGGATGGGTGAAAGAGAAAGAATAAGAGAGGAAGAGATGGAAGAGGAAGGACAACCCAATAGAATTATTATAAGAAGAATTATTCCCATGACTTATTTTCCCATGAGGCTCATTTTGTGTATTCAACTGGTTGTGTGTCTTTTACTCTCCAGCGCCTGGCAGCGTTGGGCTCAGATTTTTGTCACTGAGTCAGTGTCATGATGTGTGCGTGGGTGTGTGTGAACACCTACGCACATATGTGTGTACATGCAGTGTGGGTTGTGAAAACGGTGGCAGTGTAGGGTTACAGGAGATCCATTACTTCACCATGGCAGCCGGCCTTAATTACAGCTAACTATAGAGCAGAGGGAGCGGTAAGAGAGGGAGAGAACGGGAGGCATGGAGAGAGACGGAGCAATGGGTGTAATTAAAAAGTCTATTTGAAACCATGAGATTTTTACAGCGATGAGGTTTGTGTAACGGCTTATATAATACTGTATATACTTTTTATTGTATGCATGCAAGCGTGTGTGTGTGTGTGTGAGTGTGTGTGTGTTTATGTGTGTGATTCAGGGTAGTGTATATGTTAAAAGAATAGTTCAACATTTTGGGGTTACGCTTTTCTTGCAGAAAATCCAAAATTGATGAGAACGATACCACTCTCATGTTTGCACGTGAAATATGAATCTACAGACAGGAGCTGGTTAGCTTAGCTTAGCATAAAGACTAGAAGCAGGGGGAAACAGCTGGCCTGCTGGTTGCATCACTTGGACGACAAGACCATGAGGAGATTGAGTTGTAGATTGTTCAATCTACCATGAAGTCACCAAGAAACAGTCCAGCACATAACTCCCTTAAAACCACAATATGTGATTTCATCACTTCAGTTTGTGTACAGTTTAAAGAGAGAAGAAATAACATGTTAATTAGTAAGCTTTAGAGGCATTGATTGGTGGATCTTTCTTACCTTTGCCCCATGTTAACAATTTCTGCGCTATGCTAACTTCTTTATATATACAGTAGAACCATGAGAGTGGTATCGATCTTCTCATCGAACTCTCAGCAAGAAATCGAATAAGTGTATTTCTCCAAATGTGCATCTGCTCCTTTTAAAGAGTAACTTAACAACCCCTGAAAATCTTGTTTTCGCTGACCTCTAGTGGTTTAAATTATCACCTTGCTGCAAAAGCAAAGACAAAAGCAGGAGATTTAAAAGACTTAAGAAGCACATAAGTGAAGGAATGACCATCTCTAAATGACCTCAGGGAAAGCAATGGCAAACAGAAAGGGTTTCAAAGTCTTCAGATTGAGCTTGAGGCAACGTTTTGCCTAACATCAGTTGCAATGTTGGCCACTAGATTGTTTTGAATTGTTTATTTACTCCATTGAAGTCATAAAACCTTAAAATAAGTGTGAAGTTTTCTCACAAGTTAATGATGAAATGATGATCATGACCTAAAAATTAGCTTAGTCAGTTTTGTCCATCTCCAATGTCAAGGATATAATGATGGATCATATATTTACTGTAGGATTGATCAATACACTGGCTGTGCAGTTTAAACAGAATTTTAATGAGACATCTAAACTAACATCTATAACGAGTCCACACTAGTATGCGTGAACATTATTTTTGATCATTATAGTTTTAATACAGTTTAATCAATTAGTGCAGATTTTTCTTCCACAAAAATAAGCATGTCGGCATTTTAAGACATATCTGTGGAACTTATATGGAAGCTTAAATTTAGGTACACACACACGCACACATACACACACCTTACGGTAATGCTCACGAATTGTCAGTGGTGACATTTCCTTTTTTGTTTGTCTTTCCTAATTAGCAGTCTGTCCCGCTCCCTTTGCACAGTGTTGGCCAATCGGCAGAGCCCACTCATTACCCAGGGTTCATTTCAGGGTCTTTGTCAAATGAAGAGTGAAAGTGACAGCTCAATCTAACCTCAGCAATAAGCTCCGCATGGCCGCCTCCTCACTGCTGGTAGAGGATTCAGCTTGGCTATCATCTAGGGGCACACAGGATGGTACTCTGAAACTAATTGAAATGCCACCCTGTTCTTTTTTATGTCTTGTCTTTCTTTATCTCTCTCTTTTTTCTCTCTTAGTTCTGGATGTCTGCCCTGGCCACCACCATTCCAGTGCCCTGCGGAGCCTTCATGCCAGTATTTGTCATTGGTAAGAAGCAACTTGCCTTGTATGCTTGTGTGTGTGTGTGTCTGTCTGTGTGTGTGTGTGTGTGTGTGTGTGTGTGTGTGTGTGTGTGTGTGTGTGTGTGTGTGTGTGTGTGTGTGTGTGTGTTAGACCAGTGAAGGTACAGTAGTTCTGGCTGAGAGTTGCATGAGAAGATTGATGCAACTCTAGAATATGAGTGAAAAGGATTCTGGGTGATGAGGGACATAGTTCTTAATTTCCGGTAGCAACCTCTACAGGGTGTCCAGTCAGAACACAGAAACCAGGCTTGTCAAGGTCGTTCAAAGATTTATTTTACATTAAGTCTTCACACCCACAACACAGAACAGAGATGGATCAGGTGAATGAACGCTTGGGAGCTTGGGTGTGGTTCATTAGATGCATGCACACCAAATATCTAAACTGCAGTCTGAGGAGTCAACCTGCTGCTGCACAATCTTGCCCTGCACATGTGTGAATGACTCTGAAAAGGAGGGTCCTAACTCTTGCTTCAGGCTTTATACCGCTAGGTGGCCAACTAAGCGCCTGAACAAAATAATAGTAGGACCTATTCACAGAAATGGACTAACATTGCCTGACGAAAATACAAGAACGAGAAAACAAAAACAAACCGAACTGACTAAACACTCAGCACAGCTGATGGTCTTTTGTACAGCCGCCCCCAAATCTGTGGTGCAGATTTGCTTCTGAAAGTCCATCTATCCGTGATCATTTGGAAGCACAGCAAGACTGATCAGTCTGGCCACCGGTCGGAGGTAGGTACAATCCTTGACCAGCACTTCAGCTGTTCTCACTCTTCCATCAGAGCTGGGATGGACCGCCTTGACGTTTCCAACAAACCAGAGGGCTCTCAGTGCCTGAGGGTCCACAATCATCACCACTGTGCCATTGGTCAGGTTCTCTTTCTCCTTTTGCCACTTCTGACATGTCTGTAGCATTGGCAGATACTGGCGGACAAATCTGTCCCAAAACTGGTCAGCCAGGATGTGACTGTGCCTCTATCTTTTGCGTGTTAGCAACTCAGACTCTGGATAAATTACTTGGGGCAGAGAGGTGTCAGGCCGCCCCATGAGAAGAGAGTTTGGAGTCACAGGATCTGGATCTGAGACATCCGAGGACACGTAACCCAGAGGTTTGGAATTAAGTATGCCTTCAGTCTCTACCTATCTACTATCCTGAGCACCTCTTCTGGCACAGTCTGTGCACCAAGAACTTTGTACAGTGCTGCCTTAATGGATCGTATTTCCCGTTCCCATGAGCCGCCGAAGCGGGGAGCTCTTGGTGGGTTGTAGTGGCAATTGATCTATTGGTCAGTCAGCTGCTCTTTCAGGGCTGGCTGGAGGACCTGGAATGCCTCTTTCAGTTCCTTGTCCTCGCCCCTGAAGTTTGTTCCTCTGTCACAAAGGATCTCACGTGGCTTTCCTCTCCTGGACACAAAACGACGGAGTGACATTAGGAAGAAGTCAGAGTCAATGCTTGAAAGAAGGTCTATGTAGACTGCTATGGTTGTAAGGCACTTGTACAATATGCCCCAGTGCTTTTCATTGCGCCTCCCCACTCTGATCTGAATTGGGCCAAAACAGTCTTTTCCGGTGGAGTAAAAGGCTGGCTTGTAGAGACTTAGACTGGAGGGGGGCAAGTCAGCCATCCGTGGGATGTCAGGTGTTCCACGTCACCTGCGGCACTCAGGGCAACTGTGTTGGAACTTACGAATTTCCTGTCGGCCTCTTAGGATCCAAAAGCACCGCCTGATCTCTGCAAGTACCCTTTCTGGGCCGGGGTCGTGTAGGTCGTTGTCGTTGCGTTTGATGATCAGCTTGGTAATGGGATGGGCAGGATCAAGCACGATTGGATGTTTCACTTCCTGATCTAGTTGATCACATCTACGTAGGCGGCCTCCAACCCGAATGTGCTGGGTATTGGTGTCAAACTCAGGAGCTAGTGTGACTAGTCTACTATTCGCAGAGACTGGATTTGCCGCCTGTAACTCGGCCATGTCAACTGGAAAGCTCTCAATCTGAGCTTGATGAAGAATATCTAATTCAGCTCTTCTGAGGTTGTCTGCTGACAGGCTGTGGGTCTCTGAAACCGCCCAGTGTAGTGGACAGGCTACAGCTTCAAGGAGCTCCTGGAATGTGCTGTACTGACTGACATCAAGCTGGGGTGGACCACTGTCGACAGCCGTAGCTCCACAAAAGGTTTGCTTCCGCAGTTCCTCAGGAGCATCTGGTGAACTTTCGGATGGTTTCTCCAGCCAATAGGTCTCAGGCTGCCACAACTTTTCTACATGGCTGAGTAACTCGGAAGTCACAGGAGCAATGGATGTCAGAAGGCATTGCAGGGTGGTCAGGCTGTGTTTCAGCATCTTAGGGGGACCCTGAAGTGACCATCCCAACCGCGTCTTGACCGCAGCTGGCCCTCCTGGGGGGCCCAGGCGAACATGCTCAGTTGGTGTTATGAGGTGCGGATAGTCTGATCCTATGAGGAGTAAGGGTTGTGCACAGTCAATAGGCTGGAGAGGTAAGTTCCGGTGCCGATATGACTTCTTCAGTGCTGCGACTGGGCAAGTGTGTGGTGCCAGACCAAGCTCTTTGGCAGTGAATGCCCTTCGAATGTGGAAGGTCTGATTGGGTTGGTTGGCAGGTGAAACTGAGAGTGACACTGTGGCTCCATGGATAAGTCACACACCTTGGTGCACCGTGCACAAGGATAGCTCTTCAGGTGCTCCTTGGAGGCCGAGCTGTTGAGCTGCTTCATGCAGTAAGATGGTACGCTCTGAACCATCATCTAGTAGAGCATATGTGTCCAAAGAGTTGTCACCGTTCCTCAAGATGACCCGGCTCATCTTCAGTAGCACCTTGCTGCTGCCAGTGGGTCTGTCCACATAGAGGGTTTCAGCAGTGGAGCTGGTTGGTTTGGCACTCACTGAAAACCTGGTAGTGCTCTTCATGGAAGTGGTGGTCTTACCTCCACCTGTGTTCACCTCATGAAGGATCTCCAGATGCCGCTTGTCACATTTCTTACATTTGGCACTCAAAGTGCATTTGGCTGACAAGTGTTCCCTTCCACACTTCCAGCATCTCTGATTGGAACGGATCCACTTTCCGATCTGCTCCGTAGTGAGGATCTAGAAGTTCGCACACTGATTCAGATAGTGTTGAGTGGTGTTGCAAAAGGGACAGAATTTCTTGGGCTTTACGCTGGGCCGATCTGAACCACTTGATTTTGGTTCCAGCCGGGATGCTTTTGGCTAACTGCTGTGAAGAACTGCTGTGGAACTGGGCTTTGACTGGCGGTCCTTGCGTTGTTCTTTGGAGCACTGGCGTTCCTTGCTGTGGTCAACAATGAACTGTGAAATGTCCACCTGCACCCTTGCCTCATATTCTTGCCATTCAGCTAGATCAAGAAGAGTGGGAATAGATCAAGAAGAGTCGGAATTGGAGTTCTTATGGGATTCACATATCTCCTGAAGCTAGCTCTTAAATCATGAGGCAACTTTCCTAGGAGTGTTGAAACATGGGATCCACACCACAGCTTTGTTCGTCCACTGTTGCCAAGTTGCTCTAACAGGCCTACCAAGGCGCACACTTTAAGAGCAAATTGTCGAAAGGCCTTTGTATCCCCCGTCCTGATATTTGGCTCCACCATTAGCTTTGAGATGCGTTGAAGTGCAAGCTGGTGAGGTTGGCCATATATCTCTGTCAAAGCTTCCATGGTATCAGTATATTGATCTTGGCTGTGAATGTAGGAATCAGCGATGAGCAATGCTTCTCCCAGTTTCAGGTGATCCAGTAAAATCTGGAACTTGAAGCGTTCTGTGGCTTCGGGAGGAAGTAGGTTGTCAAGAACAACTTTGAGCCTTGCGACCTCACATGGATCTTCATGAACAAAGTCTGGAATCTTTAGCTTTGGGCCCCGATATGTGAGCTCCCTCTCCCCTGGAAGACGTTGAGGATGGCACTCTGGTAAGTAAGAAGGTTCATGGTGTCTGGGGCTGTATCGCCGACTTGTGGTATAGTCTCTTGGGGAGTCATATCTGTATTTGCTTGAATAGTCATGACGATAGTTAGCAGATGCACTCACATACTGATATCCATGGGACGGTGAAGATCTGCGAGAGCGATGATGCCAGGTTGAGTCAAGGAGAGGGTCATCATGTGAACAGTAGCTGTGGTGAAGAGGTAATTCACGGCGGCAACTTGTTCTCCTGCTATGGTGGTCTCGAGAAGGGGATACTCTGTCTCAGCTGGATGGCCGTCCCATCTTTTCCAGACCACGGGCAATGTCATTAACATCCCCTCGTTCCTCAGTCCTCGTTCCGTTGCATGCTGTAGCTTGCCCTCAGTAGCTGTGGATTCATATGGATACATCGGAGGACGTGGATCCTGTTGATGTCTTGGAGACGTCTCCATGCACTGTGAAATCGGTGAGCTCAATCTGGAGGGTGAGGCCCTGGCCCCTTTGCTATGATGCCTTGGACGTGAGTAGTACACTTGTTGCTCTTTCATTTCCTCTAGACAGTGCCTTAATACTGTGTTCTTTTCAGCGAGGATAAGTAGACACCTCTCAAGGCCTGTGGCATCTGATCTTCCTCCGTCTGAGTCTTTGTGTGTTGTGGGTGACTCTTTGGCCAACATGGTTGAGCTGCAGAACTTGCTATTCTGGCTCTAAGGACCATAAAAAGGATTTTGGGTGATGAGGGACGTAGTTCTTAATTTCCGGTAGCAACCTCTACAGGGTGTCGAGTCAGAACACAGAAACCAGGCTTGTCAAGGTTGTTCAAAGATTCATTTTACATTAAGTCTTCACACCCACAACACAGAACAGAGATGGATCAGGTGACTGAAAGCTTGGGAGCTTGGGTGTGGTTCATTAGATGCATGCACACCAAATATCTAAACTGCAGTCTGAGGAGTCAACCTGCTGCTGCACAATCTTGCCCTGCACATGTGTGGATGACTCTGAAAAGGAGGGTCCTAACTCTTGCTTCAGGCTTTATATACGCTAGGTGGCCAACTAAGTGCCTGAACAAAATAATAGTAGGACCTATTCACAGAAATGGACTAACATTGCCTGACGAAAATACAAGAATGAGAAAACCAAAACAAACAGAACTGACTAAACACTCAGCACAGCTGATGGGCTTTTGTACAATGAGCTTATAATCTTTTCCCTTAAACGTCAAACTATTTCCTTCACTTAAGAGAAGTGATAAAATGTACTATTCATGTGAACTGTAATATTCTTAAATTTTACTTTGAGCAAGAAAGCGTATTTCCCAATATATTGAACCGTTCCTACAATTGAACTCAGAGTTTCTTAAATACTTTATTTCATCACCACTCTGCAGTGTTATTCCTTTGTAAATAGTTTTTTGCTTCAAACATCTAGTTAGTTGGTGTAAGAAATAGCAGAGACACAAGTAATTTTTACTTGATATAAGTGGAAATATAAACCTTAGCAATGCAATATATATTATGCATAGAATACAAAACTGTTAGTTATTGTTACCAGTATTAAGCCCAGTAATGATTGTATTCTCTGTGTCTTTGTGCATGTGTCAGGGGCAGCTTTTGGTCGTCTGGTTGGAGAAAGCATGGCAGCCTGGTTCCCAGATGGCATTCACACAGATGGCACCATCTACCCCATAGTGCCAGGAGGCTACGCTGTCGTGGGTAAGTTAAACACACAATCATGGAACCTATCACTCTACATTCTCACTTTCTTGACTACTCTTCTGAGTACTTTCTAATGTTTTTATGTAACTTTTTTCATAAAAGTAATTTTCAGTTTTTTTCTCTAACTTATACAAACCATTTTGTCAGATTCAAATCATTAATATTGGGGGTTGTGGCAGTTTTGGGACCTGCACAAAAATATTTCTCACTTTTAACCACTTTCAGTGCTTTTAAATGATTCAGTCTTTTCAAGATGGTAACTGTGCACACATTTGTATCTACTTCTCATTAGCTTTCTGTGAGGCATTGGTGCTTCCACTTAAGTAAAATATTTTATAAAAATGAATCAAGATAATTATTCCCTACAGCCCAATGTCTCAATGTACAGCTTCAAGTTAAGACTCTAAAGGGACCATTAAACAGACAGACCAAATTGAATTACATTCACAAGATCACCGGACAAGACTTAGCAAAATGAAATAAAAATTGGCTGCAAAACAGCTCAGACACCAGCTGACAAAACAACAAACTTTCACATCTCATAGTGCTGCTGGCAAGTGTTCATGTCCCACTTAAAGGTGTACATGCGTTCCTGCATGACATTAGTTCTGTTGATGTTCAAAGTAAATTTCAAACAAAACGGAGCAAGCTCGCCCCTCACCCCATGTTTCCGTAACTGTCATGACTAACTGATTAAAGGCGTGGACACATCAAGCCGATAATCGGCCGTTGGACAGTCTGGTGAGGTCAGTGACTCAAGTCTGTTCGGTGTGTTTCGTGCCGTTTCGTCCGAGGGGCCGTCGGCCTTCATTTTGGCCGATTTGACATATATAATCGGCGGGGCGGTCACTTCCGGCAGTCAGACTCAAATGACCCATATGATTGGCAGAGTGCTAACCCGGAAACGGGGAGCAGAATGAGCGTGACTAGTCTCTCAAAATCTGACGAAAATCTTTTAAACTGACCTTTGCCGATCTGAAATGAAGACCGATTCAGCAACTGCAAGGCCTATTTCTCGCTTAAAATGTTTTCAGAAACACATTTTGGTGAACTATTTTAGTAAAATATGAGATTGTATTCTGAACAAGCCGCCATGACAGTCTGTCTTTGAATTTCCGGAGAAACCAGACCCATGTGACCCGTTCGTCCAGTCAGCTGCCGGTTTTCATTTTTGGGCGACAATACAGATTAGCGCCGCTTGCTGTTTTGGAGACGTATTATGTCTCGTCGCTTTGGTGTGTTCCAAGGCACTTTTTTGACCTACTTGGGGAGACTGATCAGTCCAACTACCTTTTCTGCCGCGGGTCGGCCGTCTGGTCAGTGTGTCTGCAGCTTAACTGTCACTAACCCCCTCCCCCAACCATGTTGTCGGTGATTGGCTGGAACGTGTTTGTTTTATTTTGTTGCCTATTCTGTCCCCCTAGTGTTTGTTTGACGTTTACACCCCCTGTGTTGTCTCCTGAGACCGGGCTTTTTCACAGTGTATTCAGGGAGCAGGCAGCTAGCGGATCAAGGACAGATGCCTACGATTTGAGATAAAAATGAAATTGCGCTGAAACCATGCAGGAACGCATAGTGCACCTTTAAACGTTTTGGAAGTTGAAAATGTAACTTATTGCATAATTTAAAACTTCTGCTAAGAAATAGTAATTTTAGCCTTGTCATTACTTTGTATTTCTGATAGTTACATGAGTCTCAACCTTGTTTCATCTCTGTTTGATTTAACTGTATTAGATACAACATTTCAGTATGATGCACTTGATATAGTTAACAAATAAATATTAAAATTGAGAAAATAGAGTTTTCACTAGGATTTTACAGTGAAGCAACTGCAAGAAATGTTGAGTTTGCTTAACACTTGCTTAATTATGCCAAACTAAAATGTAGATTTCCAACACGGGACTGATAGCAACTCTTTAATTTAGTTTTTTTTTTGTGGAAACTTTAATTATACTCCGATAATGGAAACCAACTTCTCATGATCAAATTACTGACAAGGAAAATGGGTCATTTTATGTGAAAACAAAATGAAATGTTTTGCATGGAGAAAATCTGAGATTATAAGATGATCAATGTTATGTTAGACACATGACTGAAGCAGCAAAGTGAGAAGTTACAAAACAAATTCATCAAAAACACATTTTAATGAAGCATTGTGCTGCAACACAGCATGGGCTTTAAAAATACAAATGTCAGAAGGTTATAGCTCCACTCATGCAGGATTTGTAAGGCCGATACCAATTTCAGCTAATTGTCCATTGTTTTAATTTATTATTTTTGAGTGCATTTTACTTAAACCAATAACCTAAACAATTTATTTTTCTTCCACTGGGCAAGTATAGAGAATAGAGTTGAAAAATAAACCTGTCAGTTGCTGGTTCTGGTGCACAAACTATGTAATGGAGACACTGGCCCTCATTTATCAATCTAACGTTGAAACCAGCACAGATATGAGCGCAGAAATCATCTTACGACAGGCTTCACGTGTGATTCATGAAACGTTCGTATCACACCAATCAGAGCGTAAGAATGGTCGTACATTGATAAATGCAGCGGCTGGAAACAATTACCAAACCTTTACCAATAAAAAAGGAAGTCTCTGCTGAGTTCATTGATACCTCACATAAGACTCTACCTTAAACGCTTCACCAGTTATGAAAGGGGGGCGTGGCTTAATCATAGGGGGGCGGGCCAAACCATCACCCATCAAAAAGAAACTCTCTGCTGAGTTCAATGATACCTCACACAAGACTCTACCTTAAATGGGTCACCAGTTATGAAAGGGGGCGTGGTTTAAGCATAGGGGGCGGGCCAAACCATCAACAATGAGGAAAGAACTCTCTGCTAAGTTCAATGATTCCTCACACAAGGGTCTACCTTATGAATCCTGAAAAGTTTTGAGCCAATTGGACAATGTACACTCAAATTACATCCACTTCCTGTTTCGATGGCGAAACGCACAAAATGGCCACCCCGCCACGGCCATGCCCTATGACAAAAAGTTTTTCTTTTAATAACTTTTCATCTTTAACGTCGTAAGATGGCACAGACCAAATTTGAAGTCGATCGGATGAAATCTCTAGGAGGAGTTCGTTAAAGTACGACATGTAGAAATGGCCAAAATCGCACTAATTTCGAACTTTCAATTCAAAATTGCGGACTTCCTGTTGGGTTTAGGGTATGGCTTTAATGAGCTTTTCTGTACGTCTTGACATGCTACGTATGTGTACCAAGTTTTGTTAGTCTACGTTAAACGTACTGCAGGGGCTACATTTTTTTAAACTTTGTAGGGGGCGCTAGCGGGCCCTTTTTGTGCGCCTATTCCCGAAACCCTTAAAATATGTAAATTTTCACCAGGATTGATGCGACCGCCAGTTTTTGAGTATGTTAAGCACCTCAAAAAGGCGATTCATTTGCCGAAAGAAAGAAAGAAGGAATTAAAGCTGCAAGCAGCATTGGACGGGCCCTCATGCCTCCTTGCACATCAGGGTTACTGGCGGACACCGCTCCTTGTGGCCGTGCACTTGCGCGGCACTCAGACACTGCAAATTCAATTAAATTTTATTTATAGTATCAAATCATAATTAAAGCTGCAAGCAACGATGGACGGGCCCTCAGTGTGTCACAGGAAAGGAAGGAACCTCCCCCGTAGTCTAGAACTATAATAGCATAACTAAGAGAGGCAGGTTAAGGAGAGGAGCCTGGTCGGGCTAGAACTCTCCCCAATCGGACCGGGCTGTACTGGCCTGCCTCCCTCTACTCTACTCTATTCGCTCCCTAACTATAAGCTTTATCAAAGAGGAGTGTTTTCAGTTTATTCTTAAATATGGTGATGGTGTCTGCCCCCCCGAACCCAAATTGTCACCAATGAAAAGGGAACTCTCTGCTGAGATCAATGATATCTCACACAAGACTCTACCTTAAATGGGTCACCAGTTATGAAAGGGCTTAAGCATAGGGGGCGGGCCAAACCATCACCGATGAAAATGGAACTCTCTGCTGAGTTCAATGATAACTCACACAAGGGTCTACAACCAACGGGTCATTAGTTATAAAAGCTATTTGTAGCGGTGCTCAAGCCGTTATGGCAGGCTATTAATAGCACCCTTTAAAAACTCGTAGGCTACTCCTAAGCTACATTTGCCTACAGTTAGCAATTTAGTCTAACGTTGTACAACAAAATTGGACTCCGTGGTGAATAAGCTAGGCTAATTCAGATATGATTGCCAACATTGTGATCAGGGAATCACAGCTTGGTTCCACAAATACTACACCTGTAGCCTACTTAACGTGGTCATTCGATTAGATTTAGATTTTCACTCCATTAGCCATACCTTTTCAGTGGTTGAAAGTAGCAATACTCTGACGACCGAATTCCCCAAAGTCATCCGCGCAGACTGAACAGTAGGCTGAGGCGCCCTCGTTCAGGGAATCGCAGATAGGCTATCGACTTTAGGCTACAGCTGAGCCTGTCATCATTTATCCTATTCCATAGCTAAAATGAGTTTTGTAAAAGTAATAAGGTTTGAGCACTAAACGATTTCACAAAATCACAATGATAAGGACTTTATTTTTCAGGGGTGCTGAGATGATTTTTAGGGGTGCTTCAGCAGCGCATAGAGGTCTTCTAAAAGAGCCAGATCTGCCATGCCGATAAGTGATCAACTGATGACTTCTCCTTCTCCTGTTAAACTGATTATATGCTGCACCGCAAGTCCACACTGACTCGAAAACTTGCTTACACAAGTTTAAATTTGACGTGAGATTTGATCGTAGCCCCCGCTCACGTCCATATTGATAAATGCCGAGCTTTGCGTGGAGATGACCGTACGCCGGTTTTACAGTGGCCCTCATTACGTAAATGAGGGCCACTGTTTCTACATGACCTTAAACATATCTTTGGCATTCACATACTACTACATTTATTGTTACTTATTGGTAACATAGCCTATACGCTGACACTGATATCTCTGCAATAAGCTAATATTGGTTGATCTATCAGACTGGCCTATTTATCATGTTAAGTCTAAAGAAAGAGAAGCATCGATGGTTAAGTAAGGGGTACTCACAAGCAGGTTAAAGTAGATCAGATAAGATTCTGGTTTTATTCAACATATGGAACATGCAAACAATCAGACGGGGCTACTGTTCTTATTCTTTGTATTCATTTTTATGAACAAAAAATACTTTATCTTGATGTTTTTGGCCTATGACAGAACAAATATGTTATGTACTTGCAAACAACAGCTGTCCTTTCATAACCACATCACTTCCATCCCTAATGAAGTTGCGTGTCTAATGAGAAGCAGTGTTGTGAGTCCTTCCACTGTGCTACTTGTTGATAGCCATGCTGATTATGCCACTGCTTCAGGTTTGTGACGGCTGTTTTTCTGAGCTACTGATGTTGTGGTGCACTGTAGCTGATGACTCAGCCCTATACAAGCCTTTTTTTTTTCATCTCACAGCGGCACTCGCTTTAAGGACTAAATGTTAGGATGGGGAGAGGGAGCAGTAGCATTTACGTGAGGAGGATAGGCAGACAAACACAGGCTTAATTAAGTTACTGGAAAGAACAATGAAACCAGCCATTGTAGACTCTCTCACCCACCATCTGTTTCTCTCCACTCTCTTTTCACTTTATTGTAATGCTTTCAGGCCCTATGATTTTTTTTTTTCATCTCATTTATTGGATTGGACTCCATCCATTTTGCTCTGTTGAGCAGTGAAGGCTCATTTCGCCCTATGCTACTCTGTCCGTCCTGATGCAGCTTTTATATTGCTCTTTTCACAACACTTTATTGGGGGGAAATATTGAGGTTCCCTTTTGTATTGAACTACCCGAATAAGTCGATTTTCACCTTATGGGCGTATGAGGGAATATTTTGTGGAGAGGAATGTGAATTTGGTGTGTTGGGCTGAGAGTAGATAAATAAGAGAGTGCTGGGTCTGATCCACAAAACTGATAACAGGATGAAGAATACTTGAAGAATCTTTGAGTATATCGATTTCCAAAGTTGAAGTGTGGTTTTGGGGATTGGATCTGTAATGCTGTACAGTAAATTCAGTAGTATTGAACAGATTTATAGAAATATTGCTATTGTGTACTCTTCTATGTTACTAGCATAACTAACCTGTATGACCATCTATACTGATGATGAAACAGCAACCCATGATTAGGATAGTCATTTTGATATGTTGATAGAAACAGAATGTGTTTTGAGTACTCTTGGATCTTGATCTTGATTCATTGGTATTGTTCTCTATATTATATATGGGATAGTAAAACTATGTATTGCCTTTTGAAATCATGGTAATATTAAACAGTTTTTTTATTTTTATTTTGATGGATGATGCCCCTGAAACCCCCTCAAGGACCCCCTTTATTTAGCACCAGACCCCACCTTGAAAACCACTGATCTGAACAATTTCATCTCTGCCATGCTTCTCTGTTCTTTCGCTCATCTGACTGTGCTCTTCCCCACCCAAAGGTGCGGCGGCCTTGTCGGGAGCGGTCACCCACACGGTTTCCACCGCAGTCATCGTGTTCGAGCTGACTGGCCAGATCTCCCACATCCTGCCGGTGATGATAGCAGTGATCCTGGCCAATGCCGTGGCACAGTCCCTGCAGCCCTCTCTCTATGACTCAATCATCAGGATCAAGAAGCTGCCCTACCTCCCAGAGCTGGGCTGGGGACATCACGAGTACGTACAGTGAAACATGCTGGAGAGACATAAGCACACCTTTTATCATCACAAATAGCATTACATCACATTTATTGGGCCCTATTTTAACGATCTAAATGCACGGCGTGAAGCGCAGGGCGCAGGTGCGTTTAGGGCGTGTCCAAATCCACTTTTGCTAGATTGGCATGGTTCAAAAGGGTTGTACTTAGTGTCTTCATTAATTCATAGGTGTGTTTTGGGCGTAACATGCAATAAACCAGTCAGAGTGTCATCTCCCATTCCCATTGCCAGGTGCGTTTGTACCTTGGCGCATTGCTATTATGATGGCGGATTTGCACCGTAATATTTTTATTTGTAATCTTAAGCATGTTTGTGTGCTGCTGCGCTTCCCTGTGTGTGTGTGTGTGTGTGTGTGTGTGTGTGTGTGTGTGTGTGTGTCTGTGTGTAACAAGCATAGTGTGCACACGCTGTGCACGAGCCTAGGCACATTTTACTAATTCACTGTTAAAATAACAATGAAATGCTGCGCTATTGACTTTAGATCAGGTTTTTGTTGGTCAATGGCACGATTACTTCCAGCTGCCTCAAGATAGCAATACGCCAAGATTCACCTGAATACACCTCCCTGTAAGATCAGCACGACCATGGGCGCAGGTGCATTTGCTATTTAAATGATGTGGGCGCTGGACAGGAAATGACAACTGCGTCTGTCTTAAACTAGCAAAGACACTTGCGTCGGGCTTTGCGCTGCGCTGGGTGCAAGATAGAGCCCATTATGTTGTTTCAGAACGGAAAACTAAATGTTTGTCAATATTGCATATGATGATTATTAAACATAACACAACTAATAATTGACAAACTAAATTACAACAGCATATGTGCAAACAAGAGAAAAAGTCAATTCAGAAAATGCATGATGACCTGATATAAGACATGATATAGTTTGAAACCAATGGAAAATCATCGAAGAATGTTTAGATAGATAGAAGATACTTTATTCATCCCCGCAGGGAAATTTGAGTGTCCAGCAGCTCACACATAAACACACATTCCCATACACAAAACAGTTCTCCATAATAAATAAATAAACACAATGCAAATGCATACACAAGAGAGTTAAAAACAGAATAAGAGCAGCATAATCACAACTACTGCACACAGGGGGGAGAAGGGGGGGGTTAAAAAGCCTGATGGCTGTTGGGACAAAGGATCTCCTGAACCTCTTTGTCCTACAATGCAGCGAGTTCAGTCGCTCACTGTAACTGCTCCTCTGTCCAGCCAGGACGTTGTAGAGGGGGTGGTTGTCATTATCCATTATGATGTACAGTTTGTTGAATGCACGCCCCTCTACTACAGTTCTTAATGAGTCCAGTCTTCTGCCCAGCACTGAGCTGGCCTTTTTGACCAGCTTGTCGAGTCATCTGCTGTTCTTGTCTGTCATGTTGCCTCCCCAACCAACTGCACCATAATACGGGACGCTCACCATCACAGTCTGATAAAACATGTGCAGCAAGTCACTACAAACATCAAAAGATTTGAGCTTCCTGAGGAAGAAGAGGCTGCTCTGCCCCTTTTTATACAGAGCATCATCAGTCAAGCTTGCTGTCCAGGAGCACACCCAAGTACTTGTAGGTCTGCAGAACCTCAATGGCCTCGCCCTTTATGCAGACCGGCTGGCAGGTTGGCTTTGACTTCCTAAAATCCACCACCATCTCCTTAGTCTTGGTGGTGTTCAGGAGGAGGCAGTTCCTATTGATCCAGTCACAGAAGTCCTCCACAAGGAACCTGTACTCCTCCTCCCGTCCACCTTGCACACATGCCACAACAGCCGTATCATCCGAATACTTCTGAATGTGGCAGGACTCAGAGTTGTACTTAAAGTCAGATGTATACAAAGTGAACAGAAACGGAGCCAGAACAGTCCCCTGTAGAGCCCCCATACTGCTTTCTAGCGACCCAGAAACACACTTCCCCAACTTGACAAACTGCAGCCTTGATGTTAAGTAGTCCATTATCCAGGTGGTCAAGGAGGGGGCCACCCCTATACGTACGAGCTTGTCTCTCAGTATGAGGGGCTGGATGGTGTTAAATGCACTTGAAAAATCAAAGGACATGATCCTTACATAGGAACCAGGCACATCCAGATAGGCGTAGGCCCAGTGCAACATGAAGAGGACTGCATCCTCCACTCCTATATGTTCCTGGTAGGCAAACTGAAGGGGGTCTAATTCCTGTGAAACCTGTGGTTTTATGTGGTGGAGAAGCAGGCGCTCCAGAGTCTTCATGATGCGGGATGTTAACGCCAATGGCCTGTAGTCATTCATCTCCACCGGGTTTCTTATTTTGGGCACTGGTACGAGACAGGATGTTTTCCACAGCACCGGGACTTTCTCTGTCTGTAGACTCAGGTTAAAGAGCTTCTGGAGAGGCTCTGCTAATTGAGCTGCACAGTCCTTCAGTAATTTTGGACACACACCGTCCAGACCCATCACTTTCCCTGTACGCAGTCTCCTTAGCTCCGCCCTCACCTCATCTATCGTTAAAGACAGAGAGGGCTGGATGGATGTTGTAGGATGCATACCTGCCGATGACAAGTGACAGCTACCTGGAAGAGAAGAACAAGATGGCACAGTCGGAAACACAGGTGTAGTGTGAGCGTTTTTATTTAAACGCTACAGCTGATATAAGTTGAAAAATGTTCAACTTTTCTGAAAAAAACAACCAATGACAAGCGGAGTAGACAGACCTGTCGTTTTCATAACAAGAAAAAATGGAGTTGGAGCACAGCGAGTTATACGGTATGACCGGGTGCTCCCTGTACAGGGAACTAGCTTTGTTTTATGTAACGTTATCAGCACCAGTCTCTCTCTCTGTTCTTTCTCTAGCTCGCTCCACCGCTTTTTTTCATCTAACGTTTGCATCGCCCCACATAGCGCTCTGGGATACTGTAGCAGTAGCTGTTGTTATAGCAACAAAAGACGCTTTTGCCTGCTTTTTGGAACCGAAACGCTGCCAGCTTCTTTTTTTACTACAAAAGCGCTATAGTCAACTTTTCCTTGTCAAAAAAGACGTCAAGTGTGAACATATCCTTAAGCTATATTTCTGCATCAGCATTCTATATTGTTCAATGCATAGGGTGACCAGATTTTCCGGAACTAAAACCGCGACACTTTGCGTGTGACCGTAGTGCTTGTGCACGCACGCGCTTTTTAACGTGAAAATGTGCCAGCCCAGGTCAGACATAGAAACAGACAGATTAGACATCATTTTGCCAACAGCACACGTAGGCCTACTGCTCACAACATAATGGGGTATCTCAGTTAATATTCATGAATTTTCTTGGTATGTAGCCTACATATCTACGAAATAATATTAAAAGACATTGAGTGAGTTTCGTGTGGGACCAACCTTATTTTTCAGAATTAAAGCATTCTTTTGGAAAATGCACCCACTGAACTTGTGAAAAACTTTGTGAAAAGGTATTTTCCATTGCATGGCACTAAACGAATTATTTGGAAGTGCTGCCACAGGCTTGAACTAAAGTTATGGTAACACTTTACGGTAAGGGTACATGAATTATGAATTCATGGATTAATTAATTCATGATTTGTGCATTATTTCATTCCTTTATATCTAATGAATCATCAGGAATTGACATGAGTTCATAGCCTCTCATTCATGACCTCATGCATGAACAACACATCAGCTAAAGCATTAGGTAAGGTGGGTACATCATTATGCACAAGTTGTGTTCAAACCAGAATTTGCGCAGTGATGACCACAGCTGGGAGGAGGCCTCGGGGAAGACCCAGGACTAGGTGGAGGGATTATATCTCCAACCTGGTCTGGGAACGCCTCGGAATCCCCCGGTCGGGGCTGGTTAATGTGGCTCAGGAAAGGGAAGTTTGGGGTGATGCATGGATGGATGACCACATTTTTTTGCAGAAAAATAATTAATCATGATCATGCCTAATAATTCATAATGATGTGCCCACATACCTAATGCTTTAGTTGCTTTAGTGTTGTTCATGTATGAGGTCACGAATGACAGACTATGAACACGTCAATTCCTGATGATTCATGGGATATTAAGGAATGCAGTAACACATAAATCATCATTAGATAATGCATAATAATACATAGGACTACATCAATTAATGCATGCATGAATTCATGATAATTCATGTCCTCTTACCGTAAAGTGTTACCAGTGTTATTCTAACCAACAACACACACACACACACACACACACACACACACACACACACACACACACAAATGTAATCCCATTTGGTAGAGCAGATAGCTTCCCTACTGGAAACATTCATTCTGTATACAGTACAACATTAGAGGAGTGAATTTGCTCAAGAATCAATTTGTTGGCTGAAAGCCTACTGTGAAATTGCGCACAGGTGTCGGCAAAATTGGCCTGTGTGAGGAGCGTCTTTAAGGTGGGAATGGTCATACGGTTCCTCTCGTCAGTCTATGTGTTGTTTATGAGCGAAAAGACCCACCCAACGGAGCATTTGTGCCCAGTAGACACATGGCAAACTGACAAAGGAGACCTACATTCTTTTTAACGGAATCTCTCTGCTTTTGAAATGCGCGAACATTTCCACCCAGCGCTCGTCCGCTGACTTTCCAGCGGACCTGGAGGGACTGATTAAAATGAGACAGATATGAAGAGGCATTGCAACAATGTTTACATACATTGTACCGCTATGATTGACTGACACACACACACACACACACACATTGTTAAAATCATACGCTGGACGCTTTATTAGTCTTTCTACATGGGTTTAGTTAATGATCGGGCTATAATAAGAGCACGTCGGCTATGTAATCGCTGAAAACCGGGACAATTTCATAGTGGTAGGTGTAATCCGGGACATTTTAGCGTCCCGACAGGCTTTTGTCGGGACTCTGGACACGCAACTCAGAATCGTGAATGTCCGTGAATGTCTGCTCACCCTATCAATGCAACATGACACAACTCATATGCAGTGCTCCACTTTACTTTTCAAGAGATATTATGTGGGTATATGTGTCATTTAAAGGAATACTCCGGCATTTTTTTGGATAAAAATCAATATTACTCTTATACCTCCATGGTAAATATAGCTACAGCCAGTTAGCTAAGCTTAGCACAAAGATAGATTAAACAAACAAGGTGTAACATGTTACTTAGTGAGCTTTAGAGATGCTAGTAGACAGATGTTGTTACCTTTGGAGAGAGCTACACTATGCTGGCTGAACTTCACTTAGCCCACAGGCAACATTTTTCCATGTTAACATGCTAACATTTAACTTAGTAGCATGATATTGTTAGCATCATGATGTAAAAATGCTACCCATGGGGTTCATGTGTAACTTTTAACTGGTGTGTTTGCATCAACTGAAGTGAGTATGGTAACATGAAGCCTATTCCATTTTGTGTAACATGCTAACTTAAGCATGTCATCATGCCATGTTGGCTATTTAATCCCCATCAGTTTGGTTTGGCTGTTGTTGAAGCTTTTTGTTTGTTTGCTCTGCAGGGGTTTATTTATTTCATTGTGGAAGTTTAATTAGTCACCTAATGGCTTACTGTATAAATGTTGCCAGTCTTATGATGTGTTAATAGGTAAAGCTGAGTGCACAGTGAGTCTTAATGGTTTTAAATATTGCTTTTGATGTAGGTGTTTGAACTCCAAATAGCAAACCTTTGTGCTTTCAGAGTACATCTGAAATCACAGAGGATTTTGCTTTACAAAAATACAAACAAGGGTGGAAGTGCCTGGCTCAATGGTTCACCATTATATGGCTTTTAATTGCTTTCGCTCCCATTATTAATTTATACCAACCACACAATACTGAAGGGGATAACCAGCTGCTTCATGTCATCTGAGCTCAGTGAAACCACGCAGAAGCACTTTTCATTTAATTGTTTGGAAACAATTATTGTTATGGATGTTGGCAAATCATTAGGTGGAGATAATAGTTTGGATGCATCATCCACAAATTGGGAGTAATGAGGACATTTTCGAATTTCATCCTCCATATGTTCATCATTGTCTGTGGCCATCCCCTAAAGAGTTGCGTCTCTTAAGTCGTTCCCGTTCTACATCAGGACCTCAGTTGACCCACGTTATCTATCTTTTTGTTATCTATTCCTCCCTCACGCTTTCTCTGCTGCTCTCTTCTCGTCTAGCTCTCCTTATTATCCATTGCAACCTGTGTCTGAGAGAATAAAGAAAAGAGAGAAAGCTGTGTGTAATATCAGCCGTGTTTTCAATGAGCTGTTGCATAGTTGGTTATTATCTATTGGCTAATTATATAATGCAGAAAACACTTAAAACACTGTGGACACAAGCACAGTAACGGCCACGCAAGATCCCAATGCCTTTCAGGGTCATTAATAGTATGATGATAAGTGCAAATACTTGCTTTAAAGGATAATACTTTTTTATTACAACTTGGATTATATTTTCATAGTTTTTTGACATTAGACACGGTTTTCCAAAAATGGATAATGCGTCTAAGATCTTCTGGCTTCCCAAGTTGGAAATTTAGCCAGGAACTACTTGCATGTTTATAGCAGTAAGGTCGAGGCAGGTGAGATAACTATGTAAGGTCCCTTGTCAGTCCTAACTTCTCCTAGGACCTCTACTTGGATGGTAGTTTAACTGTTGTCATCCAAGCTGGCTTCGTAATTCTCATGCTCCAGCTCTGCTTTTAAATTATCTGTTTCATATATGGAACAAAAACTAATTTTAAGGGAAATGTATGTGTGTGTATGTTTGCGGGTATACACATGCATGTGTATGTATGTTGGCGTCATAAGTCTATTGCATATTGATGTGATTTTACATATATTCTTGTAATGGGATGTCTGTGATGTAATGGGTATGTATTCTGTGTTTAGTGTGGACCCCAGGAAGAGTAGCTGACTGTTACGGCATCAGCTAATGGGGATCCTTTTAATAAACAATAAACAACAAATTTGCCATCATCCGTAGCCTCAGGTACATATTAATTTTAATTGCGTTAACAGACTAATTCTGGTACTGAGCTGTGCTTGTGAAGGGCGGTATGGGTATGTAAACTGAAGTCATGCAGGACTCTGCTCTGGAGATTAAAAATGTCCTTACATTGTTGAAGACAAACTCCAACGATTTTATACATCAAAGTCTGGCTACAGGTCTTTGGGAGTACTACTGCATGTGAAAAAAGTTTAAAGAAGTGAGCTTACCAGCAGCTGTAGCATGCTCCTTTTCTCTGCTTGAGGCTAGCAGCTTGACTAGCTACTAGCATAATGCATCTGAATCCCCGACCAAACTGTTAACATTGCATTGTGGGTAATGTAGGTGCCAGTTTTTGACAAGAAAGAAGAATGTGAGGAATACAACATTTTTTCTTCATAAAATATTAATGATTGAAGCAAATTCAAGTGAATTGAATCAGA
>CM042316.1:33104670-33324670 GCA_023566125.1 Zingel zingel | reverse complement strand
GTTGGTGGAGACCAAAGAGCTTAAAGGAGAGTTATAATTGGACTTAGATTTGCCAGGTGCAGAAACCAAGTTTTTCCAAAGGTATGCTAATTACATCTTTATGTCTGCTGGATGTTTAAATAAGCAAATCACCAAAACAACTTTATAAGGTCATACTTTGTCAATGTTGTGTTTACAGCTTGGTTGCTGCCCCACGTCGCCATAAAATATCTCATGATGCAGCTTTAACCCCCGAAATAATTACAGTTATTCTGGAACACATTTAGGACTTCACTTTTTCTCCACAATAAGTGGCTGTATACAGTGCTAGTGCTTAATGTGTAATGCAGTTTGAGAAAATGTTAGCAGAAAGTCAAGAACTTGGATAGATGTTACAATTGACAACTTGATTGACAACTGTATTACTCCCTAAACTGTAGCTTTAATGTTATGTTTTACAATAGGAAGAAGTAGAAAGTAGTGTATTGTCCTGAGTAATCACCAGATAGTGTGAAAACAACAATACAATGATAATTGTGTTACAGAAATAAACCATGTGTGTGATACAGTGTGCTGATCTCTGTGTCTGATGTAATATTGATGTCTGTGTTCGATGTTGCAGATGTTGTTGGACTGAGCGTCCCTTCCAGTCTGTACCAAAAACAAATCTCATCGACCTCGGTGGCATGCTCATTAAAGTGATTGATTGATTGGCAAAGTTTTTCTGGGCACAGCTTGCTGATGCCACTGAACTCGCCACCTCACTGAAGTGCAAATTTGGTATTCCAACGCTGTCTCAATTATGCAATCGTGCAAGAACAATTAGCTGCGACATTTAACCAAATACGTAATCAGCACGTACTGCCACAAAGGCAATTACTTAAAGCAAGCAAGCTGCTACCCACACACCCATCACACACACACATACATGCACTAGTTAATACACATCCACTGCATTCTGGGGCTCTTGTTATGTAACTCAGCTGAGCTCTCTGCAATGCCGCAACATGTGTTTGTAATCTCATGCAGTCTTACCCTTCTCTCCGAAAACACGAGAGTTTTTACTGTTTCTTCTCATCCTCCTTGGCCTTCTTTATTTCCTTCCTTCTACTCACCTCCCATATCCACTCTTTCTCTATACCTGTATCTTCCACAAAACTGCTCTACACCCCTTCCATTCTCTTCCACTTTCTTCCTTCTCCCTATTCTTCTTTTTCTTCTCCTCACCTCCTTTCTCTGTCTCGTCTCCCAGAGTCCATGATCCTGTTGGGCTCCATTGAGCGCGCCCAGCTCCAGGCGCTGCTCTCCCTGCAGCTTGGCCGCCCCAGACGACTAGAGTACATCAGGGAACGAGCCGTCGAGGAAAAGAAACGCCTGTCGGTCGTGTCAAACGACAGCAGTGAGAACAGCAGCCACCGGGCCAGTCAGGAGGTCCGCTTCCAGGTCAGAGGTCACAGTGGGCAGAGATGTAAAAAGTGTTTCCAGCCATTCAAAGATCGTTATTTTCAAAGCCACAGGAAGAAATGCCTTCAAAATGTAACTGCAGAGTTCTACATGAGCAGTAAGGTCACTTTGACTAAACAAAAACAAGGAATTGAGCACCACCTACATAATCTCAAACTCCACTATTGATTGGCAAGTGAGACCGAATAAAAAGCATTCTCCATAATATGCTCAATCTTACTAAAGTAAATGTGGATGTACTAAAGCAATACTTAGAGTCTACAGCCATGCTAGCTGCTCTGTGAGACACGTAGACACAGCGATGCTTTGGGCTGATAATCTTTATATCGTTTCCCATCTAGTCAGTTAGATAACATTTGCTCAACTGAGGCTGATGGCAATGTTTTCAGATTTTTTGTCATAAACCAAAGTAGTGGACAAATTCAAATTTTGATCTGATGATGACACTAAACGCAAAGTTAAGGAATTACTAGAGTGAAGTTACAATTTATTCTGAGGAGACATTAATGTCTGTACCAAATGTCAAGGCAATACGTCCAATGGTTGTTGAGATATTTCAGTCTGGACTGAAGTGGCCGACTGACCAAACGGCCGCTAGCCATAAAGGCCACTAGCATAGCTAAGACTAACTTTGTAAGAGTAACATTTTTTATGCAGCTGGATTCTTTGTGACATCCTCCCTTTTCAACATCTACTAGAGGAACACATCCAATATTAGTTTACCTGAACTTTTATGGTTTGATAGTAAAAATTGAGAAAGATATTTTAGGGAAAAGAAAGACAGAAGAGAAGAATAACTTTAGCAAGACAAACATTACAGGGTCTGATTCAGAGTCATTAATCTGCTGCAGTAAAAGAGAAGTTTGGAATAAGAAGGACGGTAAAAGTGTGAGATGTATTCTGAAACAGTGTGTTTATGTGTGTGTGACAGATGGATAGCTTAGAGCGGTATTAACATTCGTTATTAAACCATCAATAACAATAATAAGGAGATTGTATTGTGTGTGGGTTTGTGTGTGTGTGTGTGTGTGTGTTCTTGTTTAACTATATTTGTGGGGTCCAAAAACCGGGAATACAGAATACTTGTGAGGTGCTGGACCCCACAACTTCAAAGGGCTGTTTGAGGGTTAAGACTTGGTTGGGGGATTAGGATTAGAATTAGGTTATGGTTAGGGTGAGGGTAAGGGTTAAGGTTAGGCATTTAGTTGTGATGGTTAAGGTTAGGGTAAGGGGCTAGGGAATGCATTATGTCAATGACGGGTCCCCACAAAGATAGTGAAACACACTGTGTGTGTGTGTGTGTGTGTGTGTGTGTGTGTGTGTGTGTGTGTGTGTGAGAGAGTGAGTGACTAAGACAAAGACAAAGAAGGGAAATAGGCAGCCATAGTTTAAGGTAGATGTCTAAATTGGTTCCAGGTCCTGGGATAAGGGCTTTCCGACCGGAGGGATTTTTGCAGTTCTTAGAACTAAACGTTCCTAGAATACTTTTTTTGTTGTGTTCCGACAGGAAAAATGTGGGCATTTTTAAGTTCCTCTGGCCGCAGTAGTGTACTTTTTTAGCTCCTACTTCAGAGCAGGGTCTTTTCCCTTTTCCCTTTTCCTAGGTGTACTTGATTGGTCGAACTTATATGTCCCGCCCACTGACAACTCAGAACTTGCAGACAGAGCAACAACCAACAACAGGACATTTTTAACAATTTTCACCATCTTATGCATTATTAAATTCACTTCTGACAACGTTGTAGGCAAGAAATTAACTGTTTAGATTTCGAATATAGGCAATCTTGCGAAAATTGTTGCCGATTTGACAATTTGCTTCAAAGTTTTCAGAGTTGAGGAGCTCCATGAAGTGAGGCGACAGCCAGCAAGCGCCTGCCCCGGCCTCTAGTTCGTCACTCGGCCAGTCATGCTCAGACACCTCGCTGTAAGCTGGAGGTCTCTCAGACCGCTCTCGTAAATAAGAGGCTTTTATTTCGCCATTGACGATTTGTTTGTTTAATTATCACAACACATGTCCATCATAAGATTAACGGGAACCTGTTAATTAATTAGTTAATTAGTTAACGGTCTTTTCGGAGTTAAACTCCACAAGCGTGTCCTGCGGCTCGCCGGCCGTCACGCACACACACAGTCACACACACACACACACACACACACACATACACACGTCCACAGCTCAGCAGGCAGAGGCGGGGTCTGTTTAGAGTACCAGTCCCTATGGCCACTTGGCCAGTGGGAATGCAAACGGAAAAAAAGATTTTGGGGGAGAGTAGTTCTTAGAACTGCTTAAAAGTGTACTTTTCCTCTAAAAAGTACAAGTACTATCCGGTCGGAGAGCACCTAATGTAGTGCTCAAAATGTCAATTCATGTCTTTTTTTCTGTCTTCATTTCTATCATCAGTTTGCAGTGAGTGGCTAGGTAGAACACCCTCAGGCATGGTGCTGTGTGTGTGTGTGTGTGTGTGTGTGTGTGATTTTCTTCACTTCTCTGACTTTTTACGTCTTTTTTTTCCCCCCCACTTTCTTCCATTTCGTTGTTTGCATGCTTTTTTTCTAATGCACTGATTTGCTTAGCTGAACAGCCAATCAGTGTGATCCCTCTCACCAACTGCGCCGACGCCAGTTGACGAAGCAACTTCACAGAATTACAGCTGAATATATTTCTAGATTTACAGCATTTGATCTGTGAAACATGTTATTGCTGAAACCAGAATATTCCCTTACTTCAGAAAGACATTAACATAACCCAGAAAAAATATTTTGTAGGTCAGCATGGAAAGTCATTAAAGTCATGTAATTTTACATTAAGGCCAACGTAAGAACCCTTTTTTTTTTTTTTTAGCTCTCAACTCCCGCTGGTTTCTTTTCTTTCCTGCTGTTTCCCCCTTTTGATTTGCCTCCATCTCATCACTCTAAAGACCATCCATTTGTCTAATGAGTCTGCAGAAAGAGAAAGAGGGGTTGCTCTCTTAAGCAGGATCGGGGTTTGTGAGTTTTGAGTGCTGTTTCTTATGCCTGTGTGTGTGTGTGTGTGTGTGTGTGTGTGTGTGTGTGTGTGTGTGTGTGTGTGTGTGTGTGTGTGTGTGTGTGTGTGTGTGTGTGTGTGTGTGTGTGTGTGTGTGTGTGTGTGTGTGTGTGTGTAGATCTCTACTGAGGACTCATCCTTAAGCCCTACTCGTCCAGTCCCTCTGAAGCCCCTCAAACCTGCACTGAAGAGATCCTCTGTGGTGGAGCGATCCACCGAGATCCCCACCAGTAAGAAACACACTTACGTACAGTTTCATGTGTTGTTTTACTGTTTAAAAAGGCAAAAGCAGGGCTAACTACTTTATATGGTGTTTGCTATGCTGATTGGTAGGTAAAAGTTGTAAGCCATTGTCAGACAACGATGGCTGCAACTAACAATTATTTTTATTATTGATTACAGTTTTTTTCAATGGCTAACAAGCGTTTACCTAAACTTAAGATACTTTTTCATAACTCTTAACACAGCAACCCACTTACCTCACACAATTAGCCAAATTGAGCAAACCACATTTTGTTCATTAAATACCAACTCTACATTTCAAAATGCAAAAAAACTTTCTCTTCATACACTAACTTTATCAAACCACGACAAACCTGACTCAAATCATTCGGTCAAAACACTAGAACATTTTTTCCCCCAAGAGGAACAGCTAGTCAATCATAGCACAACGGCTTTCTAAATACTAACACTTGATGACATTACAAAAACTGCATTCCTTTTCTTGTTTCAGTTCTACCTGCATACAATAGAAAATGTGAAATCCATTATTTTTTGTAATTCAGTTTCCTTTTACTTTAAACCACCCTATATTTTTGGCTTGAGGGGGTCGAATGTGTGCATTTTTGGCAACAAATGATGTAAAAGTAAATGAGTCATCTTTACTTTATAGAATGTACAGTAGAAAGAATAGTACGTGACAGAATTGCGGAAAGCTTTATTAGCAACAGGAAATTGCAGCCAGTTATCAACATATAATCGAACCTATGTCAATACACAATTACAGTGAAACAAAAAAAGGCACAGCAGGTGCTGCAGTGATGATGCAGCTGTATTTGTAATGCTTCTTTAGATGTGACCACTAAGATAAGTTCTGCAAACAGAAGGGACATAAGTATCAAACAAACGGAGAGCAATGATGTCTGAACATTTCACTGTTTATGAATCTCTGTCTCTCTTTCAGGTCCACATGATCATTCGGGCATTGCTTTAAAGAACCTGTTCTGCGCCAGTCCAGACACAGAAGCCCTGGAGGTGAGCGATCCCTGTCCTCGAATACACCTAGCACACGCACGCACGCACACACAGTGGCTCGCCTTCTGTCGTTTACACATTGTGCACACCCACACAGTCACACAGTAATTCACGCAAATTCAACCAATCACCGTGAATTCAGCGTGACTCGCAATTTTGACCAATCACCGCAATTTTACCGCAAATTTGACCATTAACCGGAGTTTCCCGCGGCTTCAACCAATCACAGCAGTCCCATGTGTCAGACTTTGTATCAGTATGTGACTCTGAGAGCTACTGACCAAGCGGGAGTGAGAACGGGTTGATGAATCACACGTACGTTGCTGAACTCATTTCCTTGTTTCTGATGTGAAGAGGAGAGGTGTGTGACTCGAACGTCTCACATTTACCAACAAAACATACAGCAAAAGACTGTGCAAAACATTTCAGGCCGTCCTGCCAACCTGTATACATTTTAACATCAAAGTCCACTGTAACAATTTTTCACTCTAAAGTCGCTGAAAGCTGCAGCTGTTTCCTGTCGGCTCTCTGCAGCGGGCGGGGCTGCTGCTCAGTTCCCCCCGCACCTGACGTGCGCACACACAGAAACATACACGGTGGATGCAGGTAATGAGACGTACACGATTACCTAAATTGAGGATAGCTACGCTCGTTATTGTAAGTGCAATGATAAGTTAAAGTCCAATAATTGCTTTATCAAACCGTGTGAATGTGTGTCCCAGCTCAGGCCAGGATAGGAAATTAACTAACAATAAAAGATGAACAAGCCATTGACAGAAATGTTAAAATTTGATTCATTCAATAAATTATTATTTTTTGTCTTAAATCCACCAGACTTTTTCATATTATCCCAACATTTTCAGCATCCTGAGCCTTTTTGTTAAGGTTACTAGGAAAACTCAGCCCAGAGTAGTTTTATTCTCCCCGAAACAAGTTTATTTTTATTTTTAAAGAAGAATACCACAAAAAAGTCACAACTTTTTAACACAATTTTACTGTCTCTCGCAACTTCATTGCAACATAAATACAAAAGACACTTTTATCACAATCATTTACAAAAGCTGCCGCAACAATCTCAAAAAAAGGCCGTGAAATCCCGGAGGGACTGTCCTATGCTATTTCTCTCTGTCACGCTCTACATTTCAGTACTACCCATACAAACAGACAAACACATACACACACACAAACACACACTCTCTCTCTCTCACACACACACACACACACATACACACACACATACACACACATACACATACACATACACACACATACAGTAGCTCAGTCAGCCTCAATATAAAAAAAATGTCACTTTGTGTCAGCATTGCATCCTGCAAGGCTTTAAGAAAAATCTCTTTTCTCTTGCGCCGCCCTGCCAATGGCTTGTTTCTTGTTTCTTTTCAATTAACCCCAATTGAAGTGAAATTTGGTCATGTCAAAGTGGCGGGGCACTAAAGTGTTTTTGCGATGACGTTATTGTTAACATTGTGTGCTTGTCTCTGATCGCCCGGAAGAAAAACAACAACATGGAGAGCCCCATGTCTCCTGAGCTCAGGAGGCCGCCCAAACGAGTCCGGATATCCGTAGTGGTAAGAGCCACCGATCATGGCTATCGATATGCCTGGAATCCACCCGGCAACAGGTTCATCAGCCAATCAACCGATTGTCATTCCGCCATTCCATTCCAGGGCTAATCCCAAATGCCGATGGACTGAGATCTGGACCAGGCTCAGCCAAAGCCAGTCTGTGCCATCGTGCCAAAAAGTGTTGAACACCCTCCTCTTTGTACAACCTGTAACCCTGCTTACTGTCCTTTCGCTGCCTCTAGTTGCTTACGTGATTAGGTAAGGCTAAGATCCATTCAGCTTAACCTCTTTTCATTGGTCTGTTGGTCAGTAGAGGTTATAGATAACACTTGACAACTGATATACCACTACTGCTAATTGCTAATTATTAGAGGACTTGTTTTAATTTTAATTTTAATTTTGTTGCTAATAAGAACTGAGTGTACCAACTGATACTCTACATTATGTGATGCCTACTACATGTGTTAAAGGCAGAGGTAGGCAAATAAAGCAATGATAAAAGCACAAACATTTACTAGACCAACTTTAGAGTTATATAAAACGCAAGATAATGCAACATGGCAACTACTTATGGAGTTCAAAAATGTAATAGAGTAATTGAACACCCCTTGTTTATCTCCAGTGTTTTAATTTCTCGAACCTAAGGATAGCCTTTAGAAAGCAAATTTCATCTGGTAAAACTATGATCAAATTACCGTCAAAATCAAGATGTGGTTGTGGTCAAGTGGTCTACAAGGACGAGGCTGTTCAACCAAGCATGCTATGCTGTCCATCATCAGCTATGTCACCCGAGGTGTCCAATCAGTGACAGCCTCACAGGCTGCATTTGTTGTAATTGATGAAAGAAACTGTGGTATTCCATGTGTTTACAGGGGTGTGGTGGGGGGGTTAGAGGGGCAAGTTCCTCTGTGCATGCAGCGTTTAATATCCAAATAGGAGACTCTTAATTTGGAACAGGCAGGTATTTGAATGACCCCGTTCCAGCACCAGCTCAGATGAGATGATGATGCATGAGAAGTCCTGGGAGGTATTGGAAAATATCACCACAAACAGGGATGTAGCCTGCTGTCCAATTACAAGCAACCACATCCACTCCAGCAGCGGTGCATGCCAATCAGTGAAACAAGCCTCTGATTATGAATTGAGAAAAATTATTCCCCGATACAAGAACATCCAGCGTTGAATGACAAATTATTAGACTCAATTTCTGAAAATCAAACACTATCAAGCATTGCCTAATCATGCATTCAGACAAATTCACACATTGTATCTTAGTCTGTTAATCAGCATCAATGATGTATTCATAATCTAGCTTTTCTCACATTAAGTTTGCAAATGATCATGAGATTCTTTTTCACCTATAATGTCATTCCATTTACTAGGAGCCACCATCCAACTTAAAGAGTTACTTTGGGGTGAGCATGTTATCCACATTTTCCAACATTTCTGTTTCAATCCAGTATTACAATGCAAGGCCAGATATTGACTTTCAATTTAATACTTGGTATCTTACACACAGTGGATCTTTGTCTTAATAATCTTTTACACTGTTTGTTAAAGTCACAGCTATTCAATTTTGCCACCCCTTTCTACTGATTCATTGCCACCATCCAGACATTAGAGAATCATAAGTTTTGGTACTACTATATAATCAAGAATGACATAAAGCTGTGTTCATACTGAAGTGAATTTGCCTCGCATTATTAGGGTAAATTAGACTGCCAGATTGTTTTTTCAGTCTGTGTTTATCTACCCTAAACAACCAATGCACCACCTGTAAAGACATTAGCTAGTCCTTCACAAGGACCATGTGTTTGTGTGAGTTTATTTTTGTAATTGATCCCAAAAATGTCTTCTCTGTTCTCTGGGATAAGCCCAAATCTTTCGCTCAAGGTGAAACAACTCGTGCGGATGCATTTTTAAATCAGTTCGCACTGCCTACAGCAAATTTGTGTCTGTTTGTGCCCAGTCACGTTTAGTGTTGGGTAGTAGCAACGATACATGTAGAGAAGCTGCAAGTTCAACTACATTACCCAGTAGCAGTTGGGTAGCGTAGCTACTTTAGGCTGGACCAAAGTAACTGTTAGCCTTAAACACGAAAGTCTGTCCCTGACATACTGAGTAAGTGATGAAGTTACACCATTAGTTGGTCGAATGTTGGAGTTTCCGCATTGGCCTTTGCTCTTTCAAAATAAACCTTTTACAGCGGGTCCACTTATTGACTGTCATTCATTCCAAATCTGGCCACACATGGTCCACCCATATACTACTGTAGTGTTTTGACCTAGTCTGGTTCCGCTAAGTAGCCGGGTTCTCTGACATATATTAACTTGTTTTGTAGTGTAATAAATTACTCCACAAAATAATGATGATGCATTTGTTCACCTAACAGTTACATATTACCATACATAGCTTGCAGTGTAGCTTGCTACTTGCAATAAAAGTGTAGTGTTGCTGTAGATTTGCTTCTTCAAATAAGGAGTAGCTTGGAGCTTCACTAGTTATATTTTCCAAGTAGTTTCCCCGTACACTGCCTATGTTTTTCCATTGACTCCGTATCCCATTGAAATATATGCACTATGAACACAGCATCTAAAATGTGCTTTGCATTCAATTTGAACACACATCAACAACAAATTATGTGTGTTTTTTTACACAGATGGTTGATTTTCTTTAATAGTTAAAACAAATGTTTAGTTTCCAGGGGGACAATATTTTACAAGACACCAAACTACCAAAAATCAGGTCATTCAAAGATAGAGATCTCAAAAAGTTAATGCCGAGTGCAATGGGTGACATTCATTTATTTATCCAGCAAAGTTGCACATTATAAAAGGTCTACATGTTAACCACAGAACTTTATGGAAATGTGTATTTGTCCCCAACATCACTTGAATGTAAATATAATACAATAATTATTATCATTATTGTGTCTGTGTAACTCTATTATCACTATTAATGATTTATACTTGAGGCACTTAAGGAGCTCCATTAGTTTCACGTCAGTGACAATTATTGAAGTCTGTACACATTTTCAATCATTAACAAGCACAGAGCGCTGTCAGATCATTCTTCATCTGTTGCTCCGAGGCCAATGTGTAAACCTGTGGTAAACAGCTGAGAAATTACACTGGGAAGTCTTCATCTTGTTGATAAGTAAGAAAAAACACTACAAGATTGGGTTCTAAAATCATGCACTGCTCCCATTAAATCGGACAAGTCTCGGCTATAAACCCCCCAAAAAATGGCCTAAAATTCAGCACTTTGGTTCTTTAACACAACCCATGCTGCACAGTTACAGCGGTCAGACTTGCCTTGAGGAACTAAACGAAAAGTACAAAATGACTAACAGAGGAGGCGCTAGGAGTGCTGGGAGTGAATTTTCATTTGGTGGTGTAAAATTTGAACCCTCAGGTGTGTATTTCACACCATGACGCCACAGTGCTTGTGTTGTGTTGCAGTAAAAGACCACAGAGACTTTATTAAACCAGAGGAACTGAATGACAAAACACATCTCTCCAATTGTAGTAATGAAAAAGATAATTCAAAAGAAAATGTACTAGTTTCACACATTTACAGTAGAAGCGCTGCTCATTACATGGTCTGTCTGGTTTTGAGGCAATGTCTGTACAAAATCACAGCACGTTTGCACTCAGTCGGCTTACAAACACATTGATTGTCCCGATGGGGTGCTATATTAAAGGTCAGAATCTTAAAAAACTTCATAAGCCAAAACTGTTACACTACAGTTTTTATTTAGGTGAAATTCAAAAGGGATAAAGTGTCTCGTTATTGATTTACCACAGCATGCTGCATTATTCCTGGAACTGGTACAGTACAGTGGGGGTCCAGGGACATCCAATAGCCCTGTAGATGGTTTCTTGGCACCCTTAGCAAAATAAAGCCCTATTCACACAGGACTAATATTACATGGGGGCTTCGTGTGATTTGAAATATGTGATACGGTCAATAAATCTGAGGAAAAACAGACATTTATTAAGTGTAAATTTACCACATGAAAAAGAAATGGGTTTTTCCTATTTTAAGGTCTGGGGTCTCCATGTATTAAAAGTGTTGTGAATAGGATTCAAGGAATTGTGTGATTGATTTATGAAATGAGTGTGCATTACAAAAAATAGGTTTGTTTTTTTCAGGCTGAAGCTAATATTTTTGCTCTAAATTTGACAATTTAAGACAAAAGACTAAATACATTAAAGGTGCAATATGTAACACTGACAGCTAGTGTTTAAAATAGTTACTGCAGTACAAATTCAAAATACTGGAGAGAGTCGTCTCCCCCGCCCCCTCCTCCCCAGACTCAAAGTTCACGTTTGTTGCCAGGCTGAGACTGCAGCATCCACAACAATGTTGCTAGACGCTTGTCTCACATAGCCAGACATTACTTAACAGCACAGCGGAGTAGCTAACGTTAGATGCTGGCTATATTGACAGTCATAAAAGCCCGTTCTCACACGGAGCTCTGTACCCAACTGACAGACACTTTTTCGGCTTAGAATTACGGTAGGAACCGCTAAAAACCCAACAACCTCGCCATCCTCTCCACCTGATGATCAGACACATTTCCTTGGCTTAGAATTATGGTAGGAACCGCTAAAAATAACACTAGTAGGGCTGAAACGATTCCTCGAATAATTCGATTACAAAAAATCCTAGATGCAAAATGACTTGACTCGAAGCTTCGTTAAATCAACGTTACTAACGTTGTATCGCTGACGGACGGTGTTTCCGCTACTGTCGCACACCAGACGGCTCAGTCTGCTGCTGGCGACACATGCCAGAGCGTAAATAGTGAGGGGCTAAGAGAAGAGACAGGCTGGAGGAAACCACAGGAAGTGTCCAAAGTTTGGAATCAGTTCAAACGTAATTAAAACTAAAACTCTGTACAGTGTGCCTACTGCAAAATCAAACTAGCTTACCACAATAATAGCACGACGTCAGTGCTTTAGCATCTCAACAGAAAACATTGAGTCTAACTTCATCATCCATTCCACGAAGAGGACCGACAAAAGTAAATCACAGAGTCGTATGGACGATGGAACTACATCAAACACAACAACTACCAAAATCAAAGACAAGAAAATACGTAGTGGTGACCACGATCTGAGCTGACGCGCTGACTATCCTTCAGAAAAACAGCTGATTGTTGCGCATCTCTCTCGCTCTCTCTCTCTCTCTCTCTCTCTCTCTTTCTCGCTCTCTATCGCTCTCTCTCTCTCTCTCTCTCTCTCTCTCTCTCTTTCTCGCTCTCTATCGCTCTCTCTCTCTCTCTCTCTCTCTCTCTCTCTCTCTCTCCACGGAGAAACAGCTGATCAACGATCTAATAGCATAAGTGTAACAGAGCTGTGTGACATTATAATCAAATATATAAATGAAAATAGGTTAAGTATAACTAATATTTACATATAGATCTAGTTTTGGTTGTTTAAAAACGTAAAAAACTCGAAGCTTCGTTAAATCAACGTTACTAACGTTGTATCGCTGACGGACGGTGTTTCCGCTACTGTCGCACACCAGACGGCTCAGTCTGCTGCTGGCGACACATGCCAGAGCGTAAATAGTGAGGGGCTAAGAGAAGAGACAGGCTGGAGGAAACCACAGGAAGTGTCCAAAGTTTGGAATCAGTTCAAACGTAATTAAAACTAAAACTCTGTACAGTGTGCCTACTGCAAAATCAAACTAGCTTACCACAATAATAGCACGACGTCAGTGCTTTAGCATCTCAACAGAAAACATTGAGTCTAACTTCATCATCCATTCCACGAAGAGGACCGACAAAAGTAAATCACAGAGTCGTATGGACGATGGAACTACATCAAACACAACAACTACCAAAATCAAAGACAAGAAAATACGTAGTGGTGACCACGATCTGAGCTGACGCGCTGACTATCCTTCAGAAAAACAGCTGATTGTTGCGCATCTCTCTCGCTCTCTCTCTCTCTCTCTCTCTCTCTCTCTTTCTCGCTCTCTATCGCTCTCTCTCTCTCTCTCTCTCTCTCTCTCTCTCTCTCTCTTCTCGCTCTCTATCGCTCTCTCTCTCTCTCTCTCTCTCTCTCTCTCTCTCTCTCTCTCTCTCCACGGAGAAACAGCTGATCAACGATCTAATAGCATAAGTGTAACAGAGCTGTGTGACATTATAATCAAATATATAAATGAAAATAGGTTAAGTATAACTAATATTTACATATAGATCTAGTTTTGGTTGTTTAAAAACGTAAACATTTTTTTTTTTTTTTAAATTAAAAAATTTAAATTAAAACAAATATCCGATTAATCGATCGATAAAGTGCTAGATTAATCGATTACAAAAAGAATCGATAGCTGCAGCCCTAAACACTACCATGGTGTCCTATCCACCCAACTGAACACACTTTATTGGCTTAGAATTACGGTAACAATCGCTAAACACACTGCAAACTCACGGTCCTCTCTTCTCGATTCACAGCCTCCCTCTCTTGGCTTAAAATAACTTACCGTTGTCTGCTACGGCCGCTGAACAGGCTACACGTTGTAAACTTGCCTGGTCCTCGGTTAACGTTATCAGTTAGCAGGGTTAGCATGGCGGCGTTAGCCAGGACCAGTCAGGATCACTTTACTGGCTGTGTCGCAATTGTTTTTGCGAGTAACGAACTTGGGTACTTTAATTCAATGTGAGTACACGATTGTTGAAATGACATAAAATGCCCGTGCCTTATAGCTGTGATAAATTAGCCTGAAGCTCATTCTTACCTGTTCAGGAGAAAAATAAAAAGTAAACATTTCAGCACGTTTATCCCCTGCATACACTGGAACTTTTTATCCCTGAGTAGTTACACAATGAAGATCCGCCTCAGTAGAAACCTTTTATTTCCTGGGATGAAATAGAAATACCTATACATTTGTATAGTGTTTAGCATTACTTGGTGGATACCATTCAAGTTTTCAATGGCCCTCATTTGCCACAGCTGGTTGTAATTTAATAAAGTACAGTGATTTGTTAAGTGTACCCATGAGGAGCATACTGTATGGTTAGTGCAGAGACAGATGGTACATTAGTAGCGCAGTGAATTTTTGGAAGTGTGGATATGTTAGTCATTATTGCCTTGCAGTTAGCTAATTAGTAATAAACCCCTGTAGCACATGGTGCATGTGCATTTACAGTACACTAAGCCGGTAGGCTTCTTCCCCCTGTCATCGGGGGTTATTATTAACACTCAGCAGTGTGTAAGTGTATATGGTGGAGCAACCGTCGAGGCTCTGTGGGCCCGAGCAGAAATATGGACAAACAAATGTATCAATTTTTTCTCCCATGACTTCCCAATTACACCCCCGCGGCGGAAGAGAAATCAAGTTATTACACCTCTCCTCCCTTTCTTTCAGCTCCACTCTCACAGTTCCTATTTCATTCTTTGTTTCTGGATCTGGTTTAATCTCTGCTTCACGCTCTTGGTCCAGCTTTACGACTTTTTCAAAGCCCTTTTTGTATCTGTCATACAACTCCACCCTCCACTCCCATCTTCTCCTTCCATCTAGGCTATGAAATATTGATGCAGAGTAAATTACATCAGTAGTCTGTTGCAGAGAAATGATGCCATCCAGCCTCTAGGTCTCTCCTGGCTGTTTTTCTCATTATTTTCCCCCCACTCTTACGTCTTTATAATGCCTCCATGCTTTATTTATGATAGTTTGTGGGCTCAGTTTTTTGGCACCTCGCCTCTCCCTCTCTATTTCTTTTTTTAATATTTTGTTTCCTGAGATTGTTAGGCAAAAGTTGTCTTTCTTTCTTGACATGGAGAAGTTGACAGGGATACAGTTTGTGTAGTCCGTCTCCTTAACAATTGTGTGTGTGTGTGTGTGTGTGTGTGTGTGTGTGTGTGTGTGTGTGTGTTGTCCACCTTTGACAGCAATCAAAGAACATTATAGAGAATTTAGGGAGAGAACAGCAGATCTTAGAGCCTGTTACAACTTTGGTGACTGCTTTTTGTAAAGAAGAAAGAAGGTTGATGTAAAGGAAAGAATAAATGACTTAAGAGGAATGATTTGACCTTGTCAATCTTTTATCAACTGTTTTGACATGTTTATCCAGCTTTATTATGAAAAATAACAGCAGAATTCACAATCATGAGTGATGCAGGGATATAATGAGCTAAGTCCCTATGATATCTGGAGACTAGTCTGGTGAGGCCAATTGCACACATTTCACTGTTGTTGGCATCCAGCTGCATACAATTTAGGGACATTCTATTATAAATGGCTAATGTGCAGTTTAGAAGAAAGTACAATGTCTTTCTTTCAATTGTTCAGAACACGGCTAAAATGAAAGTGTGTCCAAACTTTTGACTGGTACTGTATCTTAGTGGCATCAGCATAAAAATGGAAGAAATGGATGATGTTTTGGATTTGCACCAGATTTTTGCAAGTTCGAAATGAGCCTATTGGTTGCATCATTGTTTACTAAATTTAGATTCACACATCACTAAATTAAAACAGATTGCACCACATAAATCAGTTCCTACAATAAGTTGTTAATAAATATTCACACCTAGCATTTGCCAGGTGTAAACTGAGCCAACAGATAAAACTAGGATTAGCTTGCTAAACCCATTTAAAGTGAGGAGTTAATGGGACATTT
Source organism: Zingel zingel (assembly GCA_023566125.1). Lineage (NCBI taxonomy): Eukaryota > Metazoa > Chordata > Actinopteri > Perciformes > Percidae > Zingel > Zingel zingel. The sequence goes on along the minus strand of CM042316.1, from coordinate 33,308,733 downwards.
CTGTATCATGTAACCTCAAACTTGATCAAAATGTTGTTTAATAATGAAATAAACAACTGAGATTTAAAATAACATTTCACAAAAATAACATACATACAATAATATACATTAAATTACAAAACGTAATGCTAATAACTTCAGACCAAATTACCAAATTAGGTTAGCATAATTGGATGTTTCACACTCATTCTGAATTACATGAATACTACCAACTTTGAAACATACATTTTATCACATAAACAAGCCAAAGTCATCCCAAGATTTAGTAATGATGAGGTAAACAATTGGCTAATAAAGTAACAGAAAATGTAAGGTCTCAGTGTTGTAATGATTTCTGACTCAAACAGTCCTCATTCATAAAATAGAAGTTTACTGTATAGGACACTTTTGTTCAAGAACCATGTAGCAAGAAAGGGGGATTTTGATAGTTTATTATTAAAATCAATAGGGTCAATAGTGTTAGTACTTTCATAGTAGGTTAAATGAAAGCATCTTCTAAGTTGTAGAACAAAGACACTGACTCCATTAAAATTGTCCTTCAGTTATCTGATATGTAGAATATTCAGGGGACAGGATGAAGTTTTCATTTCCTGAATCATTTTAGACAACACAGAAGAGATACAAGGGAGAGTGTCTGAACTTATCTGGAGAAGATGAGTGTGACATACTGACTGTAATTTGTTTTGTGAATTGATTTGTTGCTTGATATCAGATTCTTTCAGGGTGAAGAATGCATTGCATTTTTTTAAAGTATCAATGGAAGGACTTACAATATTAAAAAGAACTTTGGGTGGTTTTCACTCAGATATTCTCATGCCCAAGGTGCAGCTAGTGATCTCAGGTTTGTTTACCAAACAATAGGGGTGGTCACTACCACAGTGCGATAATTAAGATTAAATGCCCACCATTTCACAACTTTTCCCAAAGCTGTTAAGACACAGTTCACAGCACATCATTATTGCTCGCACCACTGTAGTTTGCACAAAGTCATTAATGATATTTAACAATTGTGTTAAAGTCTCTGCAATCTAATCAGATACACAGATAAGGCAGTAATTTAATTTGAAAGCAATAGGCAAAGGGAGCATCATCAGCAAGAAAACCAGCAGTTAATTGCCTGCACGAGTGATTATTGTTGCAATGTTTCCCTGATGCACGATTCAGTGTGGTGCAGGCAGCAGTTAGAGAAACAACCGACATCACTGCATTAAGCATAAGTATGAGGGATAAACTTAATAGTGACTTTTGTCATCACTGTACCAATTGAAACTACTGTTAGACAGAGTTCTGACAGAGTTAAGGGTCCTAATGATAATTATGTCAACTTCAGGGTTCACACATAGCTAGACAGGCTGCATCCAATAGACACTATATAGCAACAGAGCCTGGTCAATAAAAGTGTATCACTAATATTCCATTTGTGTTTGAGATCATCTGTGATCGCCAGTTCCATCCTGCTCTGTGTCATCTTTGTGTGGGCAGTGTGTGCATATTAACAGTGTGTGGCTTCCCTCCGTGGCGCCAGTGCACGGAGCTCGGAACAGCCGAGGTATGCTCACACCTGGCTGAAGACACGAGATGACACAGATCTCAGTGTGACCGTGCGCTGTGACCATGGAGGGGAAACCACACCGTTCATCTGCGCACACTGCCCACACAGCTATGACACAGAACTGTATTAAATAAATCTTTAAGAACAGTAATAACTGTAATAATTATTATTAATCAACAGCAAAGCAACTGTAAATTAGCCAGATTTAGCTCAGCAGTCTAATTTTCATCTGTTGTCCCTGGCCTGTTTAAAAATGGCAACCTAAAAAATAAAAAAATAAAAATACAATAAAATGACAATACAATCAAAAGGCCAACATAAAAAAGGCACAAGTGACAAACAACACATCATCATACAACAAGCAATATGATAAAACAAATCTGCAGGCAGGCAGCAAAAGTCAACAAGCATTAAGCAATCTAATGTGCACATATGTGGTTATCAATAAGCCAGTTCCTCAGCTGACCAGTAAAAGAACGATATACAAGTAAAAAGATAAAAGTATTTACTTCTCTTATCTGTATTGGCAACATATTCCAGTCTTTAGATGCTGTTACAGAGAATGCTGACTTACCAAATGCACTTCTTGTGGGAATGATACAGTCCCCTCTCTGGTAACCTGAGAGCCTGCTCTCTGAACAACAAATGTTTTCAGTGGTGGCGGTAGGGCTGGGACGGTTACCGCAATACCTCGGTCACGTGATGCCTACCGCGGGCCTGAGCTCGTCACCGTCATCACCGCAACAAAAAAAAAACATTGGCCTGCACGTTGTGTCTAATGACATGGATTCATTGATTCTAATGACATGGATCGTGTCTGACAACAAAACTTATCATCAAAAGATGGAGCAAATCCGACCTTTCGTGAGTTGGGGAGCGCAATGTTCCATACCGTGTATTACGGTAGGAAAGGTAAAGACATTTCTCTGTTCTCAGCTGAGGTAGACACATTAACGTTACAGCGGCAGTGTTTACCAATGAACATTAGCCTAGCAGCTAGCAGAGTTTCCTTCTGTTTATAGCTTTATCCCTATAAAAACGGCACGTTGAATTTTAGCCTGCATGCACGTTTTGTGGCCTAAAACAGCGGCGTATATCGGTAGAGAGAGCAACAAGTTAGCGGACTGCCGAGTGACCAAGTCGCCCTTTCGGCTCTCTATCTGCTCAGCTGCTAGACGGGCTGCACTCGGGCTGCAATATGTTGTAAAGTTTAAGCCGATGTTTTTTCGGGGGTAACGCCATTCACTTTACCGGCAGTACTGACAATAGATAAAGCCACCGTGTCTCGAGAAGCTCTAGCTTGTTGTATTCTTGTTCACTTTTAACTCACTTTACATCATCTTTGCTATCTTTTTTTCCTCTCTCTTTTCCTCACAGCGGCACTCATACGCTACTCTCCGTTACCGCTCGCTCTCCTTGCGCGACCACACGGGCACTGACATCACTCACTTAAGGCACCCTGCCATTCTCGCTCTAACTTACGCTACTCTCGTAAGGGGGTTACCTTATACCGCGCTACCGCGGTAATTTCTTGCTTTTCAACCGCGGTAGAAAAAAATACATACCACCCCAGCCCTAGGTGGCGGAGCAGTGTTGTGTAAGATCTTATAATCTAGACAAAGGTTACCATATTTAGTTAGGTTTTCCCAACTTAAAAGTTTGTCTATTTAAAATTTGACAGCTGTGATAACTGTTGGATTTCTGATCAAGAACTTTTAGAGTATGTTTATAGTTTCAAATGGTTTCCTTGTGGATTTGTTAGCCTGAGTAAAGCTAGTCAAACAATAAGTAAAATGTGAGATAATCATGGCGTTCATATACATAATAGCACTTTTAAAGCTGAGTGATTGTCTGACGAATCTCAAGTTACTCAAATTAAATCTAATGCTTTTGTATACTTTTTACATGAGATTTGAAGGACAGGTTTGAATCAATCCAGACACCCAGATACTTATATTTAGACACAACTTGCAAGTTTTGCCCTGATATCAATATGTCTGGGTCAGGAGTGCTACATGGTCGCATTGAAAAGAACATACCAACAGTTTTACTAAAATTGTATTTAAGACATGATTTGTCAAGCCATCTTATAATGGCTCATTGCACTGGTAAGTTTAGAGGCAGCCTGCTGCTTTGTGCAGCTGTGCACATAAATCACTGCATCATTAGCATATAACTGTATTTCTACATCAGGATAAACCAAAGTGAGATCATTAACATAAAGGCTGAACAACAGTGACCCAAGTATATAACCTTATGGAACACAAGTGGAAGTTTTATAGACACTAGATTTATGAGTATGAACCTTAAGATATTGTGTTTTTTCCTTTAAATATGATTCCATCCACTTAATAGTATCATTTGAGAAGTTGAAAGAAAGTAATTTGCTATTAAGTATTCTATGATTCACAGTATCAAAAGCCTTTCTCCGATCCCAAAAAAAGCCCCAACAGTACCACCTTTATCCGTCATGGATTTAATGTTTTCCAGAAGGTATTGGGTAGCCGTTTCTGTGGAGTGTTGAGCTCTAAAACCAAATTGCATTGGATGCAAGGTGAAGTCACTGCTGTTCAAATAAAAGACTATCAGCTCAGACACCCACTTCTCTATCACATTGGGATACAACAGGCAGATTACTAATAGGTCTGTAGTTACAGACAAGCTGGGGATATCCTGCTTTAAAAAATTGGTGACACAGTAGCAGTTTTCCATGCTTTCAGAAAAATCCCTTGAGAGATTGAGAGGTTGATGATATTTGTAATGGGTAGGGCTAATCCTTTAGAGACTTGAGCATTATATAATCCATGCCATAGCAGTCTTTGGCTTTGGACATATTGAGTCTGTTAATTATCCTTACTACCTCATGCTCAGAGATGTTTTTTAGAAATAATTGGGGTTTGGAAGTTTGGAGTTTACAGTCCACTAGAACTTTTTCATCTAACTCAGTGAATCTTTGTGTAATCTCGTTTACAGAGTCTGTAAAGTATCTGTTAAAGGCTTCAGCCATTTCAAGTGCATCCAGAGTTATTTTCCCATTCAGCTTTAACTGTAGTTGCTTTGATGATCCACTATTATTTACACCAACTAGCTTCTTAATATGTTCCCAGATTTGTTTGGTGTTACCTCTGGCCTCATGAATAATACTGATAAAAAAAGTTTGCTTTAGCCTTTCTCAATTCTCTGGTAACCCTGTTGCATAGAATTGTAAACTTTTGTCTGTCAATTTGCAATTCAGACTTTAGATACTTTTTCGCTCCTTCATCACGTTCAGTATATCTGTATTCAACCAACCACAGTTCTTTTTATTCTTATTACCTGGGAGTATCTTTGTAAACTTTTGGGCTATGCCCTGAATTGTGTTGATAAACATACTACTGTCTTCCTCTACATTCCTCCCAGTTATAAATTATACTATATAAGCATCACACTTCGCTGAATTTAACACATTTAATAGCAGAGATTTACTTCACCAGGACAGGGCTGCTGGCTGATGTGCATCTGGCATTACAGGTAAACCAGCACTTGTAGGACAGATATCCAGATCCTTGTTGACCGCCATGACCCGCCAACACACATGGCTCCCATTGTCCACCTCAGCCACCGTGCGCCACCGTTGATTCTCATCTGCAGCCGCCGCCATGCACTTCCGACTTTCCTCCTCCGATGCATCCGCCATGCGCTCCAGACTCTCCCCCTCTGGCAGAGCCGCTATCCGCTCCTGACCTCCACCACCCTCCGCCAACCGCACCGCAGCAACCATGACATCCACCGGGCCGGGTGTTGACACGATCGCAGAGAAGCTCTCCCCGCCGTCCAGACTACAGAAGCTAATGATTTAGATGATGACCTAGCTTTTCGTTATCTTGAAAACTGTTGGATGGATGAAGATTATTGCTTTGACATGCTAGCATTATCATTGTGACCATGTTAACATTCTGATGTCAGCATTTAGCTCAAAGCACCATTGTGCCGAAATATAGCCTAAGTCTTGCTACCAAAGAAATAGTCTCAAAGACAAACTGTCAACAATGAGGCCTGTGGAAAATCCTGAGTATCAAGGACATTGGTTTTGGAAAAGACATTGCTGTTTTTAAATGCTTTGGGCAACACAAATACAGTTCTATTCAGAAAAAGATAATGGATCCCGTGCAGAACGCCTAGTTACACACAGGAGTTTTGAAGAATATTGACACCAACCTCTCAGAGTTCCGTAATCTACTTTTTTTTTTGTTGTTGATGTAGGAGTCCTTCTGTGGTCAGCCCTTGTGAATACTGTGCAAGAAGCAATCCTACTTTGTTGATACAATTCTACTCACTTCCATTGTAGTAAGGTGGCAGCAGAATTTCCAGATATTGTACCTCAAAACCTGGCTACATAAAATCGAAACTTTCTAAGCATACCCTTTTTAAAGCAGAGGCTTTTGGATTTAGATTAGAAGACAAAGATGTTAACCCTTCCCTTAAGCAAAATTGGAAGTGTAAAGAAAGCCTTACCACCACAATTTCTATCTACTGTGGGCTGAAAAAAAGGAAGTATCCTGGAGGGGAGGCTCCTTTTTAATCCAGATTTCCACAATCATAAAACTCTCTACATTATACATTTTTTTGCAGAATACATAATCCTACAGTGTGTGTGTGTATGATACAGCATTCTTTGGTGGTAGATTGTGTGTGTTCCCCACTGACCTAGTCTTGGATGGTTGCCACTGATTGGTTGATTGGCTCACTGGATGGAGGAAAAGGAAGAGCAACAAACCTTTCTAATCTTTGTCACGGAAACCGTGTAGCAAGCAATACAGCTTTATCGGCCTATTGTCAGCATGCTGGAGCCTCTCACATGCATCTGTGCGCACGCACACACACCCACACACACACGGTCATTCAAATTCCATTTGAATATGCCCACACGGTTGCTCTGATTTCACTGTCAGCTGTATGCAGACTCACAAAGTTTACTCTCTCACTTCCTGTACACACAAACCAACACACTGCCTAATTCATGTATCCAGAAGCAGAGATTTGCTCTCTTAATAGAGCAGCTAATCGCTCTGAAAGAACCTATTTTGCATGCAAAGTCCAACGTCTCTCTCTTTCTCTCTGTATCTCAAAAAAACACCTTCTTCTGCAAACACTCACACACACCCAAACACACACACGCACAGTGATTTGATCTTTGCATTTGTCATTAGTTTACATTTTACCCCTGGAACACTAGTGTGTCTTGGCGACATTCAGAGTGCCCTTGTGACAAGCAGAATGATAAGTGAGACAGCAGAGATAAAGTGCTGTGTGTGTGTTTGTGTGTGTTTGTGTGTGTTTGTGTGTGTGTGTGTGTGTGTGTGTGTGTGTGTGTGTGTGTGTGTGTGTGTGTGTGTGTGTGTGTGTGTTGTGTGCTTGTTTTACTATATTTGTGGGGTCCAAAACCAGGGAATACAGTATACTTGTGGGGTCTGCACAGCCTTGTGGGGCCCAAAATGCTGGACCCCACAAGGTTAAAGGTCTGTTTGAGGGTTAAGACTTGGTTTTAGGGTTAGAATTAGGTTATGGTTATGGTGAGGTTAAGGGTTAAGGTTAGGCATTTAGTTGTGATGGTTAAAGTTAGGGTAAGGGGATAGGGAATGCATTATGTCAATGACGGGTCCCCACAAAGATAGTGAAACAAGTGTGTGTGTGTGTGTGTGTGTGTGTGTGTGTGTGTGTGTGTGTGTGTGTGTGTGTGTGTGTGTGTGTGTGTGTCATCAACTCTAGGCACGTCTGGCCTGTGCTTGCATAATGCTACAGTAGGGCACCTCTTTCTACCCAGCGGCAACAGTTGCTAGGGTTACCAACAGGTCGGCCACCACAGCGATGAGGATAAATGAGCTCAGGGCTCCCATCAGCCCCTGGATCTCACTCACTCTGCCTTTCTCTCTTTCTCCAACGCACACACACATACATGTTCTGCATTCAATCCTGAGAAAGAAAGTACCTGTACTCAAGCACATGACTAAACACTTTGAAATCATATTTCACAGCCCATCACACACACATAGAGCTGCATACACACCCTGCGGTAACGTTCTCACACACATACACACACACACACACTCTCTCACACTCTCACACACACACAAACACTCAGTTGTTTATTTCCATTACCCAGCTTTCTACGGTATTTTCAGTGCTCCTCTGCAAAGCACAGGGTTGCTAGTTTGACTCCAGCTTGTCAAATAATGTCTGCAGCCTGTCAGTTATGAGCTGCGAGCTCTTGAGTGTGCCACAGATCCGTCATTATAATGATCATCTGCTCTGACATCTCATACATCACATCCCCCGCACTCATTAAAGTACTGTAGTCGCTCCTTTAGTCACACATCACATTTTTGTCCATCTGTCTCACGACGGTGTCGCTGTATCACACTCATGATGTGATGCATGGGTAATTATGTGTTTTGCATATGTCATTTCACCTTCTGTGCGCAGTGTTGCGTAGTTGAAAAGTACAAATAAGTGTTGAAGATAATAACCAACTGGACACTATTGTTAATCAACTATTTGTTTACCATTCCTTCACTGCTTCTGTATTTGTGTTGTACACTTTTGGTTTCTTCATTTTACTGTGTTTGAAGTGTACACTGAATATCTTTATTTTTCTGTACTGACCGCTCTCCTGTCGCTTCTGGTCTACAGGACGACGTAGATGTGGAGGATGACATGACTATTAGAGAGGTAAGACAGACAGCCGGTCAGACAACACGTACACACCTTACAACCAATTACAGAACAGCGGTCAATCAGAGTCCCTCAGCCAATCAGAAAACAGCTCTTTGACAGTTAAACCATACACTGTGAAGTACTAAAATAGCTCTGAAAAAAAGAAACCAGCCCAGTGTTCGTCTGAACTGAAAGTGGTGACATTGAGGGAAACTTGACATGAATTTGTTTGCATTTATGTATTTGTGTGATTATTTATTTATATTTTTTCATTGAAAGACAGTATGTCATATACCTTCTTTAGTTAAAGGTAGGGCTGTCAATCAATAAAAAATTAATTAATTAATTACATACTCCGTGATTAATTAATCAAAATTAATCGCATACATAATTAACGGTGCCTGAACCGATACTTTTTAAGAAAGTTAAGAAAAAAGAAAAAGAAAAAAAGGGTACTAAACAACAGTCTGCGACATTAAAGAACGGCTTGTTTATTGCTAAGGCCATATGGTCAAAATGAAAAGATTTAATAATAATGTAATGACTATAACAATAACTTATTTCACTGTTGAACGACAAAAACAACCACCAGATGGGAAAAGGACATTTACAATAACTTAAAATGCACTACGAGGCTGTAGTTTACCAGTTTTATTGAACGCACCGTCTGTGTTGTTTTTCTGACAACGGCAACTGCAGATTGTTACATAACGGTGTTGAATCCTCTACAGTAAAATACAGTCACACTTTACACCGTTTAGCGTTAGCTGTCAGCATTTTAACTCTTTTGTAAATATGTTTTTTTTTATTTGCATTGCTTAGTTTTTTCCAAGAAGACCTGGTTAAGTAGTGTTTTGTTGTCTTTTTTTTCTTTTTAATTTCTTACTAGAATTGAATGGCATCACTGTAAAATTCTTTTAGATATCCAGCTAATAGCTAGCGGTAGGCTAACGTTAGCTGCTGTCGAGTATAGTGTTAACTAGCGTCACGTGCAGCGGTGTTTGTGTTGCCTGTATCGTCTGTTTCAGAGCATCAGAGAGAAGCGCAGACATCAGTAGCACCAGATTTGGGTAGTCAACCCTATTCAGGAAGAAGATTTTTACAAGTAAATGTTCCAATTAATGATCCAGGCAGCACATTCTCGTCTCCCTCCTTCATTTTACAGTCGAATGGTGGCTAGAACGGCTCCGGGTCAAACGTCAATATGGAATGGATTAATCTGCGTTATATTTTTTAACGCTTTATTTTTTCTCAGATTAATTAATAAAAATTAACGTGTTATTTTGACAGCCCTAGTTAAAGGGCTAGTTCTTCCATCGGTTTTAGAAGATCATTTTCCCTTCATTGGGAGTACCACTCATCCTGTAAAATAAGTTCTAATAGTATAATAATATCTTATTTGGTTCTGGAGAAGATATAATCCTGATGATGTCATAAAGATCATCAAGGTTGGACTACAGTTATAACAGAAAACCTGCATGGGTGAATTGACTTTCTATAATGTGGGTGTTTACCGGAAAGTGAAAGGGAAAGTCTAACAAGGGGCACTATTGAGTTGTATTATGGGAAGTGGAGGATCCAGTGTTTTGATCGAGCTTGATCCATGTTAGGGACTAAAAGTCAGAATATCATGGCCCCTGTCAATTTTGACAATTTCTTCAAATCCCATGAAAAGACTAAAACCAATAAATTGTCAGTCTATCTTGCTGTGCTTTCTAACTTCCCTACTTTGTCTGTTGCACTCAGCCTCAAATCCATTAGTTTCAACTGAGTACCTTAAACCATTTTCAATTCCTAAAATAGCTGGGTACTGTAGTTTTTATCAAATGTTACTCAGACAGGAGTATGTTGTGTTTTGTTTATTCTGTTTTCAGATGTAGATTAATCCACATTTGCTGCTCTAGTGAGTATTTCCGCAGGCTGTGTACATGGGATTTAGTCAAAATAATCTAAAGTGTACGTTCATGGTAAATTAAGCAACAGGTCAGCCAGGGCAACAATGTGGCTCATTTATGTATTTTTTTATAGTTTTGGACAACAACTGTGTTCTATGGCACAGGAGAATAAGATCTATCAGGCTTTGGATTGGTTGACAATCAGAAAAACGTAGAATGTGACCGTCTTATCCTTCACATTCTCTATCAAATACAGTTGATTCTTGGAATACACATCAGTCTTCAAAAACCTGTATTTGTCTAACTCAAATCTTGGCTTGGCAGTTCCTGACATCACACCTTGACATACCTGACTTTCAGATTTCTCAATATCCCCAGATGGCCCGATTACCCTGGAGTCTTATATTTTTGGATATGACATCATTCATAATTCATCCATCAACAGCACCTCTCATTTCCTCTCTGTCAGCAGCACATTCCTCACACTGTCTTCTTCCATCCCCTCTTTTTGTCTCTCTGTATCACTCATTGTTCACCACTCATACACCTGCCATGTCATTGCTTCTCGCTACGTCTCTCTTCCTTGTTCCCCATTCACCTTCCCCACACTCCATCGTTGTAGGCCTCATATGATTTATAGAGTCATTCAGTGCAGTGCACGGTCCACTGATTGTCTATCAGAGGGAGGTGATTTGTCAGGAGGTGGTATGGGATTATTTGGTGCCTTTGCCTTCTGATTAGGGTCTGACACCAGGCATAAAGACATCTTCTTTTAACAGCATCTATTGTGCACGCTGTCACTCCAGGTTTTATAGTCAGACAATCAAACAAATATTTGATTTGCCAAAACAGCAGGGTGTAACACTGGGGGGTCAACCTTTTATTAAAGATTAAAGTCATGTCAGTGTCATCTACCTCCCGCTATTCCTCAGTGATGTTTATCCCTCTAAACTCCCTCCTCCTCTGTGTGTTTTGCAGATTACAGAGTGGGAGGAGAAGCAGCTTGATGAGCAGGTCAATTTCAACAACTGCAAGATCGACCCCGCCCCATTCCAGCTGGTGGAGCGCACATCGCTGCATAAGGTCTGATTGTAAATACAGCTGTTGTTTAACCTGTGTGTGTGTGTGTGTGTGTGTGTGTGTGTGTGTGTGTGTGTGTGTGTGTGTGTGTGTGTGTGTGTGTGTGTGTGTGTGTGTGTGTGTGTGTGTGTGTCATACTGAAGCTGTCCTCGCTACTGTGTCTACAAGTGCAGCAGCACGTATTGGTAGATTTAGGAAAGGTATGTTTATTTTTGTAGCACCTTTCAACAACAAGGCAATTCAAAGTGCTTTACATAAGATATAAAAGGCATTAAGACAAAATTTTATAAAAACACATTGAAAATAGTGAAATATAATACAAACTATAAAAGAAAACCCAAATAAAACAGTAGAGTAAAAATCCAAGCACCGTGCAGAATATGCATATGTGCTCCCAAATTTAATTGATTAGAAGGCAGTGGTTAACAGAAATGTTTGTTTTGTTTTGTTTTTAATATCAATTTTTATAAGTTTTTCAAACAAAGGAAAAAAACAATTACAAATACATTATTTTTTTACTCAGATGTCTAATTACTGATTGTCACTAAGTAGACACCTACAGTATCCTTCAAATAGGATTTAGTGATCATGGTTATGCCCTGAAAGATCAAGTCAACAATTAAGGTATGTTTTTATACAGTGGTCAAACAGCTAATTAACACACTTAAAAAAGATAAAATGGACTGTGGTAGAGACCATGTCGAAATCCACCACTAACTTCTGGAACCGTAATCCAAATCGAAAAACCTGTTTTAGACCTTGGACATACAGTTTTCAAGAATTCAAGAAAAAACATTATGTCCAATACAGTAAGTATTGGTGTGATACCATCTTGATCCCCCAACACAAACAGAAACACAACAGAATTGAACTGCCACCAGTTCAGATACTCTGGATACTTTTGGTGATGCTGTGGTGTGATTGAAGCAGCCCAAAAGAACACACACACACACACACACACACACACACACACACACACATGTATATATACACACACACACACACATATATATATACACACACACACACACACACACACACACATTTAAGCCATGTTTCCCTTACTGAGTGAAGGAGAGTAAAAGTGCAGTATACAGAAAGGAGCTGTAGCTCTTTAGAGCTTGTGTTGATTTAGTTTTCTTACTGCAGCACCCTGAAAGAGGCTCTGTCTCCAGCACACATAGGCTACATTTCAATGTTGAAACAATCACTTCCTACCAAGCACACACATATAAACACACACACTGCCTAATGTCCCCCATTTATAATGCTACCTTTTCTCTTTCTCTCTTTCTCTTTCTCTCTCTCTCTCTCTCTCTCTCTCTCTCTCTCTCTCTCTCTCTCTCTCTCTCTCGCTCTCTCTCTCTCTCTCTCTCTCTCTCTCTCTCCCCTCCCCCCCCCCCTGCCTTTGGGCTCTGTGTGAATACTCTTTAAACATTTAAGAGAGGGATCCTGCACCAATCCATCTCGCTCCCCTCCCTTCATTGCACACTGCCAAAAGCCAATACCATGCACAATCTCCTTCAGCATATTAAACACAGCCCGCACATATCAACATCCTGGGCAACTTTTCTCGACGCAGCAGCCTTTCTGTTTATATCTCTATAGCCCTCAGATGACCGGTCATAAAGAATTGGACATCCGGACACTGACAGTCGTTCTAGTTTCTCCGCCATTTTTTTTCTACTTGCTTCCAACGCTTTCAATGGTGTAATACGACGTCCACTGGGGACGCATTACGGAGCTGATTTCGAGTGCCAGTGTGAAGGTGGCGTAACGGAGAAGTATCCTTACGGAAGGCCGCAGTTCTGACTTGGGTGCCTGGGTCTGATATGGTCTGTTTCCCAACGGTTCATTAAACTGCTGTTAGCATCGTAAGCACCCGGCGCTGAAGTTAAAGGAGAATTCCGGTCAATTTCAACTCGTAGCTATGTTGTTTGTTGTCACGTAGTGCTGTCAGTAGCGAGAAAAATGAAAAAAATTGTTGTTGGCTACACCAAGTTATGCTACTGCTAGCTTTCGCACCCAGGCAGCTGAAATGGGGCAGGTTTTAAACGTGCTTTTAGCCTCTTAAGATGTTCGAGATTTCATTAGAAGTGCCTTACCATGTGAACTGATTCCTTCCGAGTGAACACAGTGAATATGGCTGCAGAGATGTGAAAGAAATGCATAAAAGTTTTTCTAATTCATACCTCTGTTTAGTTCCGGTGTTGAGACGGCAGTAAGAGTGCTGACAGCACTTTAAAAAAATAAGCAAATGCCTATTTTAGAAAATATTTTTGTATCGCTACGTGTTGAAATCAAATTCTCCTTTAAATGCTGGCCAAGTTTGGGTTGCTGTAATTATAGTGGCTGGCTGCTAGCTGGCTGGGGGCTAACGTTAACTATATGTCCGGGGGCTGTTGTTAGCTCTGATCCCGACTTAGTAGAGACTCAAGTCTGCCATACACATCCCTGCTGAACCAGTCATTAAAGTGATTATTAATAATCTTAAAAACTTGTCATAAGCATTTTCACGCAAAATCGTGTCTCAGTATATATATTATTGTAATTGGTATTATCACAGTATCCACCAAACTTTTCTGAAATATTACTATTAGAGTTAAAATACAGAAATTGCTATCAGCATTGTTACCATCAGTATGTTTGAACTCCAGCATAAACTAAAACCAGTATATGCAGGTATTCAACAATTCAATGGTAGTTTATGTTTTCTGTTTTAAAATAAGCAACACGAACACTCTGATTGTACCTGTGTCACATTTTCCAAAGTGATCGTATCCGATTTAGCTAAATGAATCTATTGTGAATTGACTTGTCAGTGTTGGATAATTGAAGTCAGTGGTGCATTTCCCTAACTGAGCATCATTTTCTATTTATAATTAAGTAGGAATCCAGCACAGTGTTGTCTCTGGTTTGTACTGTTTTTAACATTTCACTAATTGTTCCCAACCATCTCTGCTCTTTTCCTGCAGACCCACACCATTTTCTCCCTGCTGGGCCTCGACCATGCCTTTGTCACCAGCATTGGACGCCTCATCGGGGTGGTTTCCCTTAAAGAGGTAAGAATCTTGTCATAGGTCATTTTAGGGTGTTTGACTTTTTGGTGGATTTGGTGGTTTTACGTAATTATTGTGCATATTATAGCACTGAAGTCAGTGTTGGTTGGTTTCATACCTCTTGAATCTAAACTCACAATCCATCGATCCATTACGATAACCCTTTTTTACCTAGTCTCATCTCATGTAAAAAGTTGTGACTGTCATCATTTACACAGCCAGCATATTCACTGCTTTCATGATTGTAAAATCACTGTCAATATCATCAGTAGTGCTGTCACCGTGCTGTACGTACACACACACACACACATATTTGAGTTAACATTAAGGATTCCTCCTCCCTCTGCGTGTTATGTACTGTGACAAACAAAAGGCTACTTAATATGGCTGTCTCTATCTATTGTCTCTCTATCTGTTCTCTGCCCCTCTCCCTCTCTGTCTATTTTTTCTGCATAAAAAACAACTGAAAACCCCTCGCTTTTTGTGAATTGGCTAGGAAATGGTGAGAGGATTGTTGCTAAGTGCAGTGCTGCTTGCCTGTCCCTGACATTTAGGCTTTTTTGTTCTGCGTTCCACAAGCAGACAAAAACAGATAAAGCCCAGCCTCTCCCAGTCTGCCTGTCACACAGACACGCTGTTATATCAGAGCCTTGCTGGTCTATGTGGAAGAGAAGAATCACAGGGATGTGTCTGTAATTATAGTCCATTATTTCCATCCTACAGCATGCAGAACTCAGTAATAGACTCACGAGAGATGGGAAGAAAGAGACTGTAGAGAATAACAGCAAACTTTCTCACAGATCCAATATGTTGACTAGAATGAATTGGATCTGGAAACTTCCAAGAAGGTATTTTGAATTATCAAACATAAGAATAAAGTGTCACCATTTCTTTTAGTCTGTAAATCCTATATCCAAAATGTAAAAATAATCCGAGAGGATTCTGTTTTTACTTGTGAGTTTCTATTTGTATTAACATTTCCCAAAATCAGCCTGCAGTATTTACAGTAGCAGCAGCAGGTCTCACTCTATGAGTTGACCTTTTTTGATCTACTTTCACTTCTGCCATGTCTATGTGGCAAGGGGAGCTGCAGAGTTTAATAAATGTGCAGTAATTTCCTCTTCTTCCTTCTCCTCTGCTTATTCTGTGAAATGTTTCAGCAAACGGCAGCATAGGTCAAAGTCACTCTGACCGCACTTTCCAGTGCACATTACCCTCTGCCCATGATCTTTCTCTCTATTACATTTTGAAAAAGAGGTTCCTGTGCAAAATAGAAAATGGTTTGTGTAACTGTGCATCATATTGTAAACTACTAATCTTTCACTGTAGAGCAAGGCCAGCACAGTGTCAGGGTTAGCAGTTATATTTCCAATGGGGCCACCCCTGCCAAAACTGTATGCAGCACAGCATAATAAGGCACTGAGAATAAAATGAAAGTTACTAATGTAACTACAGTTCTGTGGTCCCTAATGACTGCCAGAGGCAGTGCTTAAAGGGGTGATAAAATGATTATATAGGGTATTTCACACTGTTCCTTAAGGTCTTGTAATAGGGTATTTAACATTGATTTGGCTGAAAATGTCCTGGTTGCTATTTTATTGGCCTGTATGCATCCCTGTGTTTTGGTCCTATTTGAAACGAGAGCTTTTCTTCCAAATATGGTATGCTCATGAATATTTAGATTAGCTGCGCACTGATTGGTTGAGCGAACCACATACACATACATAGGAGACGAGACAGCATGTCTCATATTTCAGACACTGCAATGTGTCGTTACTAAATTCACTTCTGAGACTTTTTTATGCAAGAAATCAACTATATAAAGCTCAAATATGGGTATTTTTACGAAAATTGATGGCTAATTGCAAATTTGGTAAGACGTGTCGGACTTCATGAGCTCCAAACAGTCTGACAAGACAGCAGCAGCCCGCTTCGCTCCATACCTAAGGCAGAGTCACCATTTCTGGCTTACTGGGCTACCGGGGCTCCGTGGAGCTGGCCGGCTGAATTTAAGAGGTCTCGTTAGGAGGAGGCAACACTGTCTGATTTCAATTTAATGCATTTTTGTGAATCTGAGGGGTTTCGTTAGCTGCCAGTGTCCCTTCAATCCTATGGGTAAAGATCGTGGCTAGCTAGCTAGCTACACTTTCGGCATAACTATAGTATATTTACACTTTGAATTTCGTCACGGCATGTATATCACAGCTACCCTAAGGTCTTACAAAGCTTAGCTAACACTTTGTCCGATTTCAATTTAATTTTTGTGAATTTCAGATGTCTCGTTAGGAGGAGGCAAGCTAGCTCTCATTGATAAGAGTTCCATCCAGCTCACTCGCGTACAAAAGGCGTTTATTTCCCCGATCGTTTGTTTAAATAACTCAACACACATATCCATTATAAGATCAACTGGAACCTGTGGTAAGAGATTGCGGGCGTAACAAGCTCACTGACTGCGCTCTCGCTCACACGCACCGGCCATTTAGCAGGAAGAGGGGAGAGAGAGCAGAGAGCTGCAGGTCCTGGAGCTCCGTCAGGGACTCTGCATTTGGTAGTCCAGTAACCCAGTGACTTTGAGGGGGTATGGAGCGCGGGCTGCCAGCCGTGACAGCGTTCCATCTAGCTCACAGTGGGCCGGGGTCTGTGAAGGTTGACACGCCGGGCGGCGAGGCAGCACCGGCCGCAGTCACGTTAGCCTGCTGAATTCCGACACACAGTCGGACAGAATTTGCAGTTAGCCATCAATTTTCATAAAACAGCACATATTTGACCTCTACATAGTTGATTTATGGCATAAAAAAGTCTCAGAAGTGAATTTAGTAATGAAATAGCAGACGAACAATGTATACATTTGGGATTCATAGAACTGTAGTTACTTTCATAACTATTTCATCTCTGCTGACCGACAGAGGCAGTGCTTAAAGCACTGAATGACTTATACCAGCAGACTCACGAGAAATCCTGAATACCCACCTCACTGAGGAGAATCAAGGGACCCTGGATGTAGGACCACCCTCAGTGGATGGGGAATGGCAACATTGACCCTATAGAACCTGGAGAATCTGCCCGGCGATGCCCATGATGCAGCGGCACATATGTCCTCCAGGGGTACACATCTCAGGGCAGCCCATGACGTGGAAACACTCCTAGTAGAGTGGCACATCACACCGGATGGCAGGGGACGGTTTCTGATCCCATATGCATAGCTAATGACATCCACAATCCAGTAGGAGAGGCGCTGTTTGGAAAGAGTGCAACCTTTACTCAGGCTACCATAGCAGAGGAACAACTGTTCTGACTGCTGAATGCCTGTGATAGCAACAACGTAGGTTCTCAGGGCCCGTATTGGGCACAACATTTCTGGCTTGTCCCCTCCATCGCCTGGTAGGGGGCGGAACTGTGCAAATCTTAGAGGTTGGTTGAAGTGTGATTGTGACAGCACTTGGCAGGAAAGCAGGATTCGGCCACAACATGACACCTGAGCCGTCTGGGTTCCACCTCAGACATGAGGCACTTACTGACAGGGCGTGTAGCTCACTGACACGTTTTGCAGAGGTAATGGCCAACATCTGCTACCTGGTTCCGGTCTCCCGTTAGATACGTTCCGCAGGCTGGTCTGACGAGGGGATCCCCACGTCAGGAGGTCCCAGGACACCTGCAGCAGCCATGCAGAATTGGTGCCACCCTAGTGGTTGACATGGTAGACAGTCGAAGTGTTGTCCGATTGTACAAGCACATCCCTTCCTCTCAGGTACGTCAGTAAGTGCTCAAGAGCTAGGTGCACTGCTTGCAGATCCAGAATATATATTGAATGTATATGAATTGATGTGTTTGGCCCAGTCTTGCACAGGCCAGTGTCCCTGAACTGTCCTGCCCTGCCACACTGCCCCACACCCTGAGAGGCAGGCATATGTGGCGGCAATCTCCCATCTGGACGGGACGAAACCCATAGGGATGCACCTGGATAGGTAAGTCCTGCTCCTCCATGGTGCAAGAGCAAGGAGGCACTGCTGTGAAACCCTGAGCCTTCGGTGCCACTTGGCATCCAAGTGGAAGCTGTTCAGCCACCTCTGCAGGGACAACTGTCGACACTGATATCAGCTTGCCCAAGAGATGCAGGAATGCGACGTAGGGCAACAACCTGCCCACTCAGAAGGGAGCAAGGAAGCGGACAATGTCGTCCACACGGAGAGGGGATGGGCAGGCCAGACCAGGCCATCATGGTTGTCGTGTCTAAGGCTACACCAATGGTTGTGGTCTGAGAGTGGTTCAGGCAACTTTTTTCTAAATGTACCTTTAGGACCAGCTCAGCCACGTGGGAGAGAAGACGAGATGTGTCCTGGATCACCTTGCCACGGGACGGTGCGCAGACAGGCTAGTCGTCCAGGTACGGCAGGATCTTCATGCCCCAAGACTGCAGAGGTGTAAAGGCTGCCTCCATGCACCTGGTGAACACCCTCAGAGATAGGGAGAGCCCAAATGGGAGCACCCTGAACTGCCAATGTCGGCCTCGATAGGCAAAATGTGGAAACTGGCTGTGCTGATGTACAATGGGGAAATTAAAGTTGGTATCCTTCAGGTCTATGGACACAAACCACTCCCCCTGAGCGACAGTCTGCAGCACGTCTGCCACAGTTAGCATGTGGAACGGTAACAGTTTCAGGTACCTGTTGAGCCCCCTCAAATCCAAAATTGGATGGGATCTGCCAGTCTTTTTTGTAACAAGGAAGTATGTTGAGTAGTAGCCACTGGGGTGAGACAGATGATCTACAGCCTTGGTGGTGTACTTGGCCAGGAGGGCAGATAACTCCTGGTCCATTGCTTGGGCTCTTGCTGGGACTCTGATGATGGTCATTTTGACCCAGCCAAAGGCGGGGGTGGGGGAGGGGCCTCGGAACTGCTGATTGGAAAAGGATCTGACAGCCGGCCCTGAGGCCTCAGTCTCTGGCCCCCCAGCCCCTAGGGGCCCTGGCAGCACGACGGACAGGATCTCTGGCTCGAGACTGTATGGAGGGAAAGCGGGTAGCGTCTCGGAAGTCCCTGGCCGGCCACTGCACAGGATGCTGAGGATCATGATAACCAGCGGAGTGAGCCAGTGATGGCAGATGGGCCTCAAGGGCAGTTGGGGGTCCCTAGGTCTGATGGGGGGAGGCATGCTCCTGCTGAGACTAGAAAACTGATGCCTGGTCTCCCGAGCTCAAACAATACGCTCCAGCGCAATTGACGGAGGGTCCTCCTACATGCCTCCATCAGAGGTGACTGTTTATTATCGTCTGATGAAGGGTAATCCACCAAGGACCCAACCTGCGCCAATCTAGCAGCCCTCAATGCCCGAGGCATTTAGCTGCAGTTCATACACAGGCTGTCAGAAAGCCCCTCCCTCAGGTGATAGGGCCCAAGGCACATCTGGCAGAGTTCATGGCCATTGTCGGCCGGAAGGGGAACCCCACATCCTGCACAGAAATGTGGATCATCCATTAAGACAATGTATGAACTTAAGCTGAAGGGAGGGGGTGCAAATGACAGCCTGTACAGCAGAGGTGTGAGTGACCAGACATCAATATGGCACTAGCGAATACGATCGCCAACTATACTAAATCTATATTACCGTAAGCTGAGGGAAGGGGGCCTACAACAACAAAGGGTAGCGTTGGCAAGAAAAGAACAGCTAGTCAGCCTGCTGCCAACTGAACTATGGCTCAGCACTGTGAGCTCAGGGAAGAGGGCACGTACACCGTTTAACCCAACAGAGGTTGCGCAAATGGGACGCTGTGAAAACGAAAATAAGTAGTGACAACTAACGAGCGGGGGGCACAGACGCCGCCTTCACTGTCAATGGTTGCTAAACCACTGGAAAAAGATACTGTAGCTTCGGTGAAAACACAGCCATGAAGTTAATATACAGCAATGAAAAAACACCTTAATACCAAGAGTGGGTGGCGCAGACGCCGCCTTCACCATCAGGGGTTGCACACCACTGTAAAAAGTTAGCTTTGACGAAAACACAGCCACTAACTAAAGAAAAAACACAACTTAATACAGAGAGTAGGAAACGAAAACACTAATACACCGCTGAGGGTTGTAAACTGCTATACAAAGTTAGCTTCAGCGAAACAGAGCCATTGATGCAAAAGAAATGCAAATGAATGAAAAAACAACTCAATAGTGAGAGGGAAATGCAGACACTGCCTTCACATCAAGGGTTTTAAACGCTGTAACAAGTTAGCTTTGGCTGACACTAACAATGTAAATCACATACCTTTCACCCAGAAAGTAAACACCCTACGGGTAAGCCGTTGCAGCGCTTGGAGGATGGACAAATTGTTGCTGCTCTGACCAACACGGTCACAAGGACTCCAGTGACGGCAATGTAGAAAACGTTTAAGTTCAAGGCTTTAGCCAATGATACGTAAATGCAACTGCACGCAAGAAGAAAAAGGAACAGATCCCCTTATGACATCGGAAGATATAGTCTCTCCCGGGTCATCCAGGGGTCACAAGTGACATTGTTGGTATATATACTCAAACTGTGCATGCACAAAGGGAATATACAGTGCTTTAAGGACCTCCTCTGGCGGTCAGCAGGGATGAAATAGAACCATGTACCAGATAAAATTGTCAGTTGTACATATAGTGCATAGACTTGAACTCTTTTTGCCTTCCTCAGTAACTGTCTTGTCTTTCTCCATCCAGCTTCGCAAGGCCATTGAGGGCTCTGTGACAGTGAAGGGTGCAAAGGTGCGTCCTCCTCTGGCCAGCTTCCGGGACAGCGGTACTAGCAGCAGCGAGAATGAAGCCACCGAGCTCCACAAGCTGTGGGATCGCCACAAGAGCATGCCACTGCCCCGCGAGCACACCCCCTCCGAATCCGACGAGAAATCCCAGTGAGGGAAAGTAGTGGAGGAGGAGGAAGACAAAGAGCAGGTAGAGGAGGAGGAGGCATTGAGATCTTTAATCTCACAAAGCCACAGAAATGCAAAAATCCTCAGGGCTTAGGATCAATATTTAATTATGGAAAGAGTCTTAATGCTAGCCTCTTCATAACTCCTCATTTCTCTCCTCATCTACTCCTCTTTCTCTCCACCATCCACTTTGTTTCATGGACTCACCAGTGCTCACTACAGGAGTCATGCACTGACCAAGCCAGACACTCCATGGGAGAGAGGAAATCAACTCAACCTGTGCCAATCTCTCCATTTACCTTCGGGAACCCACAGCAGAGTGAATGTGGATAGGGGTTGGGGGACTCATGTTGGTTGATTCCAACAAGGTACTGGGAATAAGTTGAGAGATTTAAAAAGGGATTTTTTTTAGCAGACTTTGTTTAGCTTGTGAATCTTTAGAGTTGAGATCAAAGTTTGGACCTGCAAAAGTTTTCTTTTGAACAAGTCTTCCACTTGAGTAGAGAAATTCAGCAATGATGACAAGGAAGAATAATGTGTGTGTGTACTGTACTTTAAGTGTGAGTGTATGAAAAAAGAAAATATGAGTGTGCATGAAGAGGGAGGTAGCAAATGACTATTTCTTATAGAATTTTTTTATTGCCTTTAGAACACATTTATTCTTTGTTTTCCAGCTTGATTAATATAATTTCTGACTGATCAGGTGGTCTGGGTTTAACTGGAATTTGCCATGGAACTATTTTTTTGTAAATTGCTCTACAGTTTGACCCATTGACAAGCACTGGACTAAGGGGACTGGTGTTTTAGTCTGCTGTTTCTTCTTGTTTCCATTTTACCTCTTTTCCTTTTTCTTCTCATCTCTTCACTGCGAGTCTTAATGGTCAGGTTGAGAGTACAGTCTATGCAAGCAGACATGCCTGTTGGGAGTGGCGGAAGCACCTGTTGCCCATTTCATAATATACACTCCTTTCATACTGTAGCTACGGCCTTACATTACAAAGACGCATAGAAACGCACAAAAAAGATTGCGGTGATGCACTCCGAGAGACGTGGTTTTCTGTTTATCTAAATATAGCTCTTAATAACCGTTCCAGAGAAGGCTGGGGCGGATGGAGAGGGCAGGAAGCAAGGGAAGGAGGAAGAACAGGGAGCAAATGGATGGCTGAAAGAATGAAGACATCATTACCTAACCAGCTGCTCTGGGCCCTCTCATCAATCTGCCTTTGATCGCCGTGTTAGCTAACCTCCATTACTATCAGAGACACAGACGTGCCCCCCCCCCCTCCCACCAGCTATATGATGTAATGGTACAGGGCTCAGACAGACACTGCTCTCAACATATACAGCAGCAGATGGCAATATGTGAGCAGAAGCAGCTTGATTAATGTAGAAAAATAGCTTAAGTGAAGTAAAGCATGATCCAGTGAGATTACAATCACTAAGGGAAATCCATAACTGACCAATAGTGAGTGGTTTAACCATTTAAAATGTATCTTGTTTACTACTATAAGTCCAAATCGTGACAAAATTATCGCTCCAGCTACTAGCCCAACGTAGTTGACTAATTTGAATCTGGAACTCGAGCCATGAATGAGTAATGGGAGCATGGTTTCTGATTCAGCAAGCAGTCTGACGTGACAGATAATGTATAAGTACAGTATATTTAATAATTCATGTCTGCCATAATGCTTGAGGCTTGTCAGTGCACTCTCTGCTCCTTGACAGAAAAACATTGATTTGCTTTTTGCTTTTCCTCCACCCCTTCATCTTTTCCACTACTGACCCCAGATACATCCTTTAAGAAACACTCCTTTTGTTTAGTTTTTATCTTTTAATGTATTTTTTTTGGACCAGGCAAGGATATCCACTACTACCTACAGAATATGCTCTACTGTTTGGATGCCTCATACCCAACTTCATTGTGGTTTTTAGCATTTGACGTATTAGATGGATTTTATTTTTGGTGGTGTCTTGTCTTGCTGCGCGCCACTGAGTAAAGTAAAATACACACAGTAAAACAGCACGGCTTGGCATGACAGAGCGCATGTGATATTTGTTTTAGAACTCAAATGTACCAAAAACAAAAGCTTGATGGAAATGAATATGGGACTAGTGAATTATGTTGTGTCTTGGTATGTTTGCCATCTTGTGCCTGTATGTTATGTGTCTTTACAGTATCTTATTTTATACATATTGAGTCAGATTATTTCACTTTGATAGGCATGTTCCATTCACCCATTGAGCTTTATTTATCGCTGATTTTAAACTGGGGATGATCTCTTTGCAAACTTATATTTACAGATTAATATATTTAACATCATTCCTGTAATTTAAAATCTTTAATAAAAATGTAATGTCTTAACCAGTCTTAAATCTTTGACTAATCTCTATTTGAAAGAGATTTGGGGGGCTTGTTTTATATTGTTTTATTCTCACATTTGACTGATTTTTTTTCACAAAAGATTGATTTTAATGCTGTCCTTTATGGGTTTCTTATCTGTTGACATGTCTGTAACATTTCTACTAAGACATGTATTTTTAAAGTGCAAATAACACTAAAGGGGTGAAGGCTTGCAGTGGCTGCCATATAGCGAAACAAAATGTTATTGTGAAGCCAAGGGAAGTTACTGTTGAAGGGACCTGCATGTGGTCTGTTGGTGACATGTTCATTCCACAAGTGCCTGCATCGACTCCTCTTCTTTATCAACAGAAATAAGCAATCCACTAATGTTTGGGTCTGGTTTTCTAGTCATACGCAGGTAGACAAGGCACTTTTCACACACAAATATGTAAGCGGGGTGGATGATGTGTCGGCGGGGTGTGCAAATGTCACCATGGCAACCTGTCGTTGTCGTCAGCCCCCCCCCCCCACATCTGTTACCCCTGAGACTGACAGAGATCCACTAGTCTGATTTGGTTCTGTTCATTTATTTGCACTTTTCATCGATTTTTATTATTCTGCCTTCTGCCAGAGTCTTCCCCTCTGCAAATATTTCAAACTCTTTCATCTCATTTGCTACCAGACACATATAGACCCAGGTAGATGCATTTTTATTAGTCTGTATTAATCAAAGTAGAAGTTGTAAAAAAAATTGTTTTTCATTCTTTTTATGGATGATCTTGTAGGTAATCAATTTGTGCAATAACTGTTGTTCTTCTCATTTTGTAATCCAGTTTTAATTGATGACATGAATGCAAGATAACCTTATTTTTGTAAAGAAACCTGAAAAGTGTAAAAAGATGTATGTATATGAGGATAACTGATGCTCACACAGGAGCTTGTGAGTGATGACATGATATTTGAATGATGGTTTAAGGGGGAAAGTTTCCCAAAAGCCTAAACTAAAGCTGTTAGACTCTCACTAGAATCAGCATTAAGATATTTAAGGACAGCCTTTGTTCAAGAAGAGAAGTGGCTTAGACTCTTTATTTTGGCTTTTGGAAACCTTCCCCGTCTCGTCTTGAAAGGCTCTGTGGTGAATCTGCTGCATGAACTGTAGCTGGCGCTCTCATCCCCACCACCATGTTGAGGGTTATCTTGTATGCACTCCATGGGCTTAGGGAATGTACATTGTACTGGAGGTCCTCCACTACAGCAAACTCCAAGGGCCAAACCAGACGGAGCTGAACAACCAGAGCTATTTTTCACATCGAAAAATGAAACCTTGTTTTGTATATCAGGGATGAATAAATGAGATTTTAACAATTATTTTGTTGAAGATTTTTTTCTGTTTTATATCTCCTGATATTCTGCAGCTGCCTGTCCTCTTTTTCCATTCAGTAACAGCTGGAAAGCACCTGGAGTGTTGTTTTTGTGTTCCGATGATAATCCCAGTGGGGAAGCAAACCCTGTAATGCCACGATAATGTTCAAATTAGTTATTTTTGCCCCAAATCTTTTTAGAGCACAGGGATTTAAAGGCTGAATACACTATGTGTTCCTGACCATGCATTTTGATCAGATGAGCATATTCATACCCTATAATTCAATCTGCCCAAATCTACCTCAGTGAACAAACCATTTAACGAGGTGTATTCCTTGCTATTGGAGAACAGATTTCCAGTTTAAGCTTATTTCATTGCACTAGTATAGGCCTTTTATTTAGGAAAATATACATAAATATAGAGCCAAATAAATTAACTTTAAACAAGAACTGACCAACAGATTAACAAACGTAAAGGCAAAAATACAACAAGATTATGAGTCTATATTTGTATAGCCATACTAGCGTCTTAAGCATAGTGGTATTTTGAGATAAATACTGACGTCTTTCCAGCTCCCTACAACAAGAAGTAACATTACAGCTACACTAACACTCACATATCTCTATGGAAATAAGTTGAAAACAATGTGCACCACAACCAATTCTATGAAGTGTTTGACCAATGGCAGGTAACAGTTACGTTTATTTAAGAATTAATTAAAAATTATGGCAAACATTTAATTTCACTTGTGGGAATGCACCAAATTTGTATCCCACTCAGGGTCTGGACCCTCACTGAACATGTCGAAGGCTTCTCCAAATACAACCAAGATATGCAACCTTCATGCCTTGGCTGTGAAGGTTTCATATATGTGGCTGTTCCCCGCCAAGGCTGGGACAGCCACAGCCTGTAGGTAGTGGAGGGTATGCGGAAACACACCTCCTGGAGAGCGTCGCCTTGGCCTCAACGGTGGCACCAAGATGTCGGCTCGAGGAGACGGTACCCCGCGGGCTGCGGCTGCGCCTCTCCAAGCCCCGGCTCCAGCTCCACCTTCCAACGGCGCGGCCATGAAGCCCGGCGAGCAGCACCCACCTGGCCCAATCCACTCGCCGATTCGCAAATGACTGCAGCAGTGACAGTGACAGGGCACTGGGAACACGTGCCTCACTCCAGCTAGAGTTGGAAACATAACAGCGCTTTAAGGGCCACACACTTTTTCCCTAAAGAGCAGTTTTCCCCTCTCAGTCAGTCCGCCTTTGTACCTTCCGAGCATCTTGCAGCCACTGAGACATACGTTCCCCTCACACACGCAGACAGGCTTGCCGCCACGCGCACGTGCAGTAGGCGAAGCCCAGTCACACTGTGTCAGAATAAACAGGCGAAAACACCCATTCAGAGTACGTGTTGATAGCCTACTCAGTTATTCTCCACCTCCCAGCTGATTACGCGGATTGCTGAGAGTGCTGAGTGAACGGCTTGTGAGAAACGAACCACTGCTTCACACAGTGGCGGGAGGGCACGATACTCACTGCTAAGTAAACAAGACAACACACAGACATGCGCATGCCCACTCTCGAGACGCTGTGCTGTGTGGAGAGGCATGTTACCCATGATAAACACATGTATGTTGAAGCTAATCAAAAAAGGCTATACGCTCCAATTCGCCAGCCTTCCCCCGGTTCTTACCGGCGTGGTAAAACTATCATGCTATCTCGAGTCCAGATAACGGCTCTGACGTCAGAGCTGGCAGAGCTGTGGGAAAAATAACTCTTTGCTCCCGCCGAGCATCACGCGGGCACTGAGACACTTGTTCCCCACAAGCTCAGACAGGCTCGCCGCCTTGCACACTTGTGGTGCCGCAAGTGAGCCGATCACTGCCTCACTGTGTAAACAGCGGGAGCAAGCGCCCACTCAGAATGTGCGGTGCTACACAGTCACCCCACGGCCGTCTGAGCGGGACAGGGAGAACTCTGACTCGATAACTGCCCCGCCAGGCATCCCCAGCGCTCTCTGTAGCTATGGCAACAGACAACACACAGATGTTCGCGTGCCCGCTCTCGGAGCACGCGCAGCATGGGAAAGCCTGTTACCTGTTTGCATGGATGTCAAAGCTAATCAAAAAAGGCTATGCGCTCCAGTTTGCCAGCCCCCCACCTCGTTTTGCCGGCGTGTTGAAAACAACCGTGTCATCTTGGGTGGAGATAGATGCTCTGACGTCAAAGCTGGCGGAGCTGCTGGCACCAATTTATTTCCCACACCGGAAAAGACGGGCAGGTTGAGACCCATTTTGGACCTGTCTCAATTCAACCAGTGCATTATGAAGTGCCCATTCCACATGCTGACTATCAGACAAGTGCTGGAATGTGTGCGCCCCCGTGAGTGTTTTCACCTTTGTGGATTGAGAGATGCATATTTCCACATATCCATCATCCCCAAACACTGGAAAGTTCTTTGCTTCTCCATCCAGGAGTGGAACCCCCTCAGGGCATCCGGGCACACTATACAAGAGCGCTATCAGCGTCCGCGGCCCTCCTCAGAGGCATGGCGGTGGCTAACATCTGCGCAGCAGCCTCCTAGGCATCCCCGTGCCCGTTCATCCGTTTTTATCTGCATGATGTGTCCGAGTCCTCCATGTCTCACTCACTCCTATCCACACTTGACGGCAAATGATGCACTGTTGGATGTGGTTTGCTGCTGTCTCCATCCCTCCTGCACTTGGCTGTGAGGAATGTGGGTTTTTTGCAGTTATTAATTGTGATATTATTTTTTTATCATTATAAAGCACTTTCACAATCATGACATGGGCCTTACGATCAATAATAGGCCAATTCATAATCATGACAGGTTTGTTATCAAAATAATATATTGTTTGATACATTAAAACTTGTTCAGTGCGAATAGAAGCGGAATTAGTTTATGTTCTGCTTGTGGACCTTGTGTTGCAGGTGGCATTGACTACATCAGCTTTGCCCTTAACTCAATAGCAACAGCTCTTAGAAAGCGAAGCCTGTACGAAATAGAACGATAGTAACGTATTGTAACTCCAGATTCTATGAGTATAGGCTTAGCCCTCTAAGATCCAGGCCACCTGCTTCACTAACATTGGCTGAAGAAAAATGCTGATGGTGGGAGCAGATCTCTGGTCACGCAACTGTAATATACAGTAACTGCGGACGTAAAAGAGGCCCGTTCTGGGCCCTTGAGCGCGAAAGAAACCTTCACAACTGCGTATGCATGAGCGATAAACCCAATAGAAACAGCTGTTAGAAGGCTATGCCTATACTCATAGAATCTGGAGTTACAATACATAACTATCGATTTGTGACATACTTTGGCCGACATAAGGCATACAGTAGGCACTTCCATAAAAATCTGTTTCACAATTGTAATTTGGAACACGTTCGCGTGAGCAGTATTTACATGTCAGAAACTGGTAATTATGGTAACTCCAACAACAGCACCCCATATTCTATTGAAGACTGGTGAGTTTAATGGTGCAGTCAAACACTCAGTTGATCCTTATAGAGTCGTAAAGTCAGGAAAGTTAGGAAATATTACATGAAAATGTTCATCAGAGCATCCATCCATGATGTCGGACACAAACAATACTTCCAAGTGTTTTCTACCACCCCTACAAGAATGAGTTTGGGTGGGGCAGGGGAACTAGCTCTGCTCAGCCATGATGTCCTTCTCTTAAAATACCTCATTGTGCAATTTTGGTCCTCCAGCATGTGAACCTTAATTTCTGACACAGCGGCTAAAGTGTTGTAACCATGAACCACTCACAAAATATTAAAGTAAGTCAAGTGCAGCACTTCAATGCCAGTAATAAACTCTAAACTCAACTAAAATTGTGTTCCTAGTTGTGCTTTCCCATGGGGAGTGTTAAGTGCTCCAGTAATGATCTGCACACTTTTTTCACAGTCTCAATTTTGTGACTATGTGTTTGTTTCTTTGTCCGTGTTTTTCTGTCCCCTCCATCTGGTGCTTCCTCATTCACAACACAAACACACACACACACACACACACACACACACACATGCACACACACCTTCATCATCTGTTGTTTTGCTGAAGGAAAGCATCTGGACTGTAATGGGTGAATAGTGCGTAATGAACTAAACAAGTTCATATCTGTTAAGTAGGCTGCAGCTCCGTCCCGCGGGGTGTGTGTGTGTGTGTGTGTGTGTGTGTGTGTGTGTATGTGTGTGTGTGTGTGTGTGTGTGTGTGTGGGTGTGGGTGCGTGTGTGTGTGTGTGTGTGTGTGTGTGTGTGTGTGTGTGTGTGTGTGTGTGTGTGTGTGTGTGTGCATGTTCTTGTTTAACTACAGTCGTGGGGTCCAAAATCCGGGAATACAGTATACTTGTGGGGTCCGACCAGCTTTGTGGGGCCAAAATGCTGGACCCCACAAGGTTAAAGGGCTGTTTGAGGGTTAAGACTTGGTTTTAGGATTAGGGTTAGAATTAGGTTAGGGTGAGGGTAAGGGTTACAAAGATAGTGAGACGCACTATGTGTGTGTGTGTGTGTGTGTGTGTGTGTGTGTGTGTGTGTGTGTGTGTGTGTGTGTGTGTGTGTGTGTGTGTGTTGTGTGTGTGTGTTGTAGAAATATATTTTTTACATTCTGTTGTAATTTGTACCTATATAATCTAGAATCCACTCTAATCGAATTGCTAGTTAATTGCAGTAGTGATGTGACACCAACACCTTCCTGTTACAAAACTGGGTTATGAACATGTGTGGGTGACTGTATGCCTATTTGAGTGTGTGCAAGTTTTCAAGACAGACAAAACACTGCTGCAGTAGCTCATCTGTATTGCGAATGAGGTTAGAAACACTTGAGTGTCGTTGGGCCCTGTTGAGCAGGGTGCCATCTGTCTGTGCTGACGTGGCCCTCGTTCTGATGAATAACAAATAAAGGTGTCACTTGAAAAAGTCTTCCTGTCACCCAGTAACTGCTACAGTGTAGGAAGTGCTTGTCGCACTTGGAGACTGATTGATGTAATCGCTAGTAAGAGGTGCAGACAGGCCTCTGGAGACAACAGCACTGTTTTTTTGTCTGCGTGTATGTGTCTTCATCAATGCCACAGCTCGTGAAAAGGAAAGAAAAACTTCAGAAAAGTATGTAAAGTACATTTTTGCTGTCTGTCAGTCCGCAGTTTTACGCGTAAATGTAATAATCAGTTAGGTGTTATGGCTTTGCTTTTAAAACTCAGTTAGATTTTGCACTAGCAAACTGAGGGAAAACTCAACTCCTGGTTGTCTTGGAAGTAGGAAATAACTTTTAGCTTTAAAAGTGAATTTCTTTAAGTGCTGTGGATAGAGACTTAAAAGTAATAACCAACTTTAACTTTATGGTAAGTGTTAAAAGTGTACATTTAGAACAGATAAAAAATGATATATAATTTGCGATTAAATATTTTAGCCAATTGACAGCCCTAATTTCTATATTTTACAATGTATCAAATTACATTTCAAAAAGGGGTTGCTTGTAGTGACAAACACACGAAGAATAGGCTAACCACCAACAGCTCCTATTTAGCTTCTTCTTAATCACTGTTATGCTTTTTTATTGGCCTGTAACTTTTTCTCCAGTTGCTGTTTTCAGTGGAAAAACCTTATATTAATGTACGCTACCTGTCTGGGATCAAACAGCAGAGAGACAAAGTTAGCGACAAGCAGGTGAACAGAGCATTTAGCAACTAAAGAGACAGATAAATAATATTAATAACTAAAAAATGCATTTCCTGCAGAAAATGCTTGTGAATGCTGAAAAGGTAAATTGCTAACGCTAAACTGGATTGCTGGCATAATTGCATAAGAAGAAGGTGAAGTAAAAAAAGTTATGGTATAGTTTATCAAAAGAAGTGATAAAAAGGTCATAGCACCTAAGCCGAGTGAATGTAATTAAAATACTTTTCTCAGATCTAATGATTGTAATTTGACTTCTTTAACTTTAAATGTTGTCCTTAAGTTTTTTTGGGGGGGGCATACACCTATCTGCATTCTAACAACTGTCTTTGGATCAGTAGTATAAGTTTCTCCCACAGAGATGTTTGTGGTCTTTTTTGTTATTATAGTATGTCGAAAAAAGTCGAAAAAAGTCATAGTATAGTAAGTCAAAAACGTCATAAAATGTCACAGTATAGTTTGTTGAAAAAAGTCGTAAAAATGTACTAGTATAGTATGTTGAAAAATGTCAAAAAAAGTCATAGTATAGTTTGTCGAAAAAAGTCGTAAAATGTACTAGTATAGTATGTTGAAAAATGTCAAAAAGTCATAGTATAGTATGTTGAAAAACGTCGTAAAAATGTCCTAGTATAGTATGTTGAAAAATGGCATAATACATTAAGTCGAAAAAGTCATAGTATAGTATGTTGAAAAACGTCATAATATAGATTCAGCATTGTTGCATCAAATAGCTCTGAACAACAATCTCTTCTTCATGTAAACCACGCCCAACATGTGGTTGTAAAGCAACCAGAAACCCACATACAGTTGCAGGATTTAGTTTAATTGGTGTCACAAGTCAAAAACACAGAAGATTCTGGACCTGGATCAGACTTCTACTATCAAAAATTTTAAAGCAGATGACCTGGCTGAGTGGTTAATGCAATGGACTGCTAACCCATTGTGCTCTGCGAGCATGAGTTTAAAAATAAATAAATAAAATAAAATAGAAACAGGCCGTTTTGCATGTTGCACCACTGATTCATGGTTGTTACACAGAAACTGAATTATATTATTATTATTATTATTATTATTATTATTATTATTATTATAGATGCATTTCCACGTAATCTCTGCACGTCTGTTATTCTAATATTACATGTAATAAAATAGAAACATGCAGTTTTGCATTTTGCAGCACTGATTCATGGCTGTTACACATAAACTACCAAAAGCATGTCCAGGTAATCTCTACACCTCTGTTATTCTAATATTACCATGTACTACAATAGCAACAGGCAGTTTTGCATTTTGAGGCACTGATTCATGGTTGTTAAACAGAAACTACCAGAAGCATTTCCAGATAATCTGTACACATCTGTTATTCTAATATTACCATGTAATACAATAGAAACAGGCAGTTTTGCATTTTGCAGCACTGATTCATGGTTATTACACAGAAACTACCAGATGTGTTTCCAGGTAAGAAGTCACAAGATTAAACATGTAATTTATAAAATATTACCATGAAACAAAAGCGAAATGTTTGGAACATAAAGGGTGGATGAGTTTCAGCATTATAATATGGTAATTACCAATTTTAGATTTTAGATAACTTTGATCTAATTTGGAAGGTATTGCGCTGATAGTATCCTATAATACTGTGAAAACATCAACATATATTACCCCATTATTACCATGTTATTACAATATTAATATAACTATATTACCCAGATATACATATGGTTATTATCAAACCCTTTCTTACTTATTACATTGGTAACTGCATGTTATTACAACTGTTACCTTCTTATCACCTTATTACCCCAGTATTACATCTTATTACTGTGATGTATTACCCAGTTATTACTTTGGTAATGTTATTACCTATATATTACCTCTTTATTATCACACTGTTACCCCACTATTACCATCTTATTACCGAGCCGTAATTTGAAGTGCTACCCAAAAGTCATTAAAAAGTCATGGTATGGTATGTTGAAAAAAGTCATAAAAAAAATCATAGTATAGTATGTCGTAAAAAAGTCAGTAAAGTATGTCAAAAAAGTCGTTCTATATTTAGTCAAAAAAGTCATAGTATAGCATTTTGAAAAACGTCATAGTATAGATTCAACATTGTTGTACGAAATAGCTCTGAACAACAATCTCTTCTTTATGTAAACCACATCCATCATGTGGTTGTAAAGCAACCAGAAACCCACATACAGTTGCATGATTTAGTTTAATTGGTGTCACAAGTCAAAAACACAGAAGATTCTGGACCTGGATTGGACATTTACTATGAAAACACTTCACTGCAGACAACGTGGCAGAGTGGTTCATGTAATGGATTTCTAATCCATTATGCTCTGCACGCATGGTTTTGAATCGCACTGCTGTATGTTTTTCTCACAAGTTTACATGGTAACAATATACCTATCTGCATTCTAACAACATTCTTTGGATCAGTAGTATCAGTTTCTCCCACAGAAATGTTTGTATGTATTGTATTTAAAAAAAGTCATAGTATGTCAAAAAAGTCATAATACATCAGATCGAAAAAAGTCATAGTATAGTATGTTGAATGCGATCGAAGATTGTACGGAAGAATAGGATAGCAATACTGTGAATGCTGCTGAATCAGCATTCACACAATAATAATAATAATAATATAATAATAATAACTGAAGAATGCAATTTCTGAACAAATTGCGGTGTGAATGCTGTATGTTGAAAGGCTAACACTACACTGGATTGCTGGCTTGAATTGTGAAAGAAGAGCAGTGAGAATAGTTGAAAAAGTGGGAATGGGTTTATTTAGTATGAATGTCTTTGAACAGTTGAATAATACCCAGAATGTTTGAAAGATGTGGCGTATTTTAATTGTTTTTAGTTGAAAAAGTGGGAATGGTTTTAATTAGGATGAATGTCATTGAAAAGGATAATAAGAATACTGTCTTAAAGATGTGGAATATTTTTTTTTGGAAAAGGCTGACACTACACTGGATTGCTGCCTTAAATGTGTAAAAAGAAGGTGAAGTAGTGAGAATAGTTGAAAAAGTGGGAATGCGTTAAATTATTATGAATGTCATTGAATAGTTTAATAACACCAATAATGTTTGTAAGATGTGGAATATAATTATATATTTGTAGTTCATTTTAAGATGATAGTAAACGGGATTGCTGGCTTCAATTTGGATGAAGAAGCAGCTAAAGGAGAATAAATGAGTCTGAAAAGTGGGAAATGTGTCAGATTAGGGAATCTCAATCAACTGACACACACACACACACACACACACACACACACACACACACACACACACACACACACACACACACACACAGTCACACACAACACCTACAACAACAACAACAACAACCGTCACAATAAAAAAGCTTCTTATACACTTTTTATTGTTAAAAAAAACCACATACTTATTGCATGTCTGAGAAAAGACAAATTCCTCATACAATTTAGTTTGACGCTACAGACAAAGTTGGCGGCTTGCTGTAATTGTACAATGTTAAATGTATAGTACAAATTTAGAAGATGCATATAAAAAAAGTAGATTATAGTTAAACATGCAGTTTTGGAGGGTTTCAAGGTCTGTGTGCAGTATGTCATAGTAAAAAAATGAAAGCCACGCTGACATATCTGACTTTGGCACTCCCTGTTAGTAATTAAAAAATAAAAAGATACTGTGGCAGACAGCAACCCCCACCCCATTGATGAAAGGAAAGATTTGACTTGATTGTGGACAAAAGGTCTGGGGATCACCAATTTCAATGATATAAATAATCATTATTCAAGTCATTAATGTCAATATTAAATGTCATGGCAATCTTCCCAGAAGTTGCTGCGATATGTTCCAATGGACCAAAGTGTGCTGAACAGAAAAATAACTTGGTATTCACAGACATTTAAATTATAATGCCTTTATCGGCTTGATAGGTGACTGTACCTCACAACACTGTCATAAAATAATATTTAAAAAAATAGCTGAGATGCTGTGAGAATATGAAGCCACATTACAGTAAGTCAAAGGTGAGCTTCACTGCGGTAGGTGGGGACACCCAGGGGCTCCAGCCCACCCAGGGTCGTGGTCCGGCGGACACTCACCACCAGGGTACCATCAGGGTTAAGGGTCCCACTGACCGACAATGGGTCCATATCCTCTGGAAACAGGGACTTATGGGTGAATGTGTCACTGATGCTTCCATCATCTAGTACCTGAAGGACAGAGACAGAACAGAAGGTTAAAGAAAGATGGGGCTGTGCATGTAGGGATTGATCTGTAGAAGGAGGAGGCAGCTGTTGAAAAGGGGTAAATAGAGGGAAAAAAAGATGACGAGAAGAAAGGTCGTCCAGCACTGGAGGACGGGAGGAGAAAGTGAAAAGAGCAACAGGGCCAAGCAAGGTGCGAGGGCGAGAAAAGAGAGTGAGAACCAGTGATAGAGAAAAGAGCGAAGCGGTCAAAACTGGTCAGGTGGTGGAGAGAGACAGAAAAGGGAGGAGAGGGGAAAGGAAATGAATACAGACTCGTTCTCTCTGAAGACGTTTTTTAATGCTGTTACAGGCATTTAAGGTGAGTTGAACATGGGTTTTTGCCAATTTGTCTGCTGACCCCTGTTAAAACGATTTTCCTCTGCACATCAGAGGCTCTCCCCCTTCTTCTTCTTTGACTCTCACCTTTTAAACATGATTAACATCAAACAGTGAGGGACGAAAAGGAGAAGGCTGGACGGCAGCAAGCAAGCTGACAGAACATGCATCATGGATGCAGTTTGTTTGTGTGTATTTTCAGCGGTGGAATGTTTTGTACTTTACTTGAATATTTCCATTGTATGCTACTTTATAATTCTACTTCACATGTCAGAGGCAAATACTGTACTATTCATTTAGGCTACATTGACAGCTTCATTCACTGGTTACTTTGCAGATATATGGTCATCTTATAAAATATGACACATTGTTAAACAAACATTATATTATGTATGTCCAATTAGCTCTATCTTTACCAATGTTAAAATTCTGCTAATTTGGTAATGCATCAGTAATAATAATCCAGCAGTATAATATAATAATTAGGGCTGTCAAAATTAGGCATTCATTTCGATTAATTAATCTGAGAAAAAAAATAACGCAGATTAATCCATTCCATATTGAACTTTGACCCAGAGCCGTTCTAGCCACCATTCGACTGTAAAATGAAGGAGGGAGACGAGAATGCACTGCCTGGATCATTAATCGGAACATTTACTTATAAAAATCTTCTTCCTGAATAGGGTTGGGTACCGAAATCCGGTGCTAATACGGAACAGGTGCCTTTATGACCTGTATCTACCAGACCGAATAGTTCGGTGCCACTGATATGTCTGCGCTTCTCTCGGATGCTCTGAAACAGACGTTACAGGAAACAGAAAACTACACTCAACAGCAGCTAACGTTAACCTACCGCTAGCTAGTAGCTGTATTAAGCACGGTTACAATGCTGACAGCTAACGCTAAACGGTGTAAAGTGTGACTGTATTTTACTGTAGAGGATTCAACACCGGGATGTAACAATGTGCAGCTGCCGTTGTCGGAAAAACACAGACGGTGCGTCTGTTTAATACAGCTACTAGCTAGCAGTTCAATGAAACTGGTAACCTACAGCCTCGTGGTGCATTCAATGTTGTTGGTAAAGGCCCTTTTCCCATCTGGTGGTTGTTTTTCTCATTCAACAGCAATTTACTAGTGAAATAAGTTATTGTTATAGTTATTACATTATTATTAAATTATTTAATTTTGACCATATGGCCTAGCAATAAACAAGCCGTTCTTTAATGTTGCCGACTATTGTTTAGTACTCTTCTTTTTTTTCTTCTTTTTTTTAACTGTCTTAAAAAGTATCGGTTAAGGTACCGGGCAAAAATTATGTATGCGATTAATTTAGATTAATTAATCACAGAGTATGTAATTAATTAGATTATTTTTTTAATCGATTGACAGCCCTAATAATAATACTTAATACTTAATAAAACTAATAATATAACACAAACATTTTTGATGCTTGTAGTAATATTTTTTATGATTAATTATTTTTATTAGTTGTGTAAATATGTGAAATGTTTATATTTTATGGATCAGAATACTTCACCACCACCACAATTGCTTATCAAAGGTTACGGCATGGAAACCAGTTGTGCATAAATGAGAGACAATCCACGCAAAGAACTTTGTGAAACAGAAGTTTAAAAAATGATTCTGATCCCCTTGTGCTCTCAGATTTAATGAAAATTATAAAATGAATCTATTAATTTATAAAAACAAAGAAACGCAGCAAATCCACACACTTGAGAACCTGAAAACATTATAGAGTTTGTGCTTGATAAATGACTTAAACAATTGATCAATCCATTTTTTTTTAAATAATCTTCAGTTTATCGACCCACCAATTATTTCTGCATTAGTGTGTAGCAGTCGCTGTTTCATTTGTATCATTACTGTCAGCAGAAAACATGTTATTATAATATTGGCTTTAAGCCAAGTGTGTGTAAATCATGTTCACATATGATCTACTTGTTCCCTCATACACACCCTCAAAAGTACAATAACACACCTCTGCTAATTTAAACATACACACACACCTTCTGGGCATGAATAACAACATGGTGGTTGTAGGCCATCACCACTACATCATGTGGCTCAAACTGGCTGACGTCAGCTGACATGTAGTAGCTGTCGCCCAGACATCGCACCCCGCCACCTGTGCTGCTCTGTCGGCCTGTCAACGTGCCGCCTACAGGAGCTGCAGGGAAACAACAGAGGAGGGTCTGCTTAGAACAATATAGAGCATGTAAGGCCATGTTAGATGGATGGTTAAACATTTTATTTCATACATATTGAAATCTAAGAATAAGAATACAATTAATGGAATATTTTGGAAATATCAATGGGAATGTTGAGAAGTATAAATGAATGGAATGTAAAAGAATTATGAATTATAGCATGTTTATGCATATAGATTATAATACTTGATCTATTTTACTTTAAGAATACATTTACACTGTACTGTAAATTTATTGAAAGTTGAATGTATTTATACATTCAACTCTGTATTATTTTAAAGTAATTGTTCTTTTCTTTTCATTTTTAATGTCATTATGGACTTTTGAAAAAAGAAATATACTCTAAATATATACTTTACTCGAAATATACTATAAAAGTGAACTCCGTTAAAACCTGTTTATTATAAATATCAGAATGACAAAATAACATTTCATACTAATCGTTTTCTTGAAACATTTCACAAATAGTGGTTAATTTTTATGTTACACAATTTAGTCATGAGTTATGTATTTCACAATGTCTTTGGTACTT
The DNA here is from genome assembly GCA_023566125.1 of Zingel zingel. NCBI lineage: Eukaryota > Metazoa > Chordata > Actinopteri > Perciformes > Percidae > Zingel > Zingel zingel. The sequence continues at coordinate 33,270,821 of CM042316.1, read as the reverse complement.
CATATGTTCAGGCCAAGCATCATCGCTCTGTTGTTTTTTGTTTTTTTAGTATTTTATGTTTGGAATAGAACACAAAGGCCATTAAACACCACAAGACTGAAGCTTCTGTTTTGGCTATAAATGTGGTTTACAGTCTGGAAGGAGGCAATCTTTCACTAAAGAAGATACTCAGTGGGAACATTTGTAGGTCTTCTTTTTCATTTCATTTGACATTTAAGCACTCAAATATTCCAAATGGGTCAGTGAAATCAAATTTAAGGCTGATTATTGATTATGCTATAATCCACCTGTAGCGTCACACTAGTAATAAACCTTTTTGGTTGTTACTGCTTTGTGCGGCAGCAGAACTGTTTTAATACTTCATATTAGGCTCCTGTGTTTTGGATTAGCACTCCAGTTTTCATTTTATTTTTTCACCAGTTATTTTTTTATGTGGCTCAGTAGACAAAGTCTGGAGCATTACAGGCTCTTTTTTTCTCACAGAGAAAGCACAAAAGCTCTCATGACTCTGGCTTATTACTCTGTCTGAGCAGCAGGTCTTTTTCTTCTCTGTGGCATTTTTTCTTTCAATCAGCCCAACACTTTAATGTGATACAAATATCTCCTTCCTGCTGGTGAAGAAAGTGATTGAAAAAGGCTATACCCTATGCCTCAAAATATGCTGCCAAGGTATAGGCAAGGCACTAAAGCTTTGATTGTTCCAGAGCTGTTGATCATGGTGATGCTTATGTAACTTTTTTCACAATATAATAACAATGATGCCGCTGTTGCTGCTGTTTTAAAAGATTTCAAAGGCAAGTTTTCTCTGAAAACGGAACAGAAACTTGCCCTGGAACAATTCCTACAAAAGAAGGATGTGTTTGCCTTACTACCGGCCGGCTTTGGTAAAGCCTAATTTACCAGTTAGCCCCGCAGGTGGCCAAAAGAATGGAGCTCAGCTGTATGTCACCCAGATCGTTGGTCTGATTGGTTGAAGGACTATCCAATTGCGTACAGAGTCATTTGAACTATGCCCGTTGATCACGCCTCTTGTGCAGTAGAAAATACAGAGCAGACTCCCCAGACTAATGTTCAATCTTAAAAGATTGGGCTTGGTCTGGTGATAGCCAGACTACAAGACAGCATTAAATTTGCCAAACACATCTTTATCCTGAACGTCTTTTCTTTTGTCTAGTTAAAAAGGTAAGGTACCAATGTTCGTGTCCCATGTAAAATCAAAAATATTAACTTATTTTAACCCAAACTATGATCTTTTCCTGAACCTAACCAAGTAGTTGTGTTGCCTAAACCTAACCCTAACTTGAACATTGGAAAATGATGGCAAAGGGGTACAGAGAGAATGAAAAATGTGACGCCAAGGGGTCCTGACCAAACAATTGTATATGACAAGTGCATATTTAAGACCCTTTTACAGGATTCTTCTTTTAAAATGAGTCAGCTGGAAACATGACAAAGTCAGCTTTTCAACCAATTCATGGTTGCAAACATGAGCTTAGGCCTACATGTAAGTAGATGGCTAGATATAAATGCTAAAATCTGTCAACAGTTGTGATTTCATCATGTCTACTTCTTTACTGAAAAATGTAGGGCCAATTCGTTCAAAAATTACTAAGAATTTTGAGTGGCAATCTTGCCACATTATAAACTGCATTTGGAGTACAATAACAGAAAGCTTGGCATAGCAACAGTAACTAATAGGGACGGGGCTTTGCAATCAATCAATTTCCTTACCAGTGTGTCCATAGGATGATCTGCTGTGTCTGCTGAAGGGGGCCAAACAACTGGGTCCTCCGGGGTTCTCTTCTACAAACAGACTGGAATGATCAGCAGAGTCAAGAAACGGCTCAAAAAGGGGATCCAAAGAATCCGATGACCCACCCAGTGAGCCCTCTGACCGATGGGAGCTGGAGGTGCTGTAACGTGACGATGAGCGGTAGGATGAGGAGGATCTGCGGCTGGAAGATTTCAGTGATGCCATGGCAGAGGATATGCACACGTTCTCAAAAAACCCCAGCCTCAGAAAACGAGATCTTACTCTAATTTGAGTTCTGTTAAACCTCAGAATGAATACTGAGAATACAGTCAAATAAGTGGTTTATCAAAATCCATTAACCTCTCACTCACTGTCAAGGGGTCTTTGTTGAGGGTTTTTATAAAGCCCTGGTGCATTGTGGGTCAGTAAAGCACAGCATGTGCTCTGTAGTGTTCTTCCTTTAGCCATAAATGGCAGTTTGTCTAACCACTGGTGCCAGGAATGTAACGGACAAACTGATAGGAGTGGAGACCCCTTCTTATTCAGACACACAGCAGAGATAAGGCTGAAGGGGGCCACTTGGAGAGGCTGCCAGCATGTGGTCAGAAATAGCAGAATGGTGGAGTGGTCAGGTTGTCCGTTAGACTGACTGAGCACACAATGTGAACCTTATCAATAATGCAAGACAAAATTGGCCATTTAAGTTTCGCAAACCTGCTAATGGAATACAGCTCAGGTTGACCTTTAAATTCCCTCTTTAAAAGCTTTAATTGAAATGACATTTACCTATTGACAAAACAGATGTCCTCCAGGCAATGCCTATAATGTCAACAATGACAAGACTGTCATATTATTACTTTTATGCTTTGCACGTGTGATTTTTTTTGTATTTTGCCTTTCAGGATAATGTAGCCTCAGTATTAGCAAGGAAACTGAAAAAAGTGCAGGATAATAAACGGATTTCTAAAATGTAGAAACTCTGTCTCCTTCAGCTCCTCGCAGTCAGCAGTAAAGGAGTTCATCCATTCAGCTCTCCTGCCAGAGGTCCAGTGTCCCCACTGGGAATACTTTTAGTCTATGGGTGGCACACCATGGTCTCCAGAGCCCACAACACAGTATCTCTCCTGACCTCCAACAGATAGTGTATCATGAGGTGCACGCTGGCTGAATTCAGAAGAGAGGGAATGATGAAATTATGCTAATGAGGCAAAAGCAGACATGCCACAGAACAGCTGAGGAGAGAAAAAGAAAATCAAAAAAGCTCCATTTAGCGTTTTTGGGCATCAATTAATCATTGTAAAATCAACCATGAAACTCCCAAACAGTACTCCTAAACTCAGAAATTCTCCGTGAACACCACGGTCAGGACAACTGCTGTGTCTTATAGCAATGCTTTTTTAATGCCATGTAAGTGTTGTAACTGACAGAGTTTCTGGAAAAGTAGCTGTTTGCAGTGGAAAGACAGTTTCTTGATGTATGCGTATATCCAGCAGAGTTCTTCCTAAATGTAATCCCTGACATAATGTGAAGTTCAGGGATGTTGGTCTGTCTGTCCACCACTTTGGTCCAGACTGAAATAACTCAACTACTATTGGATGGAAATTTACAGACATTAATGATCCAATAATTTGTTTTATGACCAAATACCTGCAAAACTATTTACAATCCAGTTAGCCTCAGCTTTGTGTTTAGTACTAATTATCATATGTTAGCATGCTAAAATAGTAAACATGATGAACAATATGCTGCATTCACACAATGTTGGTAGAACTGGAAGGATGGGACAACCTCAGGCATTATCCCGTGATGGTTACCCCCCACTGCTAGCTTTGTAGTAACATAATATGAATAGCATAAGAATAGCATTAATGTTAGTGTGTATAAACTCCTTCTAGATTAGTATTGGATTGGATTTAGGCTAGATATAACCATTATAGGTCATTTGCCAAGATAAATGGGAAATATTGTAGTTGTCAAATTCATATTCCAATATCTTTAACTTGAAAGTAAAGTTAACTCTGACTCAATTGTAATTACAGTCTAAACGACATGACATGACATGACTGCAGCATTATTGTTGTGGTGATGAGTGTTTCTGTTTCTGTTTTTGATGATTATTATGTTTCTGTTTTCTGTATTTCCCTGTTGATTGTGTTTGTTTCTGTGAGGATTGTTTGTTTCTGTCTATCCTGTTTTGACTATGTATTATTCTGAGTAGGGTGTGTTCTGTTTCCTGTTTTATTTTGATAGTCTAGTTTTCTATCTTGTCGAGTTTTACCTTCTGTGTTTTCCCGCCATGTTTTTGTCCTGCCCCGCCCTGATGTGCTTCACCTGCTGTATCACCTATCCCTCATTTGTTCATTATCTCATGTATTTAGCCTCTGTGTTCCCTTTGTCTCTTGTCAGATTAGTTTGTGTCTGTTTGTGCACGTGCCCTGTCAGTTTGTGTGTTTGCCTGTCGCGTCTTCCCCGTCCGTTCTGGTCAGTCTCTGTGCTTCCTGTATTTCCCTGTTTTTTTGGACTTCGTTGGTTTTTTTGGATACCTTTCGTCTTCTTTTTGGAATTGTTTTTTTGCCGGCTTCCCCCAGGACTCCCTTAGTTATTTGTTGTGTTTTCATTAATACATTCTCGTGCTCAAACCTTCTCCTGCCTGCCTGCCTCTCCCTGCATTTGGGTCCTCGAATTCCCTGCACTCATCACAATTATACCCATACCAATCATCAACATGTTAGCATGTTGATGTTAGCATTTAGCTTAAAGTACAGTCCCACAAAACTGCTAGATTCTTATCAACATTTACATTTGTTTGCAATGATTATACTGTCTCAAAAGTAACGCAGGAATGATTTTTTTTATATGAAAGACATACATATAGAACCTGTAAAGAACCATAGATATCTGTCCTGTATTGGTGTATAGAATTCAAAGACAGAATTTCAGAAATTAAACTTCAGATATTTGGATTTAATTAAGTCTTGACCCAGATACTGCTGGTTATGTTCAGAATCAGTTCACACCCTGTGTTGCAGCCACTCAGGTCGGAGCCCTAAAAAGCTCATTCATTGTTTTAGCTCTGTGACAGATCTTTCATGGCTGTCTGAACGGGGAAGAAGATTCATCTTTTTTTTGTTCACCTTGCCAGCTGGGATTATATGACATAAACCTAGGCTATATTTTTAACATGGTTGTGTACCATAATAAGTTGTTTAGATTGTTTTAGAACCCCCCTTTTTTGCCAGACTATCCACTTTGTTGGACAATTAAATACATGTACCTCTTTTAGGTATATTGTTTCTAAATTTCAATTTAGACCTACTCAACTTTACTCTGACATCAGGAACTAACTTAGACTTTTCTTTACTCCTTTCAGGCCATTATTGTTCTTCCTTTCATTTTCACATTTTTAGAAGCCTCATCAAGGAGCATCTTATTGACACTCCAATAAACCGGAGCTGAGGGGTCCAAGGACTCCAAACCCTGATGATCACACACACCAGGCTTTGTTCAAAATCCATCACGTCCTGTCCTGATATTTCCCTCCCCTCCCTCTCCCTCTCCCTCACCCGACCCACCAAATAGATTACTGAGCTTCCCGGGGGGCCCATGATGTCATGGAAAATGAAATACACCAGGTGTAGGATCATTAAGACCAGCAATACTTTGTGCGGTTTCTCTGACTGCTGCCCTTTGCCCTGACAATATCTCAATAATGATGATGTCATCATGTCAGGGAACTAATTGCAGCAGGCTTCATGGTGTGTGTACCACAGTGAATGTCCGGTCATAAATGGCGTTGAAAGAGGTGATAGTTCATTATATAATCATAACCATAAAACACTACATTAATGGAGCGCTCCACTTCCTCCTCCCATCTATCTGTATATATTGTTTAATTTTATTTCATTTTATGCTATTCTAATTTAAATATTTATATGTGTTGTAGTGTAGTGTGTGTAGGAGCTACAACTTATATTAGATTGTGCAACTCACCTTGTAACCTTGTATGACATAACAAATAATCACATCACACCAGATTTGTATTTTTTGCAAAGAACAATAACAATATTTTAATAACTCAAAATAATATCAGATGCAGCAAACAAAGATTCATTGTTCAAATCCAAGGTGACACTATTTAAATAATTACATTCAGCCAAAACAGGAAGAAAAGTATTAGAAAGTAGAAATAAAAGGAAAACAGGATTGAGATTTCAGAGGGAGGAGAAGGTTGAGTGTGTGTGTTTGACTGATGCTGATATGCAACCCACTTAGGATGTGGATGGGACAGTACATTCATTTTGGGTCATCTATATTTCTACTCTGTTAGTTCATAGTGTCTTTGTCTCTGCTGGGTGAGTTGTATGGCTTTGCTCTCTGAACTCTCATAAGCCTCATTTCATTATATGTGTGTGTGTGTGTGTGTGTGTGTGTGTGTGTGTGTGTGTGTGTGTGTGTGTGTGTGTGTGTGTGTGTGTGTGTGTGTGTGTGTGTGTGTGTGTGTGTGTGCCCAAACACCCCCAAGGATTGTGGGATGTTTTAATTAAGATGGTGGAGGCTAATGTGGGTTAAACACAGACCATCTCTCTCTGTGAAGATGATCTAAACTCAGGTCCTAGAGCAGTTTTCACAGTCCTAGTTGTGTTCACAAGTTTTTTCCTAATATTCACTGATGGGGCCCAGTGGTGTGGTGAGAGCGGTACCCAGGCCCTTCAGCTTTGTTCTTAGATGGTAAGTAGGCTATAGGGTGACAGGGGCTGAACTGAATATTCATACGCCCTCCTGCCTTTACACTGTCCGACAGATGCTTGTTTTGATGTCTTTTTATAGCGCTGGGTTCTCCTACCACTATATCACACACACACACACACACACACACACACACACACACACACACACACACACACACACACTCACTCACAGAGAGATATTCTGGAGCACTTCTCTCTGATAAGTATCCAATGTCAGTGCTTGCCTGAAGCAACAAACTACACTGCCCAGAGACACACACACACACACATACACTCGCACAGAAAGAAACATGTGTCACCCTAAAGACATCTGTCTCAATTAAGGACAGCTGGGTGCTCTTCTGTTATTGCGCTATGAAATATGAATTGCTTCCGATCAGAGAGCGAGGAACACTTCCTTTGATCACCCATTGCTTTCCACAAACCACTAGGAGTTTTTCTAGGACAGCTAACCTCAAAAGATGTGGTGGTGAGGAATAGGTGGAGTGAAAGGGAACAGAGGGTGCAGATGGAATGAAGGGGAAAAAGACAGACAGGAGAGCGATATGCATCTCCTGTTTGTCAAGCGGTTTTATAATCGCAGGCTAATTGCCTGTCGGCAAAGGTAGCACTCAGATGACCTCTTGGTTACGTAATGAGCCCCCTGTGGGGATAGATGGAAGGTGGGAGGGAAAGAATAAGAGGAGGGAAGGGTGGAGGCAAAGAGGAAAGGACTGAGACAAAGGGGGAAGGGAAAAGACAGGACAGTGACAGAAGGATGGAGAGGGGAGACATTCATCAGGCTGTCTGTGTGTATGTCAGCCGGTACTCTAATATTTCTATTCTTATCAGGACAAAATGGTCTCACAAGGATAGAAAGATGAAGAAATCCACCAAAGTGCCACTTCGACGAAGGGATTAGGACTTGGATTTAGGGTTCAGATTAGGTTTAGGATGGGGTTTGTAAAGGTCAAGACTGGATGAAGGAATGTGGTCATGGTCCTCAGACATTTAAAACACACTCATGTCGATGTGAGAGAGACAACAAGATAGCTGGGTGAATGAAAAACGCATCACACCAAGGTGCCCGTCTTCTCTCTCTCACACACACAGTTGCACACACACACAAACTGCTCACACACACTGCTCGGGGAGAGAGTGGAGGACACTCAGAAATACAGACAGAGTGAATGCACCGTGGTGGACAGAGCAAGCTGATAAATAGAGGATGGGGGAGGGCAGAGAACAATAGCATGCTCTCGTCACCGCGCCAGGACAAAAGCACAACCTCGCCTCGCCAGCATCGGCCAGCTTTTAATGTCAACCAAAAGGACAATGACGTAAACCGGACCACTGTATATGTGAATACACACAGTCGGTGCAACAGGATATTTGGTGCCTCTGTTGATCAGATCTGAGAAGGGTTTTACTCTTAATTTAAAAAAGGGAAAAGAGAAAGGAAGCCAAGCTATGGCTGGAGTGACAGCAGGGAAGATGTTATGATGATGATGATGATGATGATGATGATGATGATGATGATGATGATGATGATGATGATGATGATGATGATGATGATGATGATGGAACAACTTGGGAGGTCAAAGGTGAGGAATGAAAGGCACAGCTTCAATGGTTCCCCCTGAGTTGTTATGTAACTATCCTGACTGGGACTCCTCCTTTTTATGTAGTTTTTAGTTAAGTTAGCAATGTCATCCAGTCTGTATTTTCAAAATAATTTCCAGATGTATCTACTGTATGCTTTTTTTTTTATCTCCAGCATCAGTAAAAATTCAACCTCCAATGACAGCTCAGCTACACCAAACACTGTTTTAAAGGGAATCACTACATTGGAGGGGTTTCGGAATGGATATACAGTGCAAGCTTAAGGAGCTTACTGACATCATACAATACAACCACACACACACACACATACATTTGCACAAAACGTCAAACATACAGACTTGCATGTTGAGGCTTTTCTAAACAGTCAAACAACATTAAAGAAGGATGTGGGGACTGAATGTGCTTTAATTATTTGTAGAAAATAACTACGCACACCAGGCTTTTTCTACACAAACACACACAAATGCACACACACAGGCACACATACTGAGGATGAGAGAGAAGTAGCGTTGTGTGTGCGGGTAGGATGCATTGATGCTCTGGTCCAATGGGATTTCCTGAGTTGTGTGAATGCCAGTCCCTCTGGGAGAACCTCAACAGAGCTCCTCATATCACCATGGAGATGGGAGTTTCTGCATGCGCACATAAACATGCCATTTTGCAAATATCATAAATAAGAAGGGAAAGTATAGAATAAAAGGCAAAGCTTTGCAGGAGTCAGTATTAGAGGAAAGAAAGAAGAGCAGTTAGACATTTTAGAAAAGAAAACAACAGGCTCTTTTTGAGGATCATGACAGATGCCAAAACAAACCATATCACAGTATCCTCTTTTACAATAATAAAATAAAATAAAAACTTTTTTCACATTTGTATTGTATCTACAGCCACATTAGCTTCGTGCAAAAAAACACATACACTGGCACGCCATATAGGCAAAGAGATCAAAGCAAGACAACGCATACAAAAATATAGAAAATCTCCAATGCAACTCATCTCTTCACAGAAAAAAACTCTTTTCCACCTGTGCCATTTCCTGCCCAACAACTATCGCCAAATGGTCACTTCAGAAACATTCTGTCAGCGTTTGTTGTTGTCGTCGCTGCTGCTTCTGCTGCTGCTGTGTATTTTTTTTTAAGACAACCCAAGTTCTCGGTAGGATCTTGTGTGGATTCCTGCATGGAAGACCCATGCAGGAATCCACACGACCACAAAAATATCCAGTAGCTATAGTTGATCATTATGGCAGATGTCCATCATAATGATGTTTGGAACTATGAACAACAACATGTTTGAGTGATAGAAAACTAGTACAATAAAAGCATATCATTTCTCTTTTTCTTTTTTAAACTTTGTAATTTTAAAATACATACTATCTCCTGTCACTTTGAAGACATTCCAGCATATGCTCATAATTGGTAGTGACAGGGTTAAATAGTTTGGCATACTCAGCAAGCCATGCCCAAAAGGATGCTATTTTGTGTCTTGCAAAGGAAGGGAGAGGGTGGGAGGACAGGGAGGTAAGGGCAGGTCCCAGGATCGGTGCCAACCCTCCCTCCCATGGGAGATGCTGGGGAGGTGGGAGGAGGTTACACAGAACAGCTGAGATTGCAAACCGTGCTCAGGGCCAGGTCAGCCCATCGATTTCAGCACTTGCAAAACACATGCAAAGATAAGTCAGAGTTTTGGACTCAGTCATGTCAGTCTGTCTGCTTGATGGTGGCGTCACTTTTTACAGTCGCTACGCAGGTAGGGACAGAGCCAGAAACTGTGTGCGTCACTTCCACGAGTACATCACTTCACATCCAGCACTCCTGTTTTACAATGATAAAAAAGATTGTTTGGACGCCTTCAAAGAAAATAAAAGTTGATACATCATATTGGGACAAAGCAGTCACGAGGTGTTAAGGAGGATTTGAAATGCTGCAAGTAAGGCAAAGACGTATGATTTATGCTTCAGTCAGAGGGGAAAAAACAGCATGCACAGAGGTTCAGAGACGCCATGGAGGAGAGGGGAAGTTGTTGCAAAAGAGAAAACCCTCCAAAGAGCTTGGAGGGATTAAACACTGAGGTGAGATGAGAGAAGTCATTGGTTGTTTGGCTCTCCTGCCCTCTCCTCGTCCTCTTCATCCTCCTCATCGAGAGACACAACCCCAGAGGAGGCCACATCAGAGACCCTCCTGTGTGGGTCGTAGTCAGGTGGGTACTCCACACCGCTGCCGTCTGCCTGGCACACAGTGCTCTCATAGTCCTTGCAGGGGGTGTCATCATCCTCGCCGGGTGACAGGTACGTCTCAGAGTAAGATCTGGAGTAGCAAGGAGAGTCATGACCCCCACAGGGCCTGATACCCCGCCCTCCCCCGCCAAGGCTATGGAAGCCGCTGTCCCGCCCACCGCGCCCGCTCTGCCCTGCCCTCTGAAGTCGGGCCAGCAGCAGCTCCTCCCCTCCCTGCAGCGCCGACAGGATCTTGGCCGCGAGCTCGGCGGCGTTGCTGTAGGAGTGGGTGCCACGGTGACCGCCCAGGTCACGCAGAAGGGGGTGATGCTCGTCCAGGCTGCAGAGGCTGGAGCACAAGGTGTCCGGGGAGCCTACCGTGGGGGAGGGCTCTCCGCTGCCACCTCCCTCTCCGCCTCCTCCACCCTCGCAACAGGGCCCTCGCAGGCCCAGGTGTTGGCAAAGCTGGCTGTGGATCAGGTCCTTCAAGTATGGCGGATATGATAACACATCTAGAAGGAATGATACAGACTGTGAGAATGAAGTCCTGAAGAACAATGATAAGCGAATATGAGATGAAACTGTCCTGGAGGGTCCTTGAGGGGTTGGTCATTAGCCTGCATTGAGACACATTGCACACTGAGCCCGTCATCCAAAAAATGTGTCACGCATAGAAACCTTGCACACTGAGTCCAATGATTATTCATTTATCTGCTGCCAAACATTTCGTAAAACAATAAAAAATGTGACGCTGCTGTCACTCTGCCTCTCTCTCCTTCTCCTTCATTTCATCCCTTGCTTCTCTCCGTTGACAATTACCTCTCTCTCTGTCATCTCTGTCTGCGTCTTCTTGCGTTTGGCACAGCGGCTAGAGTTGCCATTTCCATCACTACACTGTTGCTCTCCTTTTTCTGTTTGCGTATCTTTGCGTTCTCTCATCTTCTCCTCCTCCTCATCATCATCATCATCCTTCTGAATATTACCATCTGACCTGTTGACAGTAGACATTGCATTCTGGCAGCGTCTTTCTGTGCTGCAATTCTGGATAGGCTCATACCTTCTCCTTGTCAAAACATCAAAATGCTTGCTTGAACCCGTACGGAATTTATTTATGACGGATGAAATTTTCGGAGGCAGTGTGTAAACATTATTGACACAACGTGAGGTTGTATTTCTTTTTTAACATTCGAAAATTTCAGACATAAATTTCAGACTCAGTGTGCAAGGACCTTAACAGAAGAAACAGGAATGCACCAACGAAAAAGAATCCTGCTACTTAACATACACAAATGTAAACAATGTAAAAGAAAACACGCTGTTTGGCCTCAAAGGTATACACCATGTGTTTTGCTGAATGTTCACTGAATGTAATATAAGCTCCACGGGGTACCTTGCAAGAATAATAAGTTTTCTCTGTTTTTTTCAACCAAAAGTCAGTTATTTATGTAAAAAAATAAAGTTGGATTTCTTTCTGTTTCCACTGCAAAAGAAATGTCTGAAAGAATAATATCAGTATATTTATTTTAAAAAGCAACCAATACACAAATTAAGGTTGCATGTATTAATTACCACAAAAATACCTGAGTATACAGTAGTTATAGTCCACAGTCGAATGTGTTTCAAAGAAATATGTCAATGAGAAGAATGAAAAAAATATCATTCACTGCATTACAAGGGTGTGAAAAATACCAGCAGTGGAAAATTATAAGAACAGTATGTGGGAAAATGCCAAACATATCACTTTATATGTGAAAAAATAAACAATTTGATTAGAGTGGGGCTAAGAAAAACAAACAAAGCTAATGTGCCCTCAGAAAAGTACTAGAGCACTGGTTTCATGTAGAGTTGATTACTGTAATATCACATACAGGCAGGTACGAGTTAAACTCCATTTACTAAATGGGCTTTGCCAGAAGGTAAGAAGCCACAGATGGATATATGAAGATAGAGAAGCACCACTGAGCTGAATGTTATTAGCTGCAGACAGTACAGGTTATTGATGATTCAGTGTAATCAAGATAAAAGCTCTGGTGAACACACACACCCATGGTCAAATACACTCTGTGTATTTATAACCTGCTCACACACCATCCTCACACAGACACTGTCTCTGCAGCAAAGGAAATTATATTAAAGTTGCAAGAGGGATATCAAATTGCGCCAAGGAACAAAAAAAATGTTGGGAGAGGATGTAAACTAGGGCACTGGGACAATGAGAGGTACAGAGAGAGAGAGAGAGAGAGAGAGAGAGAGAGAGAGAGAGAGAGAGAGAGAGAGAGAGAGAGAGAGAGATGGATGAGAGAGAGATGCATGAGAAAGAGGCTGTGTGATGGGGTATTAGGAAGGAGGGGTACCATATGAAGCAAATTAATGTGATATACCAAATTGTGGTGTAGAGGTACAGTGTGTGTGTGTGTGTGTGTGTGTGTGTGTGTGTGTGTGTGTGTGTGTGTGTGTGTGTATGTGTGTGTATACCTGTGCTCTGTGTGGTGGGCTCGTTGGTTGGCAAAAAGTCTTCGTCATATGAGTCATCGTTAGATTCGTCGCCGTCCACAGAGGACCAGGCCCTCAGCTTAGCCTCCGCTATGGCAAACTGCTCTGCCACACCTGCGCACACACATACATACATAAGTTTCACATGTGCACACCATGGTTGGCATGGTAACAGGGAGGCAGCAGTCCATTGTGTCTCCATATCATGTAACTGTTTTTGATTGGCAGGCCTGTGTGAGGAACAAAGTGCACTCGTAGTATTGGACTGAACAGAGACAGCATTCCCATTACATTCAATGTTCTTCAGTGGTCATTTGGCTGGTGCACTTTAGATGGCTTTTACTAAGTGCAGTGGTGGAATCTAACTAAGTACATGTACTGAAGTACTGTACTTAAGTACAAATTTAAGGTACTTGTACTTTGCTTGAGTCTTTTATTTTCATGGGACTATTTTGATCGTTTCCAGTTTCTAAAATGTGCGGATTTTTCTGCATTGAGTACTTTTACTTTTAATACTTTTAGCACATTTTCCTGACGATACTTACATACTTTTATTTAAGTAACTTTTTTAATTTTTTAATGCAGGATTGTTACTTGTAACAGAGTATTTTTACAGTGTGGTTTTAGTACTTTTACTTAGGTTATGGATCTGAATACTTCTTCGACCACTGACTGAGTGTTTGATAGTTGTTATGCAGATAGATAGATAGATAGATAGATAGATAGATAGATAGATAGATAGATAGATAGATAGATAGATAGATAGATTTTTATTGATCCCAAAAAAATGGGAAATTCTGGTGTTGCAGCAGCAAAAATATCAGACACGTCACACATACAGAATATACATGAAGTAAAAGGATACAATATACATGAAAAATAATAGGATAGAATATAGAACAAATAGTTTAAAATATATATAAGTTGGGATGCAGGTTGCATTCCTAACAGTGCAGAGGAGACAGTAAGTTGGAAGCTCAAGGCACAGACAAAATCTGTATGTCACTGAGAATGCCAAGTAAAATAATCGGTGTTAATATGATGATTATTGTATTGATGAGCAGGGTGGAATCACCTGTATCATAATGGCTCACGTGTTAAATTTAGCACAATGTGCATTTCCACAGTAATAATTCCATCAGTGCAACAGATTAACGTCATACCCACCCCTCTGCTACTACTAGATTGTCTTTTCACATAAGTTAGTTTAGTTTCATTCATTAATTAAGTCTTTACATTTGATTTTTTTCTCTATTGATATAACTGTAATCAACATCCTGACATTTGTTTTCTTCATATTTTGCAAAAATAATTTCTGCGGAAAAATCTGCAGGAAGTATTGAATGTCATTCACTGCAGATTATCAATAAAAGAAAAGGCAAAGTAGAATGACTGGAATTAATTAGTGAATGAAAAATGAATGTGTGTGTGTGTGTGTGTGTGTGTGTGTGTGTGTGTGTGTGTGTGTGTGTTCTTGTTTAACTATAACTATAATACAGTATACTTGTGGGGTCCGGACAGCTTTGTGTGGCAAAAATGCTGGACCCCACAAGGTTAAAGAGCTGTTTGAGGGTTAAGACTTGGTTGTAGGATTAGGGTTAGAATTAGGTTATGGTTAGGGTGAGGGTAAGGGTTAAGGTTAGGCATTTAGTTGTGATGGTTAAGGTTAGGGTAATGGGCTAGGGAATGCATTATGTCAATAATGGGTCCCCACAAAGATAGTGAGATGCACTATGTGTGTGTGTGTGTGTGTGTGTGTGTGTGTGTGTGTGTGTGTGTGTGTGGGGGGGGGGGGGGGGGGGGGGGGGTCTTTCTTGTTTTTGTCCACCTCAATTACATGGGAACAGAAGTTACTAAGTACAGCTTAAAAAATGACCACATAGTTAAATGATACAGAGTAAAAAAAAAAAAGCATTACATGCTTGTATTGCATTTATTGGATGAATTGCAGTACAGTACAGGTGTATTTCAAAACCTGATGTAAGCTGCTGTAAGGTGTTTGTGTAGATACACTTTATTGACCAGGTTTATCTTCCTGACTGCATATTTATATAAAAGCGCTTCATCTGCTTTTTGTAGCATGAAATAAATTTATACTGTAGCATAATCCTATGAACAATATATTCATGTAAAAACATAATTTTGAATGTTAGAAAAAGCTGATTTTAACGGAGGCTGTATTCCTGTAGTGGTTATTTCCCTCCACTATCAGGCCACAGAGAGGACATCAATGTGCGTGTGTGCGTGCGTGCGTGCGTGCGTGCGTGCGTGCGTGCGGCTGAGGTGACTCAGCTTGTGCCAATGTACGACAAGGGCCAAGTGACCAATCACCTCCAATCATCATCAGGAGCTAGCCAATCATAGATTGTTTTTCGTTTTTTCCTCTTTATCTCTGTGCTCAGACTTGTCCACTTCCACACGATCCATCTGTTTTGTATTCTTCCCTGTTCATCCTCGCTCTCCTTCGACTCACCTGACTCTCCTCATTCCTACCATTCCCTTTTCTTTCACAGTGCATTCTTTCAGCCTTGCCCATCACTTATCATTTTGATTTCTATCTCTCTGAATCTCTCTCTTCATTATCTTTATGTCTGTCTCTCTCTCTCTGGTCAATACTCAGTATTCATGCATGGTCTCCCATGGAGAAAGATCGATACTCTCATTCATCTTCCACTGTAGCTGGGTTCTCAACTCTCCTCACAAACACTGGCACGTCCTCCAGCAATTGCAGTCGTGCAGGCTGTTCTGTAGTTCTCTTTTGAAAGTTTTTTCTAATTCCTTTAACTTAAGAAGAAAGAAGAAAGAAAGTTTTCACCTGTATGAATACTTTTTTATGTCACTGACCCACATACCACACAAGAAATAGGGATAAAGAGATAATGTACACCAACAGATAAGCACACAAAAAACTACACCTGTGTTCCTTTGTCTGTATGACAAAGAAATAATACCCAGCAATGTAGGAGGTTACTTAGTTTAATGCAAACCATAAGAATATGTTAGCAATATTATTTCATGGCAAAATACAAACTTAACAACATTTAAATTCAGACATTTATGTTTCTACTATGACCAAGACCTCATCACTATTATTTGAAGTTGTCTGAACACACAGTGATACAGTTTGGATATACTGTAATAGGCTGTAGGTAGAGTGGTTTGCAGTTTTACACTTGTCACCTCATAAATATTCAGTAGGTTAGAAGGCAACAGTAACTCCTGTGGGTAAATATAACATATGTATTCACTCTGATGCATTGTTAGATTGGGCTACCACTTCTAGCAAAGACATTTTTTTCAATAACTAATGCCAATTTTCCACTTTAGATTTTCAAAAAGACCCGTTTGCTGCTGAAATATTGAAAACCTGGTAAGTAGGACTTGGTCAGGCCACATACACCTCTGCTACACTACAGTGCACCAAAACTGGAATATGCCATTTGGCCACTTTTTAGCCCCTTTCACACATACACTGCAAACCTGAACTTATCTAGACATTACCATTAGGAGCTGTGTATGAGAATGTAAATATCTGAATCAGTTGGATTGGACATTAAATGGATTTACCTGGCCAGCTACCTAGTACAAAGTTTGTGGAATGTCCTATTGAGCCCATGTGTGAATGGAGCCAGTCATTTTCCGGAGAATTCACAGCAAGCGAGTGGGCATGTTGATGACGTTTCTATCATAAGGTTCATTAATTCGTTGGAAAACAAACATCCGAGGGTGAAGAAAAAGGGTGATTTACACCAATGAATATGTCTAACTAGAGAGATGACGAGATTCGGGAACTTCTGTCGGTAAACGTCAATGCTGAAATCGTCAGACAAATTCTTCAGACAATGTCTGCACCTGATTCAGTGGACACTGTCTAGAGTTAAAATGAGAAAACAGCTTAATACACACATACTCACACATGTTCTCACACTCTCTGACTCTTCACACACAGCACACACACACACACACACACACACACACACACATACGCACAGTGACATAAGCCTCTCTGTGTCAGCCAAGACTGGCAGCCAGTTTCATGCACTACAGAGAGACACTGAAGGATTACCTTCAAATAATGTGTGTGTGTGTGTGTGTGTGTGTGTGTGTGTGTGTGTGTGTGTGTGTGTGTGTGTGTGTGTGTGTGTGTGTGTGTTTGTGCGTGCGTGCATGCCTGCGTGCGTGCGTGCGTGCGTGCGTGGGTGTATTTGCGGCGTGTGTTGGCAGAAGTCAGTCAGTCCATCAAAAGGACAACCCCACATGCATTTTCAAGTCTCAGGGTGCCTCCTACAGTACACAAACACACCATTGCATGTACCACTGTAACTAGCATACACACGATACACACCAAACACTCACTTCACACATTCGCACATTCGCACATGCTCACACGGTCACTGTACTAATGTGCTCCCTGACATTCACGCAGTGTCCAGTCACCAACAGCAACACCTTCAGCAGGCTACAAGGAGAGAGTTGACAAAAATAAAAGGAGTCAGCACAACTGGCTCCCTGATGGAATGGATGCACGATGATGTAAGCTGAAGAAACAAGGAGAAGTATAACATATAGAAATGTCTCCCCAACTCTTGACTACTAGTCAACTTACAGTAATTATTGTAAATAAAAGAAAACGGAGTGCAGAGCATCAGAAATTCTTGCTAAGGATTAGACCCTGTTTATGTGCTGTGTACAATGAAGCAAGGCTTAAAGGGGTGATAGAATGCAAAACCGATTTTACCTTGTCATAGTTGAATAACGACAGTTCGGTGGGTAAATAGGACATACATAGAAGCTCAAAATCCCATTGATACCCCTTTACTATGAAAATCTCATATTTTGAAACTGCAACTGAAAACAGGCGAATCTCACCAAAGCTGGAAGTTCACATCAGCATCCCAACTCCTAGTCTTTGTCATGCCCCAACATTTGCATAGGCTACACCATTGACCTGAGGTCAGCTTAGTCTTTTGAATCTAGCTAGGTCATGCAGATATCCAGAGGTCCGCTATTTAATTACTAAATTCACTTCTGAGATTTTTTTATGCGCGAAATCAACTATGTAGAGGTCAAATATGGGCCGTTTTACGAAAATTGATGGCTAATTGCAAAATTTGTCCGACTGTGTGTCGGGAGTTCAGCGGACGGTGCTGCCTGTGTTGCTGCCTCGCCGCCCGGCCCGCCTTCCTTCACAGACCCTGGCCTGCTGGGAGGTAGATGGAGCTCTGTCATGGCTGGCAGCCCACGGTACTCCGTCGCTGCCCTGACAGAGCTCCAGGGCCTGCAGCTCCCCTCTTCCTGCTAAATGGCCGCTGTGTGTGAGTGAGAGAGTGGTCAGCGAGCTTGTTGCGCCCGCAATCTCTTACCACAGGTTCCAGTTAATCTTATAATGGATATGTGTGTTGAGTTATTTAAACAAACGATCAGGGAAATAAACGGCTCTTGTCCGTGAGTCTCATTGATAAAGCCTGCGACTGGATGGAGCTCTATCAATGAGACCTAGCTAGCCTCCTCTTAGACCTCTAAAACGAAACCCCTAATGTTCACAAATATGCACCATTGTTAGCTTTATAAGACCTTGGGGTAGATGTTCTATAAGTGGCGTGACGAAATTCAAACTGTAAATATACAAAAGTTATGCCGAAAGTGTAGCAACAATCTTTTCCCATAGGATTAAATGGTACACATAGCCTAGCAAGCAGCTCCTCCTAAGGAGTCCCCTAATGTTCACAAAAATGCATTAAATTGAAATTGGACACCATAGTTAGCTTTATAAGACCTTGGGGTAGCTGTTTTATAAGTGACGTGACGAAATTCAAACTGTCAATATACAGCCAGCTCCGGAGCTCCGTGGAGCCCCGAGCCCCGGTCGTCCAGTAACTGAAAAACAGTGACTTTCACTGGGGATGGAGGTTGCCGCTTTCTCGTCAGACTGTGGAGCTCCTAAAGTCCGACACGTCTTAATAAATTTGCAATTAGCCATACATTTTCGTAAAACGGCCCATATTTGAGCTTTATATAGTTGATTTCTCGCATAAAAAAGTCTCAGAAGTGAATTTAATAACGAAATAGTAGACAAACAATGTCTAACTTTGCAGTGTCTGAAATATGAGACCTGCTGTCTCATCTCCAATGTGTTTGTATGTGGTTCGCTCAAACCAATCAGCGCGCAGCTCATCTAAATAATCATGAGCATACCATATTTGGAAGAAAAGCTATTGTTCCAAATAGAGCCATATTCACAGGGCAGTTAAGGACCCATAACATAGCATTTGAGCAATATTCAGCCAAACCAATGTTACATACCCTATTAGGAGACCTTAAGGAACAGTGTGAAATACCCCATAAAATCATTCTATCACCCCCTTTAATAAACTTCATGTAATGGCCAGATTAAAAAAAAGATAAAAATTTAAAAAAAAAATCATCTAAAGAGCTGTTACAGTAACGACTATTTAATGAATGATGATGATTGATTTTAAAAGTTTGAAGAACTATTTTGCCTGCCTTTATAAATCATCTTGTTTGCATCATCATTACAGTTGCACAGGAAGCCACTTTCCTAACCAAAGAATACTGAAATGGATCCTTCATTGTGATGATGGATCACAAAGATGGGTGCATGAGAAGAGAAGAGAAGTCATGTCAATAGTAAGATATAAAAGAGGAAAAAAATAAATGAGTATAGAGGGGGCACAGAGGAAAATTGCTCAGTCATGGTGGCACTAGCCAGGCAAAACCTGACTGTTCAAATTAACCTTGAGAGTCTGCATTGCAGGGAGTGAGCGAGAGAATGGAGGAAGACCAGGCAGGAGGGACAAGGTAAAAAGACAGAGAAAAAGAGGAGATAAAGAGAGAGGGCAGAGATCAACATAAAAAAATGGGACAGTGTGAATAGGATGAAGGCGGTATTGAATAAAGGGGGCAGGGGTGACTGAAAGAAAAGTAAAAGATGAGGTGAGTGAGTAAAAGATAGCAGACAGATGAGCTGTGGGTGAGCGACACTCCGAGAGGAACAAACCATATGTATGTGTGGAGGAGAAAAGTTAAGGGCAAAGAACGTGGCTACATACAGCAGCTAAAGAATCCAACATCCCATTTACACCTGCCATTAACATGCGATCTGTATCTGAAATCTGTATCTGGATTATGACATCTTATCATGGGCCTTTGAATTTACACATCTGGTATTAAAAGTTATCTTCTTATCATGGTTCTCTGATCAGATGGTTAGCATTGCTAATCCTGTCCTGACGGCATGTAGCTATGCCCTATAGCATTATCATCAATTTTAAAATAAATCGGACCATAATTTACTAAATGAACATCATGCTGTACTGACGAAGACTTGAAAGTAGCAATTGAGGACATAAACTCATTATATAAATGTTTATTGAGGTAATAAATCAAGTGAGAAGTATGGTCATTTTCCCATGGACCTCTATAGAAAAGTAATTTTTGCAACTGGGGGAGTCACCCCCTGCTAGAAATTAGATAGAATGCAGGTTTAAGGCACTTAGGCATTGGCTTCACTTTTCAGGCCCGGACGGTTTGTCCATTACTATTATACAGTCTCTGTTCTCGACAGATGCAGAGGTGACCTTTCAACTTGGGTGAGAAAAGAACCCTGATAATGTCATTGTGATGTCATCAGTGTTATCTCAGTTTGAGTTTGAAGACAACGGATTTGATGAACAGAAAGCAGTTACAAATGGTTGATGCAGTGTTTGAAAGATGCCATGGAGTTGCATGATGGGTAGTGTAGGATCCAGTGTTTTTGGAGCATGACCAATACTAGGGACTAAAAGTCAGGATTGTGTTGGCCTCTGCTGCTTCAATTTTAGTTGTTTTAGCATTTTTGCTTTGACGAGATAGTGACAGTGAAGACACAGACAGTAAACATTCGGAGAGACAGAGCCAGTACTCCTCTACCATTCTTTTTTAATCTGTCTCTTGTGGGCCCCCTTATTGAACTCAATACTAGAAACACTGGAGTGCCCTGTTAAATGAGGCAACGCTGTCCAGATCATCTCAAGGGGCTATCCTTCAATAAATTCTTCACAATTCACACCTTGCTGAGATCTGATCACAGTGTGAAACAAACAACCACCAGATGTGGTCTCACTGATCCAATAGTATTCAAATTGCAATGCGGTCTATGAGCATTAATACCTTGCATTAACATGCATTTTTTCATATCCAGATAAAATTCCCAAAGTGCATGTTAACAGCATGTTAAAATGGGGTAAAAATGACAGTTTTGGGAAAAGTATATTGTTGAAAAAACTAGGTTGTTTGAAGCAAAAGTCTGCAAATTACTATTGCATTTACATGTGTATATCTTTTTGTTACGATGGTTTTTCATTTAATTGGGATCTCTTTTGTGACCTTTTATCGTTATTTAATAAACTCTCTTGCTTAACCCTAAGCCTAATCCTACAGTGTGTGTGTGAGTCACATCGTCAGTGTATTTGTTCTAAACTGATCTGTGCACATTCAAAAACCCTCTGTCATCTTAAACTTTGAGTGTAGCTAAGCAGGGTGTTTTTCCTGTATTTATGTAATAAACAAGTCAACAGAAGTCTTACCTGCAGCGAAGCGTGCCTCCTGTTCTCCCTCAGTGAGGTCAGAATAAGAGTTGAAGTCGGATTCCAGGGCTGCAGGAGTGTCCATAGGCTTACACCAGCCTTTCCACTCTATCAAGTGGGCCACTCTGCCCTGAGCCATGGCTGTAGGCTTTGTCACGTGGTCCTTCACAACCTGTGAAATACCTGCAAAGAAAAAGCTTGGGGTTATGCTACAGCATAACTTTTGTTATGATTACACATTTTAGTATGTGCCTGGATGCTTTTACAGAACATACAAATACCTATGCTTGAATATTAGCTTGCATTAGAACTTTTAAGTTAAATGTTTCACTCACCATGTAGGGAAGATCGTGCTAATGCAGCAATCTCTTGAATGGTGAGAGCTCTTCTTGATTTTGGTAACATTTCAATGGTGTCATCAACATTCACCTGAAACAATAAGAAAAAAGTATGACTCGGGGGGAAAACTGGTGCAGTAGCTCAGCTCAGCATGAATGTGAGCCAGCGTCTGAATCAAACCTGATCTCACAGAATTCCGTGAAATGAACACGGCTCCTTAACTCAAAATCTGTGGCAGTTTCACAGAATCGCAAAATATTCGGTGATGAGCCCTCGGAAGAATTCCGTGAACGGATCGCCGAAAATTCCGTGAAATGAACACGGATCGCCGAAAATTCCGTGATGGACCCACGGAAGAATTCCGTGAAATGAACACGGCCATTTAAGTTAAGGAAAAGGTCGTGGGTGGGATTTTCCATGACACGCGGGACAACAACTGGACAGTTGGGTTTAGGTAAAGAAGAATGGGATGGTTGGGTTTAGGAAAACAATAAACGGTTGGGTTTAGGAAACAATAATGGGACGCGGGACAACAACAGGACAGTTGGGTTTAGGAAAAGAAGAACGGATGGTTACGGTTGGGTTTAGGAAACGTGACACACGGGACACGATCCCCGGTTTCCTGGGTGAAAGTCCTGTGTTTGACCCATCCACCACCCCAACCAACCTCCCTACGTGGATTTTCGGGCTTTCATACTACTCGCTACCGTAGTCGCTCCTAATGCTACGTCATCTTCTCATTGACTTTACATTGGCATTGTTTTCCGTGGTGGACACACGGAATTTTCACACATTCCGTGTCACCACCATGTAATGCGGTGTTAACAGTTTGTGATCATTTCACGGAATTCTGTGAGACCAGGCTGTCTGAATACATTGTTACTCACAAGAAAATCCACTGTTGTCTTTTATGGAGAGGGGACTCGGCCTTGGAAAGTGAAGAATTTTCTAACTAAACACACCTATAAATGCTTTTAATTAGTCACAAGCTGTATGCCAACAACCACACATGTATTTGCACGCACCCACACTACGCTGCATGTTATGTAGCATGTAAAATTAATAGTTCTACATTTTCGGAAATAAAATGATTCACTTTCTTTCCACAGGTTGGATTAAAACAATACCACTAATTAACATGTTTTATCTCATTTATTTAATCCATAAAAAAGGGTACAAACGACAAGTTGTGGC
Organism: Zingel zingel; assembly: GCA_023566125.1. NCBI lineage: Eukaryota > Metazoa > Chordata > Actinopteri > Perciformes > Percidae > Zingel > Zingel zingel. The sequence continues at coordinate 33,247,895 of CM042316.1, read as the reverse complement.
TTTGTCTTGGCTGGGCGAAGTGACTTCCTGGAGTCTTGTTGCCCAACAACCAGCGGAGACAACAACTAGTTTGACATCCCAAAATGCTGTTACATCCCAAAATGTTGTAACAAAGTTACAAATAATTATGACATCTGTTCAGCTAATTGTTGCTGTCTAATGAAACATATCTGCTTTGCATATTAAAGCAACACTAGGGAACTTTTCCCGCTTCTGTCCCCCTACAGGTTGGAAGCGGAATTGTCCATTACATTACCGAAGCGGGAAAAGTTCTCTAGTGTTGCTTTAATTCACATAGAAGAGTAGAAACAAAAGTTGAAAAAACTACAAGCCAAGGATACAAGTGTTTCGTTGCAGCCACGTGTTAACTGAAGTGGTTTGTAAAATTAGACTGCTGGCTAATGAGCATACTAATAGCTTGTTAGGGTAACTGAGCAGACTCTTCTTAAGCTACAACAACTAAAGAGTATGTTGCTGCATCTATGGCTGCAGACAAGAAGGCATAAAAAGAAATATAACTGGTTCTAGATTATTTGCACCTTATCTGCACATAGTCAATACACAAGTGTACCTCTCCAGTGGTTCCAGGTGTGGCTATTAGGAGATTTCTGATCAACTGCAAATATGCAAGTTATTGTATAGGACAACTTCTTGAAAGGAAACTGATAAAGCTCTGTGTGCAGACAGCTAGGGAGGTAATTTTCCAAGTATTGAGTTAACGGAACCATACAGTAGACAAAAGATGGACCCCCCCCAGTCTGTCCACCATCAAATCTGTCTGCTCTGTGAAGTCAAACCACAAAGGGTGTATCAGGTGTTGACAAGAGTCTTTGTCTGCTAACTCTTTTTATAGCCCTACCAGTACTCATGTGGAAAATGTGCATGGTACATCAACAGCAAAAGCCACATGCTGAGCTGACGCCACCATGTTGTTACCTAATATGGGTCAACACATTTGGCTGACTGAGCAATTTGATGAGAGTTTTAGGCAGACAACTATCATGACATATCTCAACAGATACAGATGGGTCCAGTCCCATGACTGACCGCAGGTCTCTGAAGTACTAGTTTTACCTGCTTTTATTAAGAGACACAACACTGAGCAACATGACTATCTAAAACAAGTGATCCACAGTAGTAAACATAATAAGAATTTTAATTGTTGAGTCATTTTGAACTTAGATCTTCCTTTTTTCCTTCCTTTCATTAATGAGTCACCATTCAATACAGACCACATCTGATTTGCAGTGAATTAGAAAACAGGACAGCACGATGAAGTTAGATCATCCCAGAAGCATCACCCTGACCTTTTCCTGTCAATTCCACTTAATAGCAACAAAATACCAACCGAGTAACAAACAAACAACAACATAATTATCTGTCAGAAGAGCAAAAGCAAGAGCAAGAGCGAAGGGGAATCCTCAGCTTGCGATGGTATCAGAGGCTGCCGCCAGGCGTGATAATCCTCTTGTGCCGCAGAGCAGCTCACAGATCAGAGGGAGGATAATCTGGAGGAGATGTGACATACACTCTCGAGGAGGGTTAGAACGATATATTGTGTTGGTCTTTAATTAAAATCAGATGTCAGACAGTAAATGTTGTCCACCCACAGCTGAATGTTTTATTTGTTTTCAAATATTTGCCCAGAGAAATCATTTCAGTATGGTGTAGGAGGATTTTATACATCTTCAGGGAACTCAAAAACTTCTTTTTTCCCACCTCTAATGAGCCTAAACTTGATTTCATTACTATTTTTCCAGTTGAGTATCCCGTGCTGATATGAATGCTAGAGACATTTCTGCCCTGACAAGAATAAAGTTTAGAAAGACAACTTGTCATTTAGAGGCACAAAATGTCCAAATTGAAGCATTACATTCAAATATATCAGTATGAATTTTAAAAACGGGGTCCATCCGTAAGCTTGAGCATCACCTTGACATACAGCTCCACTTAACAGCACCGCTGGCTCCCGGCTCCCCTACTGCCCTACTATACAGCAGAGCGAACACGGAGGAGGACATGAGCAGCACTCAGAACAGAGCGAGCGCTTCAATTAGACCGCTGTGCCACAACTTTTCCATCATTGCATACTCCAACAACATGCAGCATAGGAAAGACTTGTGTCTAAAGATATTTAACCCTCATAGGAATAGCAGTATAAACACACACACATACACGCATCATGTCAAGAAGTCATGAATCTTCATGGTCTGGTGAACACAGACAGAGAGGCTGTCCTGATGCTGCTCAGGTTCACTTTAACTTTTAAATCATTGGTTAACTGTTGTCTCTGTGAGTCTGTGAGGGCTGAATAATGCGGCCTGTAGACAGCGCAGAGAGAAACAGATTCTTCGACACAACACGTACAGTATGTTAGGAGCTAAGATCAGGCAGAGCGCAGGCTGACAGAGAGTGTGTGACATAAAGCTGACCTGACTAGTGTCTTCCCACACACACAAAAGCACTCTTCAAGGATTTAAAAATATTAAAATTAAATTGTAAAGTCAAATTTAATAACCCAACCTGGCTGTTCAGTAAGCCTGAAAAACAAATGTTAGTGCTCAAGCAAACCCTTTTTGTTATTGTACAGCTGTCACACCACGACACAGGTTTCCAAAGGGGGTAAGACGCATTTGTATTTATTGCTCTATTTTTTAAGGTAATTAAAATGACATCACAGCAGAAATCTCTTTTGTACCTTTGTCCTGGCTGATTGAGTCAAAGCCCTTATCTTATTCATCAAACGTCAACTGTGAAAAACAATGGTGCAGACGCATTTTGCCTGTTGCTTGGGTTGCTATTTGATCAGTGGCACATTCTTGTGTCGCACACATATACAGGCATACATGGAAGTCATTATACCAAATTCTATGAGAAGGCAAGCCATGAATTGTTTCAGTGGAACATAATGCCGTGATATCTGCTTCCCTGGTGGAAAATAAGCTGAACATCCATCTCTTCCTTCGACATGCCATGTTTCTTTGCATACCTTTCTCCTTATTTCTCTCTCTCTCTCTCTCTCTCTCTCTCTCTCTCTCTATGTCTCAACTTTTCCACAATGGGGAACATTTCTATGGCAACTCTATGGCAATTCCTCGTGGTATACCTGCCCGCCTGAATTACTGATGATGTTACACACTCAGAACACCAACCAGCTGCCACAACAGCCAAATTAATAACTCTTGCACGTGCCTTCCTGCTTTCATTCAGTGTAGACATTGTTGCTTAGTGACGCCACAGCTAACACGGCGTCAGAGATTATGCATTTCCAACATCATAAATTAACTGAATCTCTTTGGCAGCTTTAAATATGAAGCAGAAATAATGCCAGATATTTATTTGAAAATTTGAATTTATTTTATGACCAACAGGTCTGATAACTTTACCAAATTTTCAATTGCTGCTCCAATACTACTTTGACAAACAACTCAAATCTGAAATGTAAAGCATTAGAGATTTGATCATTTCAGCAATCCAGCCAACCTCTCTCTCATAGTGTCCAGTATTCAATAACAGGCCTGTAGCAGTATAACAGTGAATAGTGAGAGGCTGCATTTCATAATGGATCACTTAGGCACTGCTAATAATCACCTGGTTGGCTCACAGCAACACATCACATTCATATCCAGATGGTGCACACTGATGGATAAAAGAGGCAAGGTGGATTCATCATCCTTATTATTATCTTCATCATCATCTCTGAGAAAATTGCAAGCATCTCAATTACTTCTGCTCTTCAGCTCCAGAATTTCTAGACTCAAACTCTTAACTGTATAGCAACAAATGGAATGTACTGCAGCAGAACCGATTTTGCAGGTTTCTTAGATTATGATGGTCCTTGTAGATCCAACACTCTAACCAATGTACCTTCAAACCCCCTTATTTTCTTACCTAATATCTTATCTACTTCATTGCTACACATCTCAGGAGCAGAGTATCCTGTCAGTCCATCTGCCTTTGTCATATGAAACCCCACAATTAACTGGATCAGACTCTCTGGTGCAACCAGTGGAAAGGAAAATGTGTTTTCTTTAAGCTTTTAAAGTCAAATGAACATTCAAGTGAGCCATTACAAATGCAGCATCTCAGAGTTGATCCAGCCATGCATCACAGTGCAATCAGTCTAGCCGTTCAGTAGTAATCTCATAAATAGAGACTGTGTGTTATGTTTTGTTCGAAGGCGAGAAGCATTACACTCAATGACACTGAGATTCCATTTAAAATCCCAAATTAAAAATTAATTGTTAATTACACTGAATGGCTTCCAAAAAAAAGATAAACCAACTGGTTAACATTAATGAAGAATAAAATGGAGAAAGAACTCAGGGTTGAAACACACATTAATAAGGTAATTATCAAACCAGGAGGGGTTAAGAAAATACATTTCTGCTTCATGTGGCGAACTACTGAGAGACTGTCATCTTTGATTAGGTATATCTGGCCGGCGCCTGACTAGGTTATAATACACAAGGCTGATTGTAGCTCGGCTCAAATCATGTGATGTGCTCTACACAGAACATCCAATAATCTGTGTAACAATCAAAACAAATGTCTACAGAGATTGGAATTGAGTTTTCTTATACAGTTGGAAAAACAATACTCCAGGCTCATTTAAACATCTAGGTACATTAAAAAGGCATTTTTTATCAGTTATCTGATGGCCTATTATGACTGAAATTGCAACACTAATTATTTAACACAATAATAACAACAACTGTGTAATTTAATTTAGGTACTGTCCTTTTGTCCCTTACTGTACAATGAAGGGGCACAACAGCAACACCTTACAGGTAGCCTAAAAAGAAACATTATTGTTTATTTAAGAACAATAAAGTTGTTCTTAAGATACAAGTGTTGCTGGAGTTTTGGCTCTTTTGGACTATTTTCCTTTAAGCACCAAGTAGATGAAGTTGTGTCAGCATTCTACATTAACCCTTTTATTGTCAGAAATGACTATAGGCTACGACTTTTAAAACAAAAATAGTATTCAGACTCTACGAAGTGATGTAAGCTGTTAAGACATTGCACGAGGTGTCAGTGCAGCTACATTAGCTAAGGTATACGCTAGGATATTACCAAAAAAAAAATGTTAAGGGCACCTCGCTGAAGTCCAGTGCGCTCAAAGGTGCTGTCAGAATCAGTCTGCGCGCCAAGCAGGTCCGCGTGCTCCCCAAAAGCGCGAGGTCAGACAGGGAGCCGGCCGCGCTCCAGTCCACGCGCAACGAACCGTCAATGGCCACTGTCAGGAGGAAGAGAGCCACGTAAAGATTATATCAAATCAACAATCGCAAAACTCATAGTCTCCCCGCACCATATTCTCGCTCCAAAATGAACAAATAAAACTAATAATATGACAACAACGCTTGCACTTTAACGTGGCAATAAAATGTTATTTATCATAATATTAGTTTTATTACTGGAGCAATAATTACTAACTATGAGTTTCAAGGATTAAGCTAATCCTTACGTGTTGCTTTATGGTCAAAGTTGCAGTCACCATGCCAACCCACCCATGCCTCCACGGTGACCCCAGAGCAGCCAGTATGAGGGACGATGACCTTGTAAGGGAATGTAATGTTGCCGTATCTCACTGCAGTTTCCCCCCAAAGAATCCACATTCAAACATCTATATCAAATAGGCCTATAAAAAATAGGTAATCCCCCCAAGTAAATCTACGCCCACCAGCCAATTTCTGAAAGTCTTCTTAAAAGATAGCTCGGCTCTGCTGCAAAAAAAGAGGGTGTGTAAAGGCAGCTGTGAAGCAAAAAGATTTTAAAAAGTTTTTAAAAATCAAATGTTCTGAATAAAGAACTCAAAATATTGAAATGGAATATTGTTCAAAGATTACATTTTAAATTTCTTTTTACACCACCATAAAGATGTATAGGTGTATTTTAGGGCGTCTTTAGGCTTTTACCTTCCACTTTCAGAAAGTATTTATAATCATTGTATTGTAGTTCTGGAACACACTTCTTTTTATTATGTTTGTTACAAGTCTAAGTTAGGCTTATCATTCATAGAACCCTTTATTGTACGTATTGTACGTACTCTATTGAGACTAGGCTACTGCACTTGGAGTGAGATAACATGGGGGTTTGGGCACAGAGGCCTATACTTCCATGCACTTTAAAGCCATGCCATGTCATGCAGGTAAGGCCCTGGCAGCAGCCCAAACCTGTTTGATATTTTATGAAGTCGGTTATGCTTTGTCAGAGGGAGAGAAGCAGTATAACACATGGAAAGCACATAATATGGAACATGCCTGTGATGGCATTATGCAAGTTTTACCTCCTTGAAGTGCACATTATCTGACGTGAACAGGCCACGTCATCAACACAACCAAACAGAGGCAAGCTACGAGACCAAAAGCAGCGCTACATGGATGGAGCGCAAATGTCACTAAGCAACCTCCTGGCTGCAAACGTCACATAACTGCCTACATATACAGGACTGTTTCGTTGACTATACGATTTTAACCTTTCTATCAGCTGCCCTCGTCATGACCTGACAGACTCGTGGACCTTCATGGACCAAAGGTGCTTATAAACGCGCTCCTGGGCCTCCTGCAGCGTGCAGCAGAACATTTCAGCACCTGGACAGCTCCCATCCGCCACATACTGAAGCTCCCTCTCTCTCACACACACACACACACATACGTGCAATCCTGTGCGTGCTTGCCACTCTTTAAATCAGGTTTGCAAAACGAGATTAAGAGGTGGGCCTCGAAATGTCAGTGCCTGGCTCCTCTTTCCAGCCGTCCACTGCAGGGAGGCGTTTCTAGTTACTGTCTGTGAAAAGAAGGACTCGCTCGATTAGTCGCCAGCACCCATCTCAAATATTGAGTCCAATATCAAGACCAATCACTCACCCCCCGGGTCAAAGACCTGCCGTTCAGCGTGCCGAGCTCAAGTTGCCCACCAGCAGAATTCAATATGTGCCGTTTAATTGGGTGTGATGAGATCAGATGCCTGGGGTGTATTGTATCGTTGAATCTAGGCCACCTTGGTCAATGAAAGTATTGTTAAGAGGAGTGAAAGATGTGCACGTGTTTTGTATAGCATGAGATTGATGTCCAGAATTTGACAGACATTTGAGCCCGGTGGATGTAGGCGGTGAAGCCTGTAACACCCAGAGGGATTTCATGGTGACACGTCAGGAACTGATTGTCAGAAAATGTTCACATTTCGCATGGATCGCCACAGCCTCCTCCTCTCCGTCGATGAGTTTGTTGGGCGGGTTTATTGCCCTTTACTGCGACACGCAGAAGCCTAGATAAATGACATTGACATTGCTCACACTTCAACAGAAATGTTTTGCTTTCACGTCTGCAATGCACAAGTCCGGTAAGTCGTTGTAGCCACGGCTTTGCAGCAATGACCCTGAGCTAGACCAAGGATGCAATTCAAGGGACATGACTGTGGGCTTGGATCTAAACGGAATGGAAATGAGCACATGTAATGGAATAAATTGATGGGACTGAGTTGCATTTTGGATTAAACACGGTGACACATAGGCTAACTATAATGATCTTGATAAAACTGAGGTCAGTCTTTTTATTGAAACTTGTGACGGCTCTCTTGAATCTGATCCATCCATCTGTGGCTAATTTGTTAATTTGTTCTGCCTTTTTATCTTAATTAATCTCCTTCCCCTGACTGTGATCTTTCTAAAACGGAGCTGCAGCTCCAAAAGTGTGTCCTCCTCCCTCAAAGCAAATGAGATTGCAGTCTTCATTTTATTTCTATTTATTTCACACACACACACACACACACACACACACACACACACACACACACACACACACACACACACACACACACACACACACACACACACACACACACATTTTCTCTCTGTAGTTCCCGTTGTCGTGGAAACTGCAGCTAGAGAGACTTCGGCCGTGCATCGCTCTCACTCTCTCATGTCTTCGGGCTCTCTGAGAGACTTATGAGCGAATCAACATAATTAGGTCAAGACCAGCAGCAGTGTGATGTCACACACATACAGGCTAAATATGAGAGTCAAACAGGTGGCTGCTATTGCCCTACTGTGTATTACACTCTTGATACGTGCACATACGGTGGCTTTATGTGGGGTTTATGGGACAGGGCATGTCCTTACGCACTCCGCGACAAGAAGACAGGGACAATGCGCTATAATCGTCAAGTGACTGAAGCGCCAAATTACATAACCAGTTAGAGGCGAAGAGAGGAACTGTATGCATGGGTATGACGTATAAATCACAGTTTGAAGTGGTTGCATATATCATTACCATCACCAGAAGAAATAAGCGACCACGTCTCTGTGTCTCTGTGTGTGTGTGTGTGTGTGTGTGTGTGTGTGTGTGTGTGTATGTGTGTGTGTGTGTGTGTGTGTGTGTGTGTGTGTGTGTGTGTGTGTGTGTGTGTGTGTGTGTGTGTGTGTGTGTGTGTGTGTGTGTGTGTGTGTGTGTGCGAGAGAAATGGACCGATGGATGGATGGATGTGGAGCAGGTTTGATTTATGAAGGCTATACAGAGGAGACCCAATCGAATAAATAACGGGGGATATCTGGGGGAGACACGCGTCAGAGGTCGGGGTAGCACATAGAGTACGGGGCCCTTGGCGACATGTAGCCGCCAGCGGAATGGCTGGGAGACACGTACAGCAAAGGTGTAAACAACCATGAGAACAAGTAGATGCAGTGGCAACAGGGAGCTTGTTTCTTGGCAACAAGCAAATGATATCTTGCTGCATGTGTGCCTCTAAGCACTGATGGTAATGAAGCCCGTTTAAATTTGGACATGTATGCGACTGCAAACTAATCTAGTTATTTTACGTTAACACCAAGAAACGGTTGTGTCGAAATTCTTAGAAATAACGAGTAATAAAACTAAAGATTTTGTTCGGTCGCATGCGTAAGGATACGAGCAAAAAGGTGTCCTACCTTGCAACTAAACTGGGTCAGCGCCGTCAGAACCATCGTGTCCGGATGAGTCTTCTCGTCACAAATACAAAACGCCGTTTAGTAGCGCATCCCTCAATGGTGTCAAGAGCACCTCGGTCTTCTCTGCCTCTGACTGGCGTGCTCACCAAAAAGCTTCTTGCAACTCTCGTAGCATCGCGATGTTTAGGGTGCAGATACCAGCCCCTCAAGCTATTCCCCACCACCACCCCGCTAAAATGCACCCCTTCACGCACACCTTTTAACATCTAATATGATAGTTTAGATTCCAGTAATCTTTAACGGTTTATTATAAGGATCCTTATTCATATGCATATGACTCAGCACTGCTATCATATGTCTCATATCTCGGACACAGCATGCTGTGCACTTCAAGCACCCAAACTCACTCATAGCCAGCCCCTGCACCCGCGAAAGGCTGCAGCAAAACAATGCGAAAAATGTCAGGCTTCCTCCAGCGTGCTTTTATGAGAGCAGATTAAAACAACTCTTACCAACTGGCGCTTTGGAGCTGATACAGCCCATTTTTGCAGCTGCATGTAGAGCCTTTTAGGAGAGACCTCTACCAAATCTCTTTCCCCAATTTCCCTGCGTAAAAGACGTCGAGCGTACCTCACTGATCGAAAGCCTCTGTTCACTCTCTGCATCTACGTAGGCTCCGCTGGGTTCGCGCTGCTGTGCTCAGACCGCCGGATTGACGCCGAGGGCAGGGGGAATGTCCAGCAACTTCTTCTCTGAGTTGTCTGATTCTTCTTTGTTTTTGACTTGCTTCAAATCCATATATATATACAGCCTAATGTTGTTGTTGTTTTTTTAGCTTGAGTCTTGTGTTTCTTGAATAAGTCTCAGGTCTACGTCACCGGTTGAAGGGTCGAGTCCTGCGGTTCAGCACCACAGCAGACGGACAGCGCTCTGTGAGGTGGCGGCAGCATGGGTCTCTGTCCTTGTCTTACAGCTGCAGGGGCTGGGGTTTCCCCTCCTGGTCACTGCCGGTCAAGTCCACACCACCCACCAGCACGGATCTCTGGTCACGGTGCGCTTTGTGTTCGCTCTTGCTGTCGCCCGGTCAGGCAGAGTCATTGGAGGGTGACACTGATACAAAAACCCACGCTTAACTGCTTATATACAGCCCAAACGAGTTTCCCGCCTCCTTGTACTGTTTTCCCCCTGTTAGGTATAGAAGCGGAATGAGATGTGATTGGTCACCTTACATGCCAGCAGACATGGGGAGAAGGCGGAGTTAGCGGTGCACACAAGAGATGCAAGTTGTCAACTAAGGATTGCATTTCTTCTCGGCTGACATAATGATAAATAAGGAACATACTGCATATTTCAACAGGTCTAAAAAGAAAAATAGCAGAGTTGATGGCAGCCTGAAGGTTATGATGCTAAGAAATAACTTACTTGTGCGGAAGGTGAGATTTTAATTCATTTTTTTCCCTGTCGAGAACAATCTAACAGTACGAGAGAGAAAAGGTCGTGTTGGACCTCTACGTGCCCACAGGCTTTATACGTGGTGTTGTGCAGTGATGCAACAATATGACCATCCAGTTATGGCAGCAGGAGCACATGTGAGGAAAGAGACATTTTTCACACGCAGTCTGACACGTTTCAGGATATCAGAACCCTATTTCATACTCCCACACTGTGATGTGGGATGTGGCCTATAGCTACAGGCTTATTACGCCCTCAAAGTCCATGCACCCAAATATAGGCAACGTTTCTAAAAATAAGCGTTTGACATGCTCTGTTCATGCGTGTTCAATCAAAACAACCCATTATAGCGCAACGCACTCGAAGAGGGCGAGGGTAAAAAAGATTGGTCTATTGTGAGGCCTATTGTGGCCTATTTGTTAGCGACCCACTCTTGTCTCCAGGCGGGTCGGCGCTGAAGCATCTTCATTCTCCCACCGTCTCTCTTAACGCCCACCAGGACTCTAAACACAGACCTGCAGACCCACGCGGCAGCACCCCCACTAGCCTAGTATGTGTTACCTACCGGAGGACGGATCCGGGGATATGTAAAAGGCATTTTAAATTCATCCACAAAACAGGATGATGAAACGGTCCCTGAATGGGTGCTCAGTGGGTGCTTTGTTACATTTAAAGATTATGAACCACATTTACGAGCACACCATACTGACGATATCTTATTGAATTTGTTCCTGAGCGCAGAGAGGTGCAATGTGTGGAATAATTTAAAGACATGGAAAGATTAATTACATATCTGGGTGGTAAAAAATATTTGTTACCAAATATTTGTTTTCAGGACTCTGAATTGGATGTCTTCTCAGTCATAATACTTCCACACATTGTCACTAGAAATGCAGTTATTTAGAGTGGGTGTTTGAAGATTAATGGTGGCTGTTAGATGCCTGCAGTCCTTGTTCATTTTAAGGTATTTACTCGGCAATAGTGCCGAAAGATCCCAAAAGAGAATTTAGATTGACACTCCAGCTCACGTTGTGTGTGCGTAAATATGCAAATTATAGAGTTAGAATGAAAAGCCGTTGCTGCCACAGGTGTTTTTCCACTGTGAATGCAGCCTTCAGGGCCATCAGTAGAACATTAAGTGGTTAAAAAATGACCAACTTTATTAGTAGTAAACGCTCTTAAATTGGACGAGACATACAAAATAACAAAACTCAAAACATAAACTGGGGGGAAATGTGCAGTATTGTTCATCAGACATTCAACACGTGTGAGGACAGACATCCGTCACACTGTTATTTTTTGCTCATGTAAGGTCTTCTCATGTTCTGTGATTTTACAGTTTAAAGCGCAGGGGACTCTAATCTTCTGCACTTCCTCTTTTCCTGCAATGCGCACTCAGATCCCATTTCATAACACATGAAATTGCGGCAAAGCCACAGCTTATTTAGCCTGATGCCATGCCACATGGTACTTTGTCCGGTGCTCTAGCGCCACCGAAAGGATGGCTGCAGTACGGACAGCTGTAGGAGCCACAGGAGTGCGGAGAGCCTGTTGCGCAGTACAGTATATGACTGCAAAGCTGATACTGCATGGCTGGTAGAACATGAGGAGATGCCATTATCAGAGCCTCGGGCCATAATGTGTCCATTTTGCAAAACTGAAACCTTCATATCTCCTGCTGTCATGAGTGCAAGGAAAAGAGTGCTTAAAAATAAAGACAAAAATATTAAAAATGCCAGTTAAAATGTTTTCACCTTTACATAGCACATAAATGGCCAAAATGGCATGTTTTGCATAGTAATATAGTTGGTTATGGTAAGCCACCATGGGATGTGTAGTAGTTAACAGCATAATATACGGTATGTATGTGTGAAAATAAATGACTATATGATGATATAGATCAGTTTGATATAAATAATGTTAAAATAGTAAATCGTTGGATAAAACAAGATAAGGGTTCCTTATTTCCTATTAATCCAATTAAAAGCTATATTTTTCTCCTTTCAAGCTTGTAAAATGGCTGTAAAACTAAGCATGGAAGTTCATTGCTGACTTTGGAAATAGTAGTTTGACCAAAAATGTTCCACTTTTTTGTTTTTGTAGCGTTCAAGCTAATTTTACAGTCTTCATCAGCGGAAGAAGTTTGTTCTGACCGAACTCCATCCACTGATAAAGACAATGAGATGCGAGTGGAATGCGTGAAACAGCAGCTGTGTTCAACTCTATTTCAGTTGGTTGGATGGATTCCAGTTGTGACACTTTTCACTAATGAAAGTATCAAAAATGTACATAAAAGCTACTGCAGCATCTGTCTATCTGCCCATTATAAAATAAATCAAGCTTTTGGTGCAAGTCAATGAACACCATCAGTGAATAAGGTGTTTTCTGCACTTGTTTTCTATCAAGTCAACCAAGACCAGGCTGCAGTGTCTGCAGAAGAAGAAAATCCAAACATGTTCAACACCAGCCTTTCATCAAGAGCAAGTCCTCTGAGCTAGGCCATCAACAGCAAAAGCGAACCAGGAGCTGAAACCTGTCAAGCTAAATTATTGAATAATATAAAAAGGCTTTTAACCAAAGCTTAGAAAACTAGCTGCTCCCTGTTCCAGGGAGCCAAGAACAGCACATAACATTGGGTCAACAAGTGCAAGGCCAGCATTGAGATTGAAGCATTCAGCCAGCAGAATAAACATGCCTTAATATCTATTCAGTTTTAGTGCTGAGACTGGAGACAAGAAGGAGATCAAGATCATGCAGACTTCTTGGCTTCTTGGAGGAAAATCGCATGAAGAAAATGAGGACGGATGGCATTGGAGAGGCGCCTGAATGAGCAGAGAAACAGAAGAGAAGAGCAGAGTGACAGATGCTTTGACCCAGACTGTTGTCTCCAGTGGCAGAAGGAGACATCCTGTCCCCTCAGGGCTTCAACCGAGTCAGCTGGCCTTAGTGGAGAAGCAGCAAGTGTGGGACATGAGCATAATTTGTTGGATGGACAGGAGTATTCATCTTGAGCAGGAGCTGAAACAAGCCCTTTCTGCGAAGAACCTGGGTTCCAACCAAAACAAAGGAAACCAAAATAGGTTCAAGTTTTTTTTAATGGCACCAATAAAATATTTTCCCCACCCTCTCACTGTCCCCAACATTACCCAAACCCTCTTGGACCTATTTAGAACTTGATTTCAAATTCAATTTAATTACAGATACACATTTTTATTTTTAATTTACACCTTTATTCACAAATATAATTATAGTTTCCAAACAAAGGAATGCCTGTATAACTATTATCTAAGTTGTGTGTTCACACAACACTGATGGTGGTAATTATACATATGGGTTTTCCTTGATTTCATGTGTGTTTGATTTTCTTCTCACTTGTTTTTAACCTGGTCATGTACTTTTGCCATGTCAATGGTAGTAGTATCATTATTTTTTTGTTCTATTTTGTGTTTGGCCTAGGAGGCCAGGGCAGTTATGTGTTTTACCTGATCTATGACCTGTAGATCCAAATGTAGACATGCCGTGCCACATGAGCTGTGGTGGAAGAAGTACATCTTTTACTTAAGTAAAAGTAGCTATACCGCAAAATAATCCATAGCCCGTTACAAACAAACATCCTGCGCTGAAAATGATACTTAGGTAAAAGTATTATCAGTAAAATGTACATACACATTTAAAAGAATGCGAAATTAAGAGTAATCACTATGGAGACGGAATGGCCCCTTCCATTATTATTTTATATGATGAAATTATTGCTGATGCATTCATTTTAACATACAGTTGATTGATTGTGTAAAGTAGTACACCATATTTATAAACTCATCCTAAATTGTGTATATACTATTTGAATGTGTACAGTAACAGGCAACTAAAGCTCTTAAATACATGTAGTGGAATAAAAAGTACAATATTTGTCTTGAAAAAGGAATAAAGGTATAAAGTAGCATAAAACAGAAATACTCAAGTAAATTAAAGTATGGTACATAATTACTTTCCACCACTGCAAATTATGTACTGTATAACATTTGAATGACAATATGCTTATAATGCTTTCTGTTCATGTATTGAGGATACTGCATGTTCAAATGTAGTAATGAGATCAAATGATGAAAGAGACCCTGTGTCCAAAAAGTCAGTGTTCCCGATCGCTGCCCCGTCCTCCCTTTAAATATAACTACAATACCAAACAAAAGAAATAAAAACTCACCTGTACTTCCTCTTAAGCTGTTGAGCGTCACTCCACCATATGATCTATGAATGTGTATTAACTAAATGTGTGTTAAAGGCCCATCATCTGAAACCAAAATGATGGCCTCCGGCCAGTCTAAATAAATACAAGGAGAGTCAAAATCAGGTTTAATAAACTCCAAACCCCAGCAGATGTCCAAAATAATTACTACAATCTGTCACCCAAAGATAAAAATAGGTGATCTTTAAATATTTTGCATTATTAATGAACTGCTGTAGTAATGTCATCAAACGAAGTCGCCGGGAGCCTCAATTAGCACTGCGGATATTGGAGAGGATCAAACCAATAGACTCCTTTTTTACACTCATCATGCATCAAAGTTTGGATAATTTCAGTTTTATAGACTAAAATGTCATTGGCAGAGACAATATCAGCATCCTGTGTCGTTTTACATATACAAATGTATTTAATCATACAAATATTGTCTGTCGTGTGCTGTTTCTGAACACATTACAAGTAATGTATGCTGACAATCTTTCAAATATAAATGCAGCTAAAAGGGATAGTTTGACATTTTGGGTCACTTATTTGCTCCTCATGAGATTTAGATTGATACCACTCTCATGTTTGTTTGATAAATATGAAGCCAGAGCCAACAGGAGATTAGCCTATTTTAGCATGAAGACTGGAAGTCAGGACATAGGCTAGTCTGGCTCTCTCCAAAAAAAAAAAAAAAAAATCACCCACCTGCCAGTACCTCTAAAGCTCACTGACTAAGGTGAAATATCTTCTTTTTTTAATCTGTACATAAAAAGAAGCTGTGATTTTACAGGGATTTATGTGCTGGAACTATTTTTTGCCAACATCTGTCACCGTGAGGTTGCCAAGCAACCAGCATAAAGAAAACTTAATTTGGCGGTATTACATTTTTCAGATAATTTAAAAAGATTAAGTGTCCGTTTATGGTTAGTAGTTATTCTACTTCTTTACCTAAATAAACAATTTGTAAAAAAAACATAAGATTGCGACGAATGGACTGTAGATCTGATTAGAAGAGTCAAGGTTTTTTGAAGGAGCCATAAATGTCAATAGACTACATGACATATACATTGTTTGTATGTAAGCTATAGAACACTTTATATATATATATATATATATATATATATATATATATATATATATATATATATATATATATATATATATATATATATAAAAAATTTTTTTTTTAAAAAAGACAATCCAATTCTCTATTTGGAATGCTTCAGGCAAGGCAAGTTTACTTATATAGCACAATTCATACACATTGGCAATCCAAAGTGCTTTACAAGTGAGAGTTAAAGAATCATAGAGAAAATAAAACAGATTTGAAGCTGGCTACAGTTGGAACACCTTTATTTTTCTGACTTACCGGAAGCCTTAAATCTTAACAACAGAACTCTGGTCCTGCTGAAAGTACCTTGAGCAAATCCCTGCTCACTCCTCCTATGACCAGGACCTCTGACCTCCCTGACAAGTGGAGTGAGATCAATAGGATTCACTAAGGAAAAGGGACCTACATCAGCACGACAAGTGCCAGCAGTGCACTGAAGAGGCTACTGAGCAGAGCTGGCAAGCCACAAGCCGCCCCGGCTCCATTCTTATCGTTGGTGAAGGTGGTATGCACCGCAGGTGCTTCAGTTTGCCCCTGGCAGTGCCTAATGTCGGCGCCCACGCAGGCGGCATAGGCCATGGCATGGGCGATGTAGTTCTGCTCCTGGACGCCCTGGAAGAGGTGGGCCATAGGTCCGCGGGTGAGCACTGCCACATCCTCCCCGCTGTGGGTGGCCGACTGCGTGGGGACGGCAGCCAGCTGGACGTAGTCTTTATTTTCTAGAAAAGAGACAGATATATTGCATTTAGCCTACAACTTCTTGCGCTGCCACAAAGTGGCCAAACTAAATCCATTAATGCAGCTTTAACTAAAGTGTGACTGAATATTTCTTACAGATGCTGAAAAGATGATGTGAAATTCTAATCATCCATGTGGGGAAAGTAAAAAGAGCAGTACTTTTATACATACTCCTTTCAGTATTAATTTCTTACTGGAAAAGTTACACTCCTATCTATTGGATTGTGTTGTCATATTACCTGAACTGATAATTTTCTTTCTTGGTTTATAAGAAAATAATGCAAATTAAATTAGTAAAATGTCAGTGAGAGACAAAAAGTACACCTGATTATATTATAGGGAAAGGTCACACTGTATTATTGGACATGGATCTCAAATGTAAAGGTCATTCCAGTTGTTTTTCTCTTTCCCACTGTGTGTTTCCAGCTGTTTGTCCTTGATAGATATATAGATAGATAGATAGATAGATAGATAGATAGATAGATAGATAGATAGATAGATAGATAGATAGATAGATAGATAGATAGATAGTAACTATTAATTACTGACTGTTTAAGGAGTGTTGTAACTTGTCAGGAAATTTGATCAACTGAAGTCTGTGATATTCTCGTGGAAAAAAAACAAATAAACATTGAGCGTGTTTTACTAGTGTTGACATCGCGGATGTCTGGACGCCTGCCGTTGGTGATTTTGTGTCCGGGTCCGTTGCCGTACATCAGTGTGGTGTAAGGCAGCACGTCTGTAGCCCACAGTGGAGATTTACCTTGAAAATCCAGAGAGACTATCAAACATTATCTTCGATTTATCTTTCTTATTTTTATGTTTTTTCTCTCTGCCTCAAAGTGCTAAACACATGCACACACAGGCGTGCACACACAACACACACACACACACACACACACACACACACACACACACACACACACACAGAGGAGGAGTCTCTGGATCCCTAGGGTGCTGCAGGAGGAGCTTGTAGAGTGTTTCTCTCCGGTTTAGCCATTAGCCTGGTGAGTCTCCCTGCTAATGGAGAGCTCAGAGTTTCACAAGCACATTAATCACTGCTGCACTGGTACACTGCTGGGAGGTGGAGGAGGAGGAAGAGGAGGAAGAGGAGGAGGGTAAAGTAAGGATATGACTGAAAAGAGTGTAGAAAGCTGGGAATACCACTACATAACATAACCCATGAGAATATTTTCAAGCCAGAAAATCCCCTAAATATCATTGTTTTCCCTAGGATTGTTTTCTGTACTGGGTGTAAACGCCTCTGAAGCAGCATTTAAGACCTTTTAGGAGACACTAAAATTCTTCATTGAAAACCAAACAAGGAAAAGTCCTCATTACACTTTATATTACTTTATAAATTCCATTGTAAATGTTTCGTACCAATGAAAAACCTCCTGAGTACTATTCATAGGGGAGAAGTACATGGAGTAAGGGGGGTAACAAATTTAGCGTTTAAGAGAGACCTAGAAAGAAATTACACCACAAGTAATTACCCTGTACATATTAAAGCCTTTCAGGGTACAGACATCCCAAAAGGCTTAGCCTATATTTCCTTTCACAATAGCAATGTAACAAGCAGGAACCAAACTACGTGTGGCACAACATTCTTTTTTAACGTCAGCTTTGATTGTAAAATGGATCTTAAATTGGACCAAACAACTACATTACTGTTCCCCAATATTTTCACATCATTTTAAAAAACATACACATCTTTATATTTAGCTACAGCTGTATAGGTACACTCTTTTTCCCAGGCTTAGCCTAATTATTTGTGTAGCGACAATAATGTACACCATATTTATAGTAATAAGTATGCACAATACCAGGAACCATGAAAGCCATCGTTAGTTTTATTATTTGCACCTGTGCTTTTCCTACTGTGACATGTCAACATTTCTTCTGTGTAAAAGCATGAATACATACACTGTGCTTTGGTCCATTATATAAAACACTGACATCTACTACAATACAGGCAAACCAGTAAATCAGTTTAAGCCTTAATAACACCCTCTCTCGCTCCATGAATGTGTTAGGTTCAGCCCGGGTTTTACGCCTACAGGTAAAGGAGAGGGAACAGTGATGGAGAAGGAACAGAGAGTTGCAGGAATAGAGGTAAGGAGTAAGTAAGGTCAATACAGATACGCACCAAAGGGAGATTAACAGGCGAGAAATACTGATAGAGCGAGGAGAATTTAGGGAGAATTATATAAGAGAGATAGAGAGAGATGGTCAATGTCGATGGTCAGGGACAATCAGAAGGAAGAGAGACGAGGAGAAAGCAAGGGACTGAAATAGAAAGGCTACCAGCTTATGTGTTTACCCGGGCTGTAATTGCAGGGGAGAGAAAGCAGAGGAAATGTCAAGCTGCTGGTGGCAGAGGCCACCTTGGGTGTTTATTTTCATGGGATATAAACACACCTGGAGGGGGGAATGGATGGGAGGAAAAGGAGGAATACGGGAGAATGTCTCCTGCGTCAAAATTCAGAACTCTCTTGTCATACGTGAAAAAAAGCAGTAAGCTGGTTTCACACACCGGCAGTACCACATCAATCGATGCATTTTAGAAAGAGAGTAATACAAGAAGTCAGTTCATAATTACCCAGAATGCTCTGCCCTCGAAATGGATATCCATTGAAGGTAACAGAGTGGGAGTGGTCAGCCATCACTATAGTTAGAGTTTCATGCTCTTTGGTGAGTTCAAGGCCCTTGGCGATGGCGTAGTCAAAAGCAACCGTCTCATGGAGTGCCATGTACGCCCGGCCAGAATGGTGAGCCTGGTCAATACGCCCACCTGACCACAGAGACAGGAAGGGGTTAATGAGGAGGGAAGCTGAAGTAATGGCTTCTGGTACTGCTTGGTAGGCTACTTTTAGTGACAGAAAGGACAATTGATTCTTTCTCTTCATTCAAAAGTAAGAACAAGTTTTTGGTTTTGGAAAATGTAACCAGAAACCACTGGTTCATTTTTTCATGTATCTGTATTTAATTAGGCTGACTCAGTAAGAAAAAGATTTAGTTTACTCAGAAGTAAAAGAAAATAATGTGATTCAGCCACTGGGTCCAGCAAAAAGTAAACATAGTAGAGCTGTAGACTTGAGACTTGAGTCAGAATTAAATCCCAAAGATTAGGATTTGAGACTTGACTGCTCTGAATTGTTTTGAGATCGGACTGCCTAAAGACTTGACTTGAGATTTAAAGTCTCAAATTTTGACCTAGTGAAAACTGTGAATGAAAAATGAATAAGAAAACAACTATCAAGACTTTTTAATTGTAATTCCTATACATTTAAAGAACTGTTAGTTATGGAAAAACACAAATTGTTTAAACTAGCAATTTGCTTCTGAATACTTCTGACCTGACTTTGACTTGTCTTTATAGACTTGAGCCTTAACTTGGAACTTGTCTGGAGTGACTTAAGACTTGACTTGTACTTGTCTTATATGACTTGACACGTGACTTGGAACTATCTTAAATGACTTGCGATTTGCTTCTGAGGGAAATTTTTGGCTCTTTCACAGCTAAATGCTGCAATATGTTCACCAGCTAGATTGTCTTTTTGACTTTAGTCAATACTTTGAGGTGTCTGAAATAAATCAACAATTAACTTGGGCTAAGTTGAGACTAAATTGATTTGTATCCATTCACTTGATACTTGACTCAAACCTGGACAAGACTTTGACTTGTCTCCACTGACTTTGACAACAAAGACTTTACTATGACTCAAAAGTTGGTCCTGACTTGTGACTTGTCACCAACATGCCACTAATTTCTTGAGATTTGACTCTGATTTGTCTTGGATGACTTGAGACCTGTGACTGGACTTGTCTTGAGAGTGTGATAAATCACTGAAGAGGACAGTGAAATGTATTTAAAGAGCTGTCAAGACTGTACAGCATCAGAAAATACCCTTTGCCAAGTTCAAAATGGATGCATAAACAGCAGATGTGAGGTGGTAGATTCCAAAGTTAAGACCTTACATTGTTAGAGGTGAGCAGACTACTTATCTCACTTAGAAGTGAGTCTGAAAAATGTCTCTTGGAATAAAACAAAACATTTGGGAAGGGGACCTACTTTCTCTTGCAAATAATTTTAGATCAAGCTGATTTTTTTGTTTGTTTTTGTTTTCCGCTCCTGTCCTCTCCACCAGCTGGCAGCTGTATTAGAAAGTGAGGCAGACTGGTTAATAAGTTGTGGTCTCAGTGAGCTGTCAATGATTGGGTGCACCATATGCCTGCTTCTATTTATACATTTGCTTGTTATTTTAAAGTCATTGTGAAGACACTCAGTAGCACCATGGAGTCCCCAGGCAGCTGCCTCAGATTAAAGGAGAGATGGATGAGGAGGCCAGTGAGGCAGCCGGGTGGAACAGAAACACGTCAGCCAACCACACTCCACTAGCACACACTGCGGCAAACTCATTGAGCTGTATGCAGAATCAATGTCAAGTCACCAGATCCACTGCAGGTATGCACTGTTCTCCAATGTGATGTATTCTGGAGGTTGTCGCTATGGCACTACCATTCAAACAAACTCTATATCAGGGCTAAAGTCGCTATAATGTAAATGTAAACATATATTTATGTTTAGCACACCACAACAATTACCAGTGTATTCCTTTCATTGCCACTTGGGGCCCCTTTGTAATTAGAACATGATCAATGATTCAATTGATCCACCTAGAGCATCAATGTGTTTTTTCCTTATTTTTAGCAGAACCGTCGCCTCTCTGCAGATTTTATTATCCAACCTTTAAAGGATTAAGTGATGGGGTGTATGGAAGGTGGGTTAAGCTCCTTACCTTCCACTAGCAGGAAGAAGCCTTTAGGGTTTTTCTGGAGGATGCGGATAGCCTTTTCTGTAGTCTCTACGATGGACGGGTCCATGTTTGGGTCCCTTTCCGTCTCAAAGTGCAGATCACCAGGTTCAAACAGAGCTCGGGGAGAGAAACAGACCAAATCATTTTTATGTAAGAAGTACAATACATCAGTTTTATCAGCCTACAGTGGAGGTGCAGCAGAAAGAAAAGCCCCATCTTCCTCCTACTACTGCTATTTTCAGCACACATGAAGTGATAAACCACAGTGTGTGAGCTTAAAATACAAAGTCTCTACAGCAGCAAGTGTGCACTCAGTCCAGCATGATGACTGAATCTCGACATTTCCTCCACGCCACCACACACCACAAATAACTGAATACCTTTCAAATTTATACCGGTGAAGGCAAAGAGTAGCACAGGAATAACCGTTATTTGAACATTTGGACACAAGTGGGTTACATTTGGAGCAGGGCCACTTTTTCTGCTGTCAGTGTATGCTGGTTGGTTAGAATTCCTTTACAAGATAAAGTTAAGGGAATTTCTTCCGCCAAGGAGGTTATGTTTCAAATACTGGAAACCAATCAATGTGTTGTTCAATCACAGCAATAAAATACAACACATCTTGTTTGTAGCGTCCATGTTGTTTCCACATTACAACTTAAAGCTCAACTCGGAATATAGGACCATCCGAAGAGCATTCGTACCATTGGTCTTGGCGGAGGTCTGCGCTCTCTGAGTGCCATTGTAGTTCTACAATTTTCCTGACAAGAGTTAAATGAGAGGATCAACACCACTCATATGTCTGGACCTTTAATATGAAGTTGGGGCCAGCAGCCAATTATCTTAACTTAGCATGAGGACTGGAAACTACATATAAAACTACATATAAAACAGAACTAAAAACTGTTTTGGTCAATTGGGGGTTTAAGAGCTGCTGGTAGTTTGTTATCTTCCAAAAAAGTCAGTGAATACAATGAATAACGCAATCATAGTAGTAGGAAAATAACAGCTAAATGATGTCATCATGACATCATCTATAAATAGTAAATAATCAATAGTAAACAGAACCTTGCACTGTCCACAGATTTCCTAAATGGCTGACGCTGTGAATGTTTTTGCACCTTGAAAACATTATGTAGGTCAGGTAGCGTAGTTTGAGATAAAACGTTCAAGACTGACATCGCTGATACAAGATGAAATGAATAAGCTGCTGAGTAAATCAAGGACACTACAAGGCTATCGATGTTGTGTTCTTCAAGGGCCTGATGGGAATGCTTTGCCTTCATATACTGCTATGCTGCAGAAAAAAGCTTAAGAGGGCAAAGGGAGGTAAATAAATAAAATAAATACAAACTCACCCATGAGGTAGTCAGTGGTTTCAGGGTCAACAGCATTGAAATCTGTTTTATTCCACACATAGTGGGCTACCTGTGTCAGGACATAGAAATGCACACACTGAGTGGGAGAAGGACAGAAAAAGTATTTGTGCTTGTTGTTAATCACAACTTGCCATGCGCGCCCCATAAACTTGAATATAAGTGGAACGAAAGTCTGGCATCAATGCAAAATTCGAATGTTGTCACTGACGTTAGCACCCATCCGTCTTTTGTAGTTTTCTTGCAGCAAGTTGAAAAGTTCTGAAAAAAGCTGTTGCTATAATAAAGGCTGTTTTCTTGGTTACTGTGTCTGGTTAAACAAGTGTTACCTTTCCAATTTTCATGCTCTGCCACTCATCAATGAGGTTGCGTCCGTCTTTTCTTTTGCCCCTAGAGGCGTAATCCCTGGGGTATTCGGGATCTTTTGTGCCCTTAGGGGTCATGTACTTTCTACCACCACCAATGATCACCTGGAAACACACACACAAGCACAAACACACACACATTTCAATGTAATTAACCATTTTAAAACAGAATACAATTGTAAAAAACGAATGAGAATGATCTGTGTTATGGAGAACCTCACATCTATGTCAGTGTTTTTGAGGAGCTGGGAGGCGATGTCGGTGCAGCCATCCGTCTTGGCGGCATCGGGCATATCAGCGTCACTGTACCACTTCCTGCTGGCGCTGTGGGCGTAGCTGGCTGCTGGGGTGGCGTGTTGCACCCGCGTTGTTGTTACAATGCCGACAGACTTGCCTAGAAGATTGATTTGTTTCATGCTTAATGCATAGTGGAAGTATAGGCCTATTATGTACAAAATATGCACTCTGCTGTATGTTTGGGTAATATATGAATGAGTTTGGTGAATGTTTGGAAAAGTTTGAGCAATTAATGAAAAACTTTCTCAACCCCCTGCAGATACTGCATATTACAATTATATTAAGGTATGGGGTACAACATACACTTTTGCCATTTTAACCACCTTGATGCCCAACATTGCTCTTTAAATCCCCCTTAAAGCCCCCCAGTGGCAGTATAAAAAAGACACTGGAAGACAGCAATGCACTCCAGAGACACTGAGAAGCTGGAAGCAACATACAGACTGCACCGATTTTCACTGGGATTGTCTCAAACATCTATACAAATATATATTTATATATATAATTACATTCACCAAGGTTGTTATGTTTTTAGTTCGGTTTGTCCGTTCGTTTGTTTGTCTGTCAGCAGGATAACAGAAAAACTACAGGCTTGATTTTCATGAAACTTGGTGGACGGGTATAGCTTAGGCCAAGGAAGAACCCATTACATTTGGAGCGGATCATAGGGGGTGGATACACAATGTTTTTTTTCACTTTCACTTTCGTTAGAATTTGCATTTGTGCTGCATTCATTTGGTGTAATCTGACATTTGTTTCCCACTGCATTAAAATTGTGAGATAGAGCATGCCTTGGCGGGAGTCTGTGCTCTATGAGTGCCCTTCCAGTTAATACTGTACATAATTCAAATCTTAACATAGTGGCTTTAAACAGCTTCACAGTTAGACCCTTTCTAATTACTATACTGATTGACACGTGTACAGTATATGCTTTATCTGTTTGTTCCTACCAACACTTTGAATTTCCCATTAAAGCTATGATAATATAATTCCACTGAGTAAATATTTAAACCCAGAATGCAATTTGTATATCTGCACCACATGAATGGTGATATTTTATGCATCATTTTAGAAATACATTTGGTATCTTGGGTGACTCCTTGGGATGTTATCAAGAATTTAATTTTGATGATCTATTACTGTAATTGCTTATGTTATTTTCCAAGCAAAAGTGCATGGCACAAGTATCTGTTTATAGGCTCTCAAATGTGAATATTTTCTGGTTCTTTCAGTATTCCATGGTAGTAAACTGAATATCTTTCCGTTTTGGACTGACTGAACATGTAATCATGGGCTCTGGGTATTTGTGAAGG
The DNA here is from genome assembly GCA_023566125.1 of Zingel zingel. NCBI lineage: Eukaryota > Metazoa > Chordata > Actinopteri > Perciformes > Percidae > Zingel > Zingel zingel. Next base: position 33,223,269 of record CM042316.1, on the reverse strand, counting down.
GCATTTTTACAATATGTTGACATTTTAAAATAATTTATTCAAGAAAATAATGGTAAATGTATCCAATGGTTCACAATTAGAATTTCAACAAAGAAGTGAAGTCTCTTTTCATATTCTAATTAAATAGTTGAAGAGAGTTTATTTCAGTTTCAGATGTGAGAAAAGTCCCAAAAAATAAACATTCATTTTGTGTAGCAGTTTTTGTTGGTTTAAATAGTCCTTTCCATCAATATAAGTTAGTAGAACCATTTGAGGACTTTGCTATGAAGACCATTTCTAAAAGGTGATTATATGACACACATACTTAAAATAACTTCCTTGTACTATATAACACATGCACAAATTCACACACCTGAGTCTCCAAGTGCTGTGCTGGGGTCAGGGTCATGGTCAGGGCCATGGTCAGGTCCATGGCGTGCTGTGTGTGTGCGTGTGCGTGTGTGTGTTATGAGAAATGTATGGCCGTTGGTATCACAGGAACATGATAAGAATCAAGGTGCTTCCCTTTGCAGCACATTGCCTTGCAATGTAACCTGCGGCTGCAGGCTGCTATCGCTTTCGGCTCCCTGGTGGTCCCCGATACCGCTCTAACGGGACACTGTGGCTCACAGCAGAGCGTTTAGCGGTAAAATCGGGTTTTGCTGAGGCTGTGTAAGACCTGAGGGATTTTATTTTGTCAGGAGCCAGAACTAAAGTGTGACACGGCAGGGCTTTGTGTCAGGTATCTGGCTGCTCTCCGACAAAGTGTCACAAAATCCCATTTGTTACTTCAATCACAGCACCGTTTGAAGACTGCTGCATTATCCCTTCAGAATTGTCAGCCATGGCAGTGTGCACTATATTTGAGTTTATTTACATTAGCAGGAAATTACCACTATCACAAGTGCAGTAGTTGTTGTATTAGCATATTATATTTGACATTTGACATTTAGCATAATGGGCTGACTGGTAAAACAATGAATTAATAAAGGAGTTGCCTCCTTTGAGCCTTAGTAAAACAGTGACTTTGCTGCAGTGGATCAAGACTCATTTTTAAATCATTCACATAAATGTAAGCAACCCTTTATTTCAACCCCCTCTATGCATTACAAACGTTAAAATGGTTTATAACATACAATGTGGTTGTAGCTGTAAGTACATTTTAAAGTGCTTATTGATGTATTTGTTAACAACTATAACTCCTCTGTACTTCTCCCATTACAACTTAGCAAACACCAGCCGCTGAAGAAGATGCGATTAAAAACTGCGGAAGAAATCTAAAAGGTGGAGCTTGGATTTTTTGTCAAACTACCATTTATAATGTCATGAATTAATCTTCAAGCTCAAACGGAACTACGTCACATTCTGAGTGACGTGCGTTACCAGAAGTGAAGCAACGTAACAAATGCACTGATTTTAACTCACACCACAATCCTAAACGTAACCACACCAAACATTAACGAGGTGTTTAAACCTGTGACAGTTACGTTCTCTGGTTTAGATATAAGGATATGGACGGAAAATGCTACTGTTGGTCATAATTTCCTGCCACTGCTAGGAGCGCTACTTTATAAACACTCCTGTGGGTCGCATTAGAGGATAGGAATAAACAACCTATATTGTTGTATGGTTGGGAGGATTTGTTGTTTTAACACACTGTAAGGATTTGTTCATGTTATGCTGTGTTATCAATCACTCATTTTCTGTTCATAGCTTCACAGGGCAGTTGTAATTGGTGTCAAATACAATGTCTCTGCTTGCAATTACTTTACAGTGATTTATTAACCATTTATAAAATGTTTTTATAGTGCTTATGAGTGCTGAATAGGGGGTTAAAGTGTTACCAAACGGGGAATTATAGACACATACTTTTCCAGTGTGTGGCATCTTCTATAATATAAACACAATGGTGATGTTTTAGCCTGTATTCTTCTTGTGGTGTCTTGTTTTGGAGTTTATTTTTGCTTCTATGCACAGTCTATTGAGCACTAGTCTTACCCGCATCTTTGGCCCACTTAAGGATGGACGTGACCTCGTTGCCCTTCTGAGTCTTGCAGACTCCGTTGCGAGCCGCTGCACTAACTCCAATAGTGTTCAGGTTGGTTTTCACTCCACACAGATACGCTGTGGCTGTGGCTGCACTGTCTGGAATCTGGAAGTCCACACTGTAGGTCTGCGCACACACACACACACACACACACACACGCACACAGGTCACCCATGGGTGCTATCGCAAGTTTGTCAAATTGTCAAATATCAAGTATATTTTATGAACATAGCCCAAATTCACATTTTTCTCAGAGGGATTTATCTGTACAACCTACAGTATGACACCACCTCTCACATGACCACAGGGCTGATAACATTAAAATTCAGTTTAGGGTTTATGGATAGCTGGTGTCATAATGTAGGTTGTACAGATAAGATAAATCCCTCTGAGAAAAATGTCAATTTGGGCTATATACATACAATTGACTTGCTATTTGACAATATGACAAACTTGGGATAGCATGGGTGACCTATAGTTGGCACAGCAAACAACTCTCTTGGATTATATGAATGTATAAATATCAATGTACTGGGCATTTACATATTTGTGTGCAGGTACATATGTACATCTGTCCATTCAACCATTAAAGTGGTGTGTGTGTGTGTGTGTGTGTGTGTGTGTGTGTGTGTGTGTGTGTGTGTTGCGTGCCTTAGCTAGTCCCACGTTAGGAAAGGTGTCCATGGTCATCACTGTCTCCTCTCCAGTCTGGTTCTCCAGCTGTCCCTTGAGGATACGAGACGCTGTGTACGTTGTGATTCCCATACCTGATATACACACACAGACACACAAAATTAATTCCAGCCTCGATAAACTCATAACTTCCTCTACAATAATTATACAATACAATAACTTAAATGTCTCTCCGCAGTTTGTTCCTGCTGTAAAGATTAAAGTATTATTGTACTTAGCCACATCTTCTTGTTGTGTGTGAAATATTTGTTTGCACTGCACATTGATGAAACAGACAGGAAACAGTGTAGACCAGGACCAAAATTACAAAGTATTTAAAATGGTAGGTCAGACACTGGTTCCTGATTCTCCTTATCTTACCTTTTCAGCCAGCCAAGACTGTTTAGTGTTATTAGTGTGTTGTGTAACCTACCATCTCCAAGGAAAAACAGGATGTTCTTGGCCACATTGGTGTTGAGCTTCCTGTCCAATGCTGACTGCAAAGTCTTCCGGGCTTGTGACCTCCAGAACTCTGGGTTCTCCTCCTCAACTACAGGCGAAGACAAACAGATGACTGCTCTTTGTTTAGGCCCTTTGGGACTTGAATGTGTGTATTAGCATGTTTGTTTGTAGCTGTCATACGTCCCTGACATGCTCTCATTGCTGTGCTGTAACAGGTAGTTTGATACAGTAGTCCACTAACAAGCAGTAAATGCTAATCAGCAGCCAGTTGCACAACACCACAAGTACTGAGTGTGCTGATTTGAAAAGTTTGGAAGCCCCTTGCAAAACGAGAGGGGAGGGAAGTGCACAAAAAATGTAAAGGATTGTAAAGGATGAAAGGAAAGGTGGAAACTGAGGAATCCTGAGGAAAACCAAAATGAGGGTAAAAGACAACACAAAGTTAGAGGAGAAAATAAGCCCTGAATAGGTGGTGATTAAATTTTAAAAAGCACACGGAAAAATAGAAAAGAAGTCTGACTCCAGGGTAAAAAGGTGAGGATCATACATCAAGCTCAACATTTTCAGGCCTTTGTGATCCGAAGGAAAAACCTACTGGTTTGTGTGTAAGGACTGTGTGTAAAACTATGTGCAATTTATGTACCTTCACTACTGAAAATGTACAGTTGAAACATTTGAAATAGTTGAAATACTAAAGTTGTAGTTGAGGCAGATATACGAGCGAAATACAAATGCTGAAAGAAGTTGAAATAGCTGTTCAAGTGGAAGTGCTAAAGGAAAGTCAATGTGTTGGCTGAAGTGTAATGAAAGTTGGTGGAATAGATTGTGTATGAACAATGGAAGTTGTGGTTCAAAGGTGAAGATCCAAGACATGAAAATGTTTGACGTGTCCATCAAGGTATAAGCATTGAAACTGCTGAAATTTCAGTTGAAGAGAAAATGATAAATGCAGTTGCACTGTTAGTTGATTTATTGGTGGTGAAAGCAGTTGCATTGCCAGTTAAAGACTAAGAAGTGAAAGCAGTTGAACTATTAGTTGAAAGAGTAAGAGATGGAAGTTTCCATAACAAGTATAAGGATGTTAAACCTCACAAACAAAGTCCAGCAGAAGAAGAAGCTGAAAAATAATACAAATAAAGATAAAAATGTATGTAAAATGTGTGCATCACTGAAGTCTAGTTTGTAGTTTTGCTTATTTAAAGCTAATGTACTTGCACTTACTACTTGTTGTCTGGTGTTTGCACCTTCAGGGTTGAAAGCACTTAATTGGAAGTTGCTTTGGATAAAAGCATTTTTGTCTTACCTTTGGCACTCGACAATCTAAATGCCACCAGCAGAAAGAGAGCTGAGATGACCACTCTTGTCAACTCCATGTTCAAGCTGGCGAAGCGCTCCTCTAACCTTCCCAAAGATCACTTTTGCGACTGAAATAATGCTTGTCTCCAATCACACCAGCTGCCAATTGTCTTTAACAGCATACATGCATAATTACCCATAGGTCTTTGGCAAATTTATGACCTGACTGGAAAATGTGTCACGGTTGGGTTGGAGCCAAAAATAGGTATAACAATGCACAAATAGCTAAATGACTAAAATAGTGAACGTATAGATAAGATTCTGTATATGTGTCAGTTTGAACCAGTAAACAGTATTTAACAGTTTAAATCTAAGGAATTAATTATTGACAGTAGTCCAAGCTTTATATGATAGTGTTTAATGATAAGAATGTATTTAGGGCATTATTTATGACCCTGTGCTAAAGATCAAAGGAATGGTAGGGAATGTACCAAACAGCTATGGAAGGGGAGAGTGTGTGTGTGTGTGTGTGTGTGTGTGTGTGTGTGTGTGTGTGTGTGTGTGTGTGTGTGTGTGCGATTTCGAATCATAAATGGGCTGTATCCGACAGATAATGCAGCAGGGGACACGGTTATATAAGTGAGAAAGACAGAGTCCGCTGGGTCTGAGCTGAATGGCACAACCACAGCCATCTATTTTTCAATGAATACATTAGCTAGAGAAGAATATTTGTATCTGCAATCATGTTTTGTTTGATTGCATGTCCAAAATTTCTCCATCACTGATGGTGATGAAAAAAGAGGTAACATGGCAACTGATGCAAAAGCGTGTTCTTTCTACTTATTCAACAGGTACCATGAGTCACACTGATAATGGGACATTTATTGGTGTACCTTAATGTTCCCAATTAGTTCACTGATTAGCATTGTTAATGCAGAGGGGCAGTTGATAACGAGGACTGTGGTAATGTTATGCAAAATGAGTTAAAGACAGTGATTTATCTGAGGATTGTGTTTTTTTTACAACTGTCAATGGAAGCACGTAGAGCTTCTAAAAGATAAACATTTACATGTGGAACTACTGATTATATACTATAATACTGGGTGTGGGAGCTTCACATGTGACACCGTAGTGGAAACAATTCAAGATATCTGCACCTTTCACAAAGGACATTTTAAATGCAGTGTTGGGAAGTACATTTACCCAAGTACTGTAGCTTACTTAAGTACAAATTTGAGGTATTTGTACTTTACTTGAGTATTTACATTTTATGTTACTTGCTAATGAAATATTGTAGGCTACTATACTATATTGTACCCTACTACATTTATTTGAAAATTGTAGTTACATTGCAGATTCAGATTATCAATACAAAATATTATCAACAAATAAATGATGATAAATTATTATAGGTTAAGATAAGACTTTCTTGATTGCTGGAAGGAAATTCACAGGCTACACAGATATCCTAAAATGGACTGTTATGCATAATGATTACTTTAAAAGTAAATGTACTGTTGGTAGGCTATTATTTCAATGACAATACTTGCTTGTTTGTTAGTACTTGTTTTTATTGTTGTTTATAGTAGTTATGTATATTTTTTCTGTAAAGCACTTTAACCTTGTTAAGAAAAGCACTATATGATAACCAGTGGTAGAAGACGTACTTTACTTACTACCTTTACTTTAGTTAAAAGTACTAATACCACACTGTGAAAATACTCTGTTACAATTAAAAGTCATGCATTGAAAATGTTTCTTAAGTAAATATGTAAATATCTTTAGGAAAATGTCCTTAAAGTAAAGTAAGGCCTACTCAATGCAGAAACATCCTCACATTTTAGAAACTGGAATCATTCAAAATAGTTCTGTCAATAAACTAAGTGTTGTAGGCCTATATATTGTTGATTTGTTTAATTTATACTAAAACATATTTTATAAAGTACATGTGTTTTGAGTGAAAAAAATCTTAATTCGTAAAGTAACTTGTAACTAAAGCTGTCAGATGAAAATATAATATTTCTGTCTGAAATGTAGTGGAGTAGACGTAGAAAGTGGCATTAAAAGAAAAGACTTAAGTAAAGTACCTCATATTTGAAAGTAGGTACAGTACTTGAGAAATGTACTTAGTTACATTCCACCACTGATGATAACAGACCTGAGTACTTCTTCCACCACTGGGGAAGGTACACTGCGTGGTGAGTTGAACTGGCTGTGAACCACTGTGTCCTCACTGGTGTCGGTCTCAGCAGCCAGCGGGACTGCAGACTGTTGCACACACACACCCGCTGCCATCTGCTACAGGGTTATGATTCATGATGGTATGATGTCAGCTCATTACCTTGCTGTACACACGGCCGTGTGTTTGTGTGCAACTGCAATGATCCACCATGGGGATAAAATGGGTCATCATGACAGCCATTAGTTGGGTAGAGCTAATAGCATAACATAATGGACGGTTCTAATGTTACAAGAATATAGTTACTGGAAAAAATGGACAAAAAAATAAAAATATAACTTAAAGAATAATTTGACATTTTGATAAATATTCACTTTCTTGCTGAGTGTTAGTTGAGAAGATTGATACCTCTGTTATGTCTGTACGCTAAATATGAAGCTAGTCGGTTAACTTATCATTAAGACAGCTAGTAATTAACACATTTTATCTTGTCTGAACTTCAGAGGTGCTGGCAGGCAGATTTAGTTTCCTTTAGACAAGATAGCTAGCATTTCCCCAGTTGCCAGTCTTTTTGCTAAGCTAAGCTAGCTAACTGTTTCCTGGCTGTAGCTTCATAAACAGCGAACACACAGCATGCTTTCAATCTTCTGAACTAACGCTCGGTAAGAAAACTAATACATATATTTACTATCTTCAAATGTATGCCCTGTGGGGTATGCTGATGCTTCAGGGGAGCTTTATTATCACTGGCCCCTGGAGTAAATCCTGGGAGGGGAGGTCTTCAAGCAGCCAGAAAGAGAATGGCTCTGTTTAAATGCTGTTATATGTTGGTCCTAAACTCACAATAGTCAATTTAAAGCCCCAAAGAGAACATTTTAATAGTAGAAAATGAGAAGATGAGCCAAAATTCTCCTGTAGGCCTGCAAGTAGCTTTAGCCTATGTTAAGGATATTCCAAGTGTCATGGCATTGGGAGGTCAAAGCAATTCAGCCATTTAAACCCTCCACAGTTGGATGATGAATGGTGCATCCAGGGGCCAGGCTCAGTCCAATCTGTGTCCATGTTCCACAGAAGTAAATATCTTGTAAAAGGTGAATTTATGAACGTTAAGGTGGCTCTGTGTCACTTTGTCAGTCTTTGTCCCCTCCTGTTTTTAGATTTTTATTTACAAAAAATTGGTTGTCTTCAATCTCACACGTCTTTTCCATCAAACACATGTTGTAACGTATGTGTCCAATATGTAAAGATAATAATTACTATTTTACCTAAATGTATTATATTTTGGGAAATTATTTCAGAAGAAGCTGTCATGAAAACCTACTGCTATACTGAATGTGGGTAGTATACAGTGCAAGGGCCCCCTCTAGTGTATTTAAGATGGTGAATACTTTAGTTGAACTCAAGTGAGTGGGGAGTGAGGAAGAGACAGATGCTGTCTCCCATTCCATACTACACTAACCAGCTGAAAGAACATGGTATAAAATATGAATAAGTATGATATACGTAATATTTTAAAGTATAGTGTTATATATGTGCAGTACTGTATATGTAATTTTTTTTACAAACTATAAAGTAATAATACAATGCTAGGACATATATAATAGCAATAGAAAATTACACATGATACAGTATATAATACAATTCTAACAACATAGTAGTTATAGTGTATTATTATCTAGTGATATACAAAGTGAATGCAATGTCACTTGAAATGTCCCTTGACCTGCGGTAATTTGTTTATTTCCTTTGTGCATTGCATTGTGGCACAATAGTGTACATCAACAGCACATTTGAAAATCAATTGTTAGCTTAGTATACATACTGAACTTGAGTGTTTTTTATTGTATCACTTGTCCATTGTAAACACCCTGCAGACACAGGAAAAGAGCACACCTAGAAGTGGGTTTTTGGTATTTGGATAATTTTTGGATTTACCTGCCTCAGTTCACCTCAGTTCCACATAATACAAACAGATGAAATCCTGCTTCCCTTCTACAATAGTCAACAGATGTGCACAGAAGGGTGTTCTGTAAACATTCATTCATTTAAAACCCATTAGCAGGCTGCAGATGCAGATGATACTACTGAAGAAATGTATTTAAAAACATTTTGCAGATGGCTACAAATGGTATTCAAGCAATATCCACAAACCATCAAGCAGATGTGCAATCTTAAGTAAATGTCAAATGAAAAACCAGAAACTCATCTCCTTATAAACTTACATACTGATTTTTGAATCATATGCAGCCAGTCTCTTGTTCGCTGATGTAGGGAGTTGCTGGAGGTCAGGGTCCTACAAGTCACGTAGGTTTGTCTCTCAGGGGAAGATCTGGACATTAGAAACATTCACATTTAGCACACATGTTCACTGATAGTGCCTTCACAAATCAAACACATAGCCTACAGAAGAAAAAAAACATTTTCAAAATTTGTATATTTTGTTGCTAACAAGCTGTAGAGAAAGGTCTGGCAATGTGAGACTACTAACAGAGCAACTTTCAATAGGTTAATTTAGTAGATTAATATATTCCAACAACCATGTCATCATCTCACTGTTCACTTATCTAATGGGTCAAGACTTTGGGAAGTGATGGACCTCACCACTGCATAGATGGCTATTACTTAAAAAAAAAAACGTGCATTCATCATCAGAATAATAGTAAACAATTGCACAAACATGCTGATCTGATGAAATGGGAAAAAGAATATCTGCTAGTAGGAATGCAATGTCAGTAAGTCCTCTCAGGATTTGCCCTCTGGATTCTGAACTATAACAAACTGTGCAGTGCCTGTTTGGCCGCTAACCTTTTTTTATAGTGTGTATTATTTGTGTCTGGGCCCCTTTACACAAGCTTTAAATGGCTTACCAGGGTGTCCCATTTCACATATCTTCATTATGTTCTATGATTGTACTTGTCTTTTATTTTTTTGTGAATAAATTAAACCCTGAACCTTCACGATACACTGTGCAAATATACTTTGGAAGAATTACATAGAAAGGAATGATAGGTCTACTTGTGACTTAACAGTGTGAAAATGTAATCTGAAAAGTGGGACCAGCTGACTGTGATACTGCACCTGAGTGAAAGCAAGTTGGAGATAAGGCAGAGCATGGCAGCAGGGATAGAGCAAGTCTTGTAACAAGAGAGATAAACCGATAAAGGCAGTTTGAAATTAGGGCCTGACTCTGGGTAAGGTTACACAGAGGCTGAATTACACCTACAAAGGTTTCTGCTGTATTGTGTGTGAAGTGTTGCTTAACAGAGAACATCTGAACAGTTGAACAAGGAAACAGTTATGAGGTAGATGGGACTCCAAAAGTGTGTGGGCTGTGCAACAGAGCTCTGAAGTGATCAAATATAATCGACTGCCTGTAAATGTTGAAAGTAAAAATGTGTAAATGCTGAGGTGCTGAGTTATTTTTATATTTTTTATTTGCTGAAGTGGTTTGCTGAGCATACACACTCTTTTGGACCAAGTTGCATTTAGGAGCTGTCCAGGACAACCACACTTTCTATTTCTGGCTGGTGTTGGGGGCTGAGAGCCAGAGAGTGAAGCCCACTCCCCTCCCCAGCACTGATATTTCTACTTCCTACTGTCTGGGCACTTGAACAACTTTCTTACAATATGTTTACTTCTCAAGCTTATTCAGATGATAACACCTAGTCCTTCTGACAAAAAAGGCAGTGACACATAAGCATAAGAGCAGCTTTTTGAATAACTACGTTGGACAACAGTCTAAAATCAGTGATTTCTGTGTCGCTACTTAAGAATTGTTTTATTTTGAGGAGAGGCTCCAGCTAATCTGGCCTGCATGCTTTTGGACTGAGAGGAAACTGGAGCATCCAGAGGGAACCCACATAAATGCAAGGCAAACATGCACACTGACCACTGGATATTCAGTATGTTTACCTTTTCTTTTATTCGTAGTGCGAGTGCATGGGATTTATCACTGCTATATACAGTAATTCTGTACTAAATCATGTCATTAAGTGAACATTAAAATCTTTGTGAACAGGTCTCCTGCCAAAAAAAATTTAAAAATACTCTCGATAGTTTTATGGCTCCCGTTTGATAGAAATTATTTGTGTTCTATTTTGTGGTGCCTTAACCAAGTGCCAATGCTAGGAATAAGTTACATTTACTTTTATGTGCAAAAGCTACCAAGCTTGATGCTGGTTACAAGTGAACACCAATTCTATGTATCTGGGGTTTACAGGACAAGACAGACACAGCTGTAGAGTCTGACGTGCTGCACTGCAACCACAGAAACCAGCTCTCTATCTCAGCTTAAACCTGCCCTTCTTGTATGTGTTAGGTGGATCAAATCAGCAAAAGAGACTTTTTTTTTTTTTTTTTAAATATTTAGAAAATTCAGCAAATCATAATTGAGGCAATGGATAAAATCATTTCATGAAGTTATAATTAAAAATGCCCCCTCAAATTAGGATGTATTAAGAAAATACTGCAGTGCTCCAAAACTTTAGGATGCAAATAATTTGGTTTAAAATGCAAATTTGGCAAAATTATTTAATTGCACCATATTTGGAGAATACACAATAGAAACCCATTGCAATCATTCAAATCCTGTGTATGGAAACCTTGACAGGAAGAAAGATGTAGAGCTTTACATAATCATTGTTGTGTTTCTGTTTATCCATCTGGAACTTTGTGTGAGCCAACTGCTCATGTAACCAAATAGCAAAGATTGGAGGATGGACAAATTTTATTTTCTGGAGTTTCCCAAGAAGTCCAACGCTGTGTGTTCAGTCAGTGTGAAGCCCTGTCTGTGCAACAACCACTTTAGAAACGAGGATGACGTCACATCCATTTTCTCTAGCCTGTTGTCCGAGCTACCAGTTACATTATTCCTCACAGCAACCACGGCCCTCTTGGCCAGCTGAAGGGCTTTCGTCAGCAGGCTGTTGGTCACAAGACACTGCCTCAGGGACTTTGAGTACTATCAGTGTCCAATCAAGGATATCGCAGAACAAATGATACGTTAGATACTACTGCCCCCATGACTTTAGACTAGCTGTTAAATGGGAAATTGTTTGAACGCTTGTTAGAATTAGGTGTATCAGAGGCCAGCTGAGAAAGAGGGGCACCATCTTAAAATGTGACAGTGTTTGTAATGAACGCCAGTACAAGAGTTGAGCGTTTAGGTTCATTAGTTTATAGTTGGACAAATAAATAAGTCAAGGTCCACTTACTAGCTTTTTCCAGAGCTGTCGACCACTGAATCTGCCTTCATCAGCAGATGAAGTTTGCTCGGTTGTCATCCCGTGACCTAGGTGACATACCTAGGCGTTAGGGAAGTGATAGGGGATGACAGTGGAGCCATCTCCATGACAACTAGGCAAACTTCATCCGCAGATGACGACCATGAGATGTGGGTTAAAAGCTCTGGAAAAAGCTACTGAATAGACCTTGACCCTTTTTTCTGTTAATTCAAAAAGCCTGTACAAAACACAGGCACACTGCAAGTTAATATGTTTTTGGAAATTCTGACTGGAGACGCACCATGCCCATAACAAAAGAAAGAATAAAAAGAGTCGTACACAAAACATTATAAAAACCCATTCGTGTAATTCACAGAGCTTACTTTGAATGGCTTTAAGAACACAAGCACACCAGCTGTGTTGTGGGGCAGAACAGAGGTAACGTAGTATTTAGGATCAGATCGGCCAGTCCCACATTAGCAGGACAATCCGCCTTAAAACAGTCTTCACAAACGCACAAGTATGGGAGTTTTCCTTTTATTGGCAACGATCTTTATTATCTCTTCCAGTTTTGGATGCGAAAAGAGGCATTAATTTTACTTTAATTAAATATATTTTTAATAAAGTAAAGCAAAAAAGTATTTACAAATTTTCAATTAAATGGTAATCAATGACTTGGGTTGGATAATTACAAGCACCTTCTGCCGGCTGAGGAGAGAAAAATATAAATACAGGGAAATGACTTTGTTTCAGATGAGGGGAAAATAACATGGCATTACCTAAGCATTGTTCTTTGAAAAAAAAAAAAAAAAAAAAACATTTATATATTTACAGAACTCTCCTGAAATGCATTTCCACTCATGGAAGCAGAAAAGGCCGTAGGATTCATACTGTTTAACTTTTTTTAAAAGTTCTTTTTCATTAAAGTGGATTCGTTTGTATACTTTTTTTCAAGTCTTATTAATTTTATTTTATGTTTTTTAAATCCCACAACAGGCTTTGTAGGAGGTTGCTGATATGAGCCTTCGCTCTTGCTCTCCCTTTCAGTCCAGAGTTTGTTTTTTTGAAGCGCAGGAAACAAGTCAAACAGACACATGGGAGGGTATTTCGGGGTTTAGGGTACCCCTCAGCAGCAAAATGGTCAATGTTCATTGCCCCGCTCCTCAGTGACACTGTCCATGTAAAGTCTGTGTGAAATCCTCGGAAGTCAACAACCGTTTACTTTAACTCCTGTCCGAAATGTCCGTTACACAGCTCTCGCCACTCTTCTTTGTAGTTTTCTATTTTATTATAAAATGCACACTCCAACCATCCAATGCCGGAAAAAAAGAGAAACAAAAGCTTGCCGTCTACATAAGCGCCTCATGTAGCTCAAACACCGTACACGTGACATGACAATGTTGCTGTGCCGTGTTCACATGCTAAAGGATGAAGTCATCAAAAATATAGATGTGAACAGCCTTTTAAAGGTGTTTTAAATATCTGTCATTAAGCAGTGTCTTGAATAGTGTTGCTGTGGCGAGGACAAGCCATTTGAAAACAGGAGATAAACCTAAAAAAAAAATACTGAAGGAAACAGTATTATCTCCCACGGCTTGTAACGCTTCTCAGCATTCTCTTTCATAACTAATCTCTCTATTTAATTCTGTAATTTAATTAATTTCAAAAAGACATTCAGTTGCGCAAGGAAAAACAAGAAACCCCCCGAAAAAACAAGAAACAAAAAAAATAACATGATCGAACGTTCGATCCATAATACAATCTCTCCCAGATGAAGATTTTTTTTCTTGCTTTTTTTTTTTTTTTTTTTTCTGTTTATGCAGAAGGTTTTTGCTGACTCTGGGTCTTCTGAATCATCCACAGAACGATTGCTCTCCCCAATGATCCTCTCTGAACACCCACCAGTTCTCCCAGCGGCTCGAGGGGCCCCTAGCTATTGTCGGACTCGTCCTCGTCTTCGGCCTCGCGAAGCCAAGTGAAGAAGGCAGTGACGGACTTAAGAGCCACGCCCTTGCCCTGCTGCTCGGCGGCGTCTTTGCTAGACTCCCATTTGTAGAAGGCATCCTCTTTGATCACGTCCTCGTCGTAAAGAGTGTCAAAGAACATCCGCAGCAGATCTGAAGGAGGGAAGAGACGAATAATGTTCACAAGACATTTCATGGCAATTCTAACTATATTTGAAACCAGTTCCACGTGAAAAAGCTGAACAAGAACAATTGATCAGAATTCACATCTGAAAAGTCATTTTGCCTGCATTATTTTTGCAGAACACTAACATAGCAATAATGCACACAAACAAACATTTCTGAAAGTGGCAACAAAGGATAACGGGGAGAACATGAGCTTGCCAGCAGCCACTCACTGGCAGGTTGCTCCATTTGCACCATCAGGGCCTGCAGGGCATACAGAGCCTGCAGCTCCTTCTGCTCATCCTTCAGGTATTTCTGCAACACCTTGGCCCTCAGTTTGATCTGCTTGCTGTCCACCTTGTTGGGGTTCTCACCTGCAGGCAGTCATTTTGGAAAAACATAATTTAAAGGGACTCGAATGGCATAGTTTGAGTTAGGATTGACTTGACGAGTATTGATGAGTAGTAACTCGCTGACATATTTCCATAGTGATTATCATCCTTATCCAGTGTTGGGGAGTAACGGTATACATGTACCGGCGTTACGTATTCAGAATACAAATTATGAGTAACTGTATTCCGTTACAGTCGGTTGGTATTTAGAATACAGTTACATTGTTGAAATCAATGGATTACATGACGATACTTCTGTTTCACGAGTTTATTCACACTATAAATTAGGGCAACTCCATACATTTCCCAGAAGCCCCAATATGAAAACGAAAAAAATTAGCTATTTGCATGATCACTAATAGAGAGATGGAGCCAGAACCGGCACAACAGAGCCAGGGCAGGAATGTGTTTCTATCTTGGAAATTCAAACATCATTTCACATTAAAGAAAGAGAAGGGAGAACGAAATATAACCGTGCAGTGCAACCTCTGCTTGCCAGCAACCAACCTCCTTTCAGCGTCCAAATTACTCCACCTCCAACCTGAAGAAGCATCTTAAAGTACTTTTTTTTTTTTTTTTTTTTTATTAGCTAGGTGTAGTCGTCTGCTCTAGTTTTACTGGTCACCTTGCTATGTTATAGTTGACGTGCGACTTCACATTCTCCTACGTGCTGATTTACTAGCCCCAGAGCCGTTGAAAGACTGACTAGTCCCGTTTGACATGCTAGCTAACGTTAGCTAAAATTAGCTCGTGGTAGCTTAGACTGCGGTTAGAGTTTTGTAGTATGCAGTTCGGGACTACAAATACAAAAATCTATCTGCTTGTTCAGGTACACATTCAGCCAGTTGGAACAGAAGAACACAACACAATAGGCCTGTTTAGTAAGCTGTATGTGATGGCCGCATTCCTACACTTATAAAATGCAATTCAATGTGGAAGTAATCCAAGTATTCAGAATATGTTACTCAGATTGAGTAACGTAACGGAATATGTTACACTTTACATTTTTGGGCATGTATTCTGTATTGGAATACGTTTTAAAGGTATCCTTTCCAACACTGTCCTTATCAGAGTCCTGCATGAGTAGGTTCTAATGAGGGATGTAAAGGGTACATGCTGACTCACAGATGATTGCTGACTGGCAGACGCAGGTCATCAGAGCTCTGACAAACATGTTGGAGGAGGTCTGCTGCTCATCTAGGTTGGCCTACACAAGACAAATTCATTAACACACATGCAGAAAATTGGAGGTAATCTAAACAGCTTCATTAATAGCAGACAGAAAGGAATTTGTAATAACAGCTTGTTGGAACCTGGAACCTGTAAACATTGAAACTTTGAGTTCATCACATTAGTGATAAAGGAAAGGTTTTTTGTTGTGAACTTGCATTGCATGTTTTCTTTGTGTGATTGAGTCCCCAAAAATGACAAAGGTGACAAATAAATGTACTGAATCCCAGAAGATTTCATTACACATTTGGTGTGTCTCAGGTTCAGGTTCTTGAATTTAATGACTTACCATTTGAAGTCAGAAAAGTCCTTTAACACCATTACAGCCTTTAATGTTCTGGAAGTCTTAAAAAAAATGTCTTACATGGTGTCATGCAGACCTAGTACACTAAAACAAGCTTTTTTCCCTGCGTAAAAGGTGCATTTTAGACAGATTTGGGGTCATGTTGATGTCTGAATAGCAGTCATGACTAGTTATCACTTAACTTTAAGAACCACCCTGAAATGAGTGTGGATATCATTAATATGCAATTCAAATATATATATATATATATATATATACAGTGAGGAAAATAAGTATTTGAACACCCTGCTATTTTGCAGGTTCTCCCACTTGGAAATCATGGAGGGGTCTGAAATTGTCATCGTAGGTGCATGTCCACTGTGAGAGACATAATCTAAAAACAAAAATCCAGAAATCACAATGTATGATTTTTTAACTATTTATTTGTATGATATAGCTGAAAATAAGTATTTGAACACCTGAGAAAATCAATGTTAATATTTGGTACAGTAGCCTTTGTTTGCAATTACAGAGGTCAAACGTTTCCTGTAGTTTTTCACCAGGTTTGCACACACTGCAGGAGGGAGTTTGGCCCACTCCTCCACACAGATCTTCTCTAGATCAGTCAGGTTTCTGGGCTGTCGCTGAGAAACACGGAGTTTGAGCTCCCTCCAAAGATTCTCTATTGGGTTTAGGTCTGGAGACTGGCTAGGCCACGCCAGAACCTTGATATGCTTTTTACAGAGCCACTCCTTGGTTATCCTGGCTGTGTGCTTCGGGTCATTGTCATGTTGGAAGACCCAGCCTCGACCCATCTTCAATGCTCTAACTGAGGGAAGGAGGTTGTTCCCCAAAATCTCACAATACATGGCCCCGGTCATCCTCTCCTTAATACAGTGCAGTCGCCCTGTCCCATGTGCAGAAAAACACCCCCCAAAGCATGATGCTACCACCCCCATGCTTCACAGTAGGGATGGTGTTCTTGGGATGGTACTCATCATTCTTCTTCCTCCAAACACGGTTAGTGGAATTATGACCAAAAAGTTCAATTTTGGTCTCATCTGACCACATGACTTTCTCCCATGACTCCTCTGGATCATCCAAATGGTCATTGGCAAACTTAAGACGGGCCTTGACATGTGCTGGTTTAAGCAGGGGAACCTTCCGTGCCATGCATGATTTCGAACCATGACGTCTTAGTGTATTACCAACAGTAACCTTGGAAACGGGGGTCCCAGCTCTTTTCAGGTCATTGACCAGCTCCTCCCGTGTAGTCCTGGGCTGATTTCTCACCTTTCTTAGGATCATTGAGACCCCACGAGGTGAGATCTTGCATGGAGCCCCAGTCCGAGGGAGATTGACAGTCATGTTTAGCTTCTTCCATTTTCTAATGATTGCTCCAACAGTGGACCTTTTTTCACCAAGCTGCTTGGCAATTTCCCCGTAGCCCTTTCCAGCCTTGTGGAGGTGTACAATTTTGACTCTAGTGTCTTTGGACAGCTCTTTGGTCTTGGCCATGTTAGTAGTTGGATTCTTACTGATTGTATGGGGTGGACATGTGTCTTTATGCAGCTAACGACCTCAAAGAGGTGCATCTAATTTAGGATAATAAATGGAGTGGAGGTGAACATTTTAAAGGCAGACTAACAGGTCTTTGAGGGTCAGAATTCTAGCCGATAGACAGGTGTTCAAATACTTATTTGCAGCTGTATCATACAAATAAATAGTTAAAAAATCATACATTGTGATTTCTGGATTTTTGTTTTTAGATTATGTCTCTCACAGTGGACATGCACCTACGATGACAATTTCAGACCCCTCCATGATTTCCAAGTGGGAGAACCTGCAAAATAGCGGGGTGTTCAAATACTTATTTTCCTCACTGTATATATATATATATATATATATATATATATATATATATATATATATATAAAAACAAACAAACAAACAAACAACGCTTGATACAGACATGACCAAAGCCTAATTTTAAGCCGTTAAAAAAGGTAAAGATTGTGAATGGAAACAAATGGAAATGAAGATGGAAGTAAAAGAATGCAATAAATACTATAAATCAGTGTTCCCCAACCACTGGGTCATTTGGTACTTTTGGATTATCAGAGTCTAAAAGATGTTTTATTTTGAAAAATGACCAGGATTCTCTCCCGTCTCTTCCTCTTGACACATTACCGCTCAATAAAACCCACAAACATGCAAAAAAAATGAGTAAACAAACGTCTTTGCTGAGCTTTTTATGCTCAGGGGGAAAGGCCCGCGGAGGAGGAGACAGAAGAAGAGCCTACAACTTCAAAGAAAAAGAAATTTAACAGACAATACCAGGAGCCCTACTTAAAATACAGATTTATCGCAACAGGTGATTCTCCCGCTCTGCATAATATGTGGCGACAAGCTAGCAAATAAGGCAATGAAGCCTTCAAAACTTATTTGGCACATGGAGACCAAACACTCCAATTTTCTGCTGTGACAGCAATCAAAACAAAATCACGGAATAAACTGGACATAAGGAATGCACTTTATATATATATATATATATATATATATATATATATATATATATATATATATATATATATATATATATATATATATATATATATAATTAAATATTTGTTTTCTTGCTGGTCGTATCATTTCATTTTGTGGTGTTTATCCGCCACACCTTGAAGAACGGTCCGTCAAAATATGTCTTAAATGAAACCGGTCCGTGGCTCAAAAAAAAGGTTGGGGACCGCTGCTATAAATTACACTCAAGCAGGAATACAAACCTCAATCCAGTCAAAGATCCTCTGGTTGTTGGCCTTGTCCTGGATCAGTCTCTCCAGCTGTTTGGTCAGCTCTGCAGAGCTCAGCTTCTTTTTGCTCTCCTCCGACTCGTCGCCCAGTGTGAACTCCACATGCTAGTTAGCACCATGGAGACAGAAACAGGCTTTTTCAAAACCACAGTAATACGACAAAGGGAATACAGTGTTCACAATCATGAAGTTTGGTTTCTGGTGTAACTGGAGCTTACAATATTGTAATGTTGCACTTCATAAATGGTTTCTAATGAAATTTAATCCTGTCAGCAAAAAAGTTTTGATACTATAGTGGGGTATCATACCTATACTAAAGGCCTCCAATATAATGGATGATTAACAACTGTTTAATATTGTGAAAATATTGTTTGCAAATTTCCTCAGCTAATGATGAAGCTGGTGAGCGACCTCTCACCTCTTCTGTCACAAACTTGTTGACGTCTACGTCCTCGGGGAGGAAGTCTTTCCACCGGAGGCCAGCCTCCCTCCACATGGTGCCCGCTTTTTTATGGGTCTAATGAGGGCGATGCAGATTGGTTGTTAGACAGATGGACACATACACTGATCACACTGGCATCCACACGCCAAATGCACTGATTCAAATTTATATATTTGCTCAGTGTGATTGGCAAAAAACAGTACTAAGTAGAACTGCATTCAGTTAGTATTTTTTTCAAAAAAATTCAAAAACCCTTCATATCAGTCAGAAGAATACACTATTAGATACAATATAATATAGAAAAGGATTATAATTGATTGGTTCTTACCATTCCTTTGCAGAGTAAAGTGAGGATATGGACCAGCAGGACTCCAGCTTGGCCCAGGGGGATCAAAGGCTTTGAAATCTCCCTGGAAGCATAAAAAGGTCAACACAGGTTAGACAAACAGCCAAAAAGGTATCTTCTCTTGCCGATTTCCCTTGCTGACATGCTGAGGGGCCAAGTGAGGCCTGGGGACTAACCTGAAAAGTTCTCCCATGGGGATGCCTCCCTCATGGAGCATGGGAGTGATCAGTTCTGCCAGGTAGAGCCAGATGTGGGGGATGTCTATTGCCATGTCTTCAGCTACCTCCAGGAGCTCCTGAAGCCTGAGGAAACACACACAGTGCACACATTTCAAAGTTTATTCAAGGTTTAAAGGATGAAAAACAAGTTCAAAACGACTTCACAGATGGGAAAACTATTAACATTTATGGCACCTCACTGACACATACATATGGAAATGTCTTGGCTAAGCATAGTGGTTAGAAAGATTACTCAATTTCAGCAGTTGCTTTCAAACATATGACTTTTCAGAGACTAATTCACTAGCTAAAGCCTGTTCATTTTAAATCCTGTTGTTATAAACTTTATTTCAGTCAACACTAAAAATTCTGCTAACACATGTCACAGAAGAGTTTGGTCCAGCTGCACTTGCTCTCAGATTTATATATTTACTTATTACATGTAAACATATTCATAGTTTTATATGAAAGTCAATGACACCTTTTATGCACATACTACATTACTTATCGTACTGAACCACCTCTCTGGGGCTCCATACTGACCCATTATAGTACTGCTGTGTTGGGAGGATGTCGTTCTTAATAAGCTGTTGCAGAAGCAGGCCCATGTGCTCCCTGGCGATGGTGCTACGCTCCAGCGTCGACTCCAGCCCGTTTCGTACAAACACAAAGAGCAGCTGAGTGCTGTTTATCTCCTGCACACACTGTAGAGCCTCCTGTAGGGACAGAGAAGGACATACAGATTGTTGTAAGGCTGTTAGTGGCTGCTGGAACGCTTCTGTAAGGATGAAACTGTGCCTGTAATATACAAGTATAAGGGATTCACAGGAAACAATACAGGCAGGTAGTAAAGCTTTACTGTTTGTAATTGCATATTATTGATAGAAGCCTATCTGTTCAGCGATAGGCCTCCTACAGTTGTAATATAGGCTGTATTTGCAAACCAAACATTTCCTGCTTCGGCGTATTCAATGAATTACGGTGTGCCTTTTAGTGTGAGGCAGCAACAGGGAAGGCACCGAGGTAAAGACAGAACAAGACAACAGCAATTTTTAAGCGTTTGTCAGCGGGTCATTTTAAATTTTTATAAAACTGATTTGTACTTCTGTGTAAGGGAAGTCTGGTTTCTTTTCATTTTCATATGCATTTCAGTGTGTACCTTCATGTCGTTGATATGGAGGTACTCCTCGATGATAGCGGTCGACTTCTTGCTCAGTTCTTCCTCGGTCAAGGCAGGCTTGGTGGTGGTCAGGGTCTGGAGAGGGGGAGATGGGGCAGCTGTCTCCCGCTTAACTGTTCAAACAAAACACATTTTATTTTATTTTAATTTATGCTAACTTTTGCTGAAAGAAAAAAAGCTTTCCTGTTGTATAACCTTTTTTTGGTAAGTAGAGTATGTAGTTCAGAGTTTATAGATGGCTGATATAAATGGCTGAAATGTCCAAAACATATTTTCTGATTATTTGGATTTCCCAGATAATTCTATTCTTAGCACAGTAGATTATTCTCAGATTTAAATATGTGGTTTCAATCTAAACTACCGCTACGTCATGCATCCTACCATTCTCTTTGCTCCTGGCTCTGTCTCTGCTGCCTCTGTCGTCCGTCATGCTCGCTACTCTGCGGACAGGATCGGCCGGCCCACGCTGCTCTCTCTCCCTGCTCCGCTCTTCGTTCTCCCGACTGAAGCTGCGCTTGGTGACCTGCAGTCGGTTACGATCACGGTCATCCCGCCGCTCATCCCGTCTTTCAAATCGGTCACTGCCACGATCAGAGTGGTCGAAGCGATCACTGCGCTCTCGACTCGAGCTGTTTCTATAGAAGGACAGAGGAAGAGCAGAGTCAGGAAAAGATAACACAAACACAGAGTCTGACTCTGGAGGGTCCCACTGTGCATTTGCTAGTGGAGATTCTGAATAGGCTTCAAGAATTGTGTCCTGTTCCTCACCTCTGAGGAACTCGTCTGTCCGAGTCCAGAGAAGAGCCTGAGGAGGAGGACGGCTGCTGTAAGGCTGAGAACCTGTTCAGAGTGCTGGTGGTTGGACGGCCGCCTGGCTCTGAGCCTTGGGATAAAAGTACAACATAGCACATGTTGAGTTTCTGTTTTAAGGTGCTCAAATACATATTTATTTGATTTATAATCATCACATCAGTATGGGACACCTACCAGATTCTGCAGGTTTGGCACTGGTGCCACCGCTGCTGCCCTTACCCCAGCTCCCCCATGTGCCTTTACCTCCTGGGGCAAGCAACTGATTGTTGAAGTCAAGAACAGGAGTCTGAAAGAAGAAACGGTTGGTTAAATACACACTACCTGCTAAAACTATAAAACAGGCCAAGTATGAATTTGCTGCAGTTGAAAGTTTAACTAATTTAACCATATGGTTAGCAAATTGAATGTGTGCAGCGTCATCCAACTGGTTGTTAAAACTGGCCTCTCCCCCCTACCTTTGTGATTTTGCTAAGGCGAGAGGCGTCAATAGGCCGGTTCTTGGAGATGGGCACTGTATTCCAGCCCTCGTCCTGGGGAGGACCACCACGGCCTTGGGTGTGAGGGCCTCCACGACCCCCGGAACCTCCTCCACCCATCCTGCCTCCAGGGCCGCCACCCGTCTCTTTCTTGGAGATGAGGGCTTGCTGCACCTTCATATGCTCCCTGTGCTCCTCCAGCTCAGCTTCTTTGTGGATCTGGTCTATGGTCTTGGGGCCCTGATCGCCTCGCCGGGGTACCCAGTTGTTCTGGGATGGGATGAAGGGACAGATTGGGAGTACAGGGCAGAGGTGAGTGATGACATTGACAGTTCTATTTTTGACATGATTTGTCTTCTCTGGAAGTTTCGGATGGGAAAATATGTCAATCAAAGTTTAAAAATCTGAAAGTATTAGTGTAAGTTTTCTGTTTATATCACCAATTCCTACTATACAACTTAAAGTAATAATCTTAAAGATTTTCATTTAAATAAATGTCTGTTAAGTTACTATCTATTGCCAAATAGATGATGAAAGCCCTTGCATTTGCAGTATTACGAACGGGGTGTACGTGGTGACATTTCCATGAAAAATCGCAAGCGGTTTGGGAAGTGTGTTTCAAAAACACACCTGCCAGCTTATCACCATAGGTGCCGCCAAAGAGATTGTAACTTTAAAATTTTTAAAGAATATGCAACAGGCGTAGTAGACTCATCACACTGACCTACTGACACTACCTGTACTGAAGTATTTCTCATTTTGACTGGTGATACAAAGGCATCTAGGAGTATTAATGCTGGCAACAATTGTTACCTATTATTACTACGGTGTTTGTGGGAGTAGGGATGTCACAATACCAAAAATGTAGTAGTCGATACCAATACCAGTAAAATTCCACAACTCTCGTTACCCAATTATATACCACGATAAAAAAAACAACAGTAAATCCTATGTACCTCAAAATACACTCCTTTATAACGTGTATTTCAGCATAAGGATAACAATATGTTTAGTGTTTCACACACAATTAAATTGTATTTGTGGTGGTAGCTGATGGACCCACAGCTCCAAATCCTGGCATCGCCACACAGCTAGCAGCATACGGTATTATCTTTAATGAGTTCACCTTCCAACAGCAGGCATGTTAAGTTTGTTTCGCTCTGCCGTCATTTTTTCACACAGAACCAGGCTGGTTAAAGTTAACTAGCGTCATAGAGATGAGGAGCTATTCACTGTTCTTCCGTACTGGAAGGCGTTCTTCTTTGGCATTTAACGGCAGACTAGAACACTTGAGGCTTTTATGCTGCCCCTGTCAGGTCCGGAAGAATTGCATCCCGGTAACTAGGGTATCTGCAGTAATCTAGGTAAAAACGAGTACCGTCACATTTTCGGAATTTTGGCATCAACTTGTTAACTAAGTATCAGTTCTCATGACATCCCTACATGGGAGAGACTAGACCTGGAATGGATCAGGATCCTAATTCTCTTCAGCCTTTTCCTAGAAAGGAATGAACAAAGTGTGTGTTTCACAGTTAAATTGGGCAAATGTGCTGACTTGGAGTAGCTGATTTTGGCTTGTAAAAGCACTGAAGACAGCAAGTTTTGTAACACTGTGTGGGCAGAACTGGGAGCCTAACTACAGGACTGCAGCATTCCTTAAGAGAAATAAGCTTCAACAGCACTGGACTGGCTTAATAGCACAACTAAATGGAAATGACTAACTAGTTAAAGACGTAGGAGTTTGTGTGGAACAGTCTATGGCACAGAGCTGTGTTATGGAGCTGCCGTGCATTAAAGAGCTGAGAAAAACATTTCTTTCTTAGCCCATATTTCAGCCAAACACAGGCCAGGGCTAAAGGACCAGTGTGGAACTGTGTGTATAGCACCACACACAGTCACACACGCTAAGTCCAAGAAGGTGTGTGACATGAGAAAATGACAAAATTCTCTCTACACTGAAATCCCCACAAACTGAAACGCTCATAAGCAATTACTGGAGGTGCTCAAACGCAAAACGCATGAATGCACACTACAATATAAAACAAAGAATATGCTAAACATGATCATGCTAAATAAAGAAATGATTCAACCTTGAAGAACACTGATCCTGTGGTGATCAGCAAAGTGTGTAATTCATTGTATTTTGAAAGTATTTCCAAGTAATATGCTGCAATGCCTTGTTAGCATGCGTATACTGTATATGTGTGAATGTTGTTCATGCTTTACCCGTCGAAGGTCCAGCACATCCTGCAACATGAAGCGGATCCTGGAGCTGGTCTTCCTCTCCTTTATTATTTTATCCATCTGATTGAAGTACTGGTCCATACGAGGCTGAGGATGACCACGACAGTTTGGTGAGTCCATTTCATACGCTACATTTACAACATCAAATCCAACTACACATTGATCAGCATGCATTCATGTATGTGATGTGTGCACTTATGAATACCATTTCCCCTTCATCACACTATCTAACACTGTGTGTATGCGTGTGTGTGTTGTACCTTGGCCTTCTCAAAGTCTAGGTCCTTGCCGATAGTGGACAACAGTCTACACAGGCACTCCAGGGACTCCTCGTCATGGTTTTTGAGCAGCTTTACAATGCAGTCATGCATGATAACCTCTGTGAGCATTTTAAGCTTGAACAGCTCACCAATGAACTTGATGTTGCCCAGTGAGCGCCTCCTGGCCTGGTCTTTAGCTTGTTGTAGCTCATCGCTGAGCCGCTGCTTCTCTTCCGCCTGCCAGAGAAACAATGTCACATAGAAAAGGGTGATGACAACAAAGGAAATCGTGTTGAGGGATGGTTAGCTGTATGAACAATCTTAGCATAGTGGCTTCCTCCTGATATATGGTCACCTTTGAAAACTTCCCACCATATACCCAAGTTTAACTACCAACTTGACTCGTTTTTGTGCTTAAATGAAGACCCCAACCCATATATTATGAGGTAGTACTATACCACTGAGGCAGCATCCAGCTCTGTCTGCTTCCTCTCGAAGATCTCGTCATCATCTTTATCCTTTTCAAACTCCTTCTGGCATCGATTTAGCAGCAGCTTGCGGAAATTCACAGTGTTTCCCGGCTTATCTGTGGTTTCGGCTTTAAGCTGAAAAGAGCAGAGAAAACATACATTAAAAAAAGAAGAGGAAAAGATTAAGTTACTTACGGTCATCACTGGACTCCGACAAAGGATATTATAATAGTCCTGTTTTTTGCCCGTTTTTTTTTTTTTTTTTTTTACATATTTGTGAAGTAATCTAAATTTTCTAAAATTACAAATACATACTTTAAATTCTTCCACTATTTTTAGTGTTTCTTCATTTAACTAATTCCCCCTGTTTTAAATGATTTTTTGGTCAATATCTAAGATCAAAAACTCATTCCGACTGTTCTAATTTCTGTTGTGGGTCTGTTGAGTTTTTTTTTTTAGCAGTAAGCTGAATTTTCAAAGGTGTGTCCTTTTTTTACTTCAGTCCTTGATGCTGACAACAGATTTGTAAGGGGTTTAGATGCAGTAAGATAATGGAGCAGGTACTGGTTTGTGTGTTACAGAGTGAGCCTATTACATTAAAAGAGTGTTGCATTATGGGTCGTTTGTAGCTTAAATGTGGCTTGGCTGCAAGTTTCTTTAACTCTATTTTAAGAGTGTATTTTAGAGTTAGGCAGCCATGTTGGTGTCTAGTAGTAAGTAGTCTTTATCTGTCAACCAGCCAAGAATCACCGGTGTCACAGAATGTCATGAGCTCAAACAGAGTCCAAAAATATTGACTAAAATATTCGGACAAAAAAAGTCATTCTGACTGCTTTCAAAAGCCTGATGGGAGAGTGTGAGTATGTGAACAAGCTACATATAATAAAGTGGGATTTATAATTATGTTTTAATGGAAGCATTGTATGCTTTATTTTGATTAGAGAAAAGGCTTCAAGAATGAGGATTGTTTTCTCCGTTTAATAATAGTATCTTAGGGAACTTTATCCAGCAGAACAAATAAAATGTTTCTCATCTTTAAAAAGTATTTTTCGACAAACAGGTGTAATTCTAAGAAAAATGAATTACGAAAAAAAATGCTTGTGTTGTGTGAATTTAGTTTTGGCTCCAGTATCATTACCATACAATAGTCTGAGGTTTTTAAATTTCAACATCATCATGCAGGCTTATGCCTGCATGATGATGATGATGATGATGATGATGAAATAACACATATGTTGAAATAACACATATCATAGCTCTGTGCACAATTGCAGGGGTGAACCACCAACAGTCCAAGAGTAAGCATTCAAGCAACACATATTTCCATGTGGCAAAGTGTGTGGTATCACTTACCCCCATAAGGCAGCGGCACATGTTGGCATAGGCCACTGAAAAGTCTGGTTCAGAAATGGCCTTTTCGAAGGTAAGATCTATGACTCCTTTCAATCTCTCCTCGGTGTCAATA
The DNA here is from genome assembly GCA_023566125.1 of Zingel zingel. Taxonomy (NCBI): domain Eukaryota; kingdom Metazoa; phylum Chordata; class Actinopteri; order Perciformes; family Percidae; genus Zingel; species Zingel zingel. Next base: position 33,196,651 of record CM042316.1, on the reverse strand, counting down.
GTCAGTTCCGTCACCTGTTTCATTAGCTGTTGAAACTTTTGGGGAGTCAGTTTGTTGAGGATGCCGCGAACCCGTTTAAACAGGTCCTGAGTCTTAGCATGCTCTGAATCGTTCTCAGGCTCCTCTACTGCACGATTGTGAACAACTTTTTTCACTGTAGGTTTCCAAGCCTTCTCTGCCTTGTTCAGCTGCACGTCGTCACCGAGTGACATGGTGGTGATGATCTTCCTTGGCTCTTTCCTCTGCATCTGCTGGGAGCGACGTGGACCACCAACTCCCATACCCATACCTGGCGGCTGAGAAGAGATAGGGGATGACCATTTTAATTCATCGGCTATAAACTTCAAGTGCGGAGCTCTTGAAACACACTAAGAAAATGTTAACTTACTGGTCCTCTGCTTCCTCCTCCCATGCCAGGCCTGCCAAGATTGGCAAAGGAGGGTGTGAAGTCAGGTCCACAATTCATTCCTGTTAGACGACTGGGGTCCAGTTGACGCAGAGGGGTCTTATTAGCCTAAAAAGACAGAAAGAAACACCAACTGAAACTATTCAGATCATTGCTAAGATGTAATTCTGTCAACCTTTGATCTTTTTATGTTTTTAGTCACAGGGACATTAGTTACATTCCATCAGTGCTTCTGGGGTGATCAAACACCTATCAAAAATAACTTTCACTGACTCATAGGATCTAGGTCTTTTTCTCAACATGGGGACAGACAATCTATGGCAACGGGCGGCAAGTGTATCTATTCAGTACCATTTAAACCACACTGAGGCAATTCCAGAGTAACAGAAAATCAAAAAACACAGAGCAGAATAGCAAATCAGAGACACATTTACATAATATAAACATAACAGAAACTATTCAAGACTGTATGGACATGTCTTTAGTGTGAGAGGTTGCACCTTGTCTAAGACAACATCACTGATGGCTGGTAGACCCTCAGGCTTGTTCATGCTGGCTGAGATGAACTGGAAGCCCAGAAGAAACTCTCGGTCATATTGCTTCTTCTTCTCTGGGTCGATTGGCTTCCATTGTTCTGAAAGAGAAACCAAAACAAAAAAATGACCACAATGTTCTTTTTATTGAAAACATTTGCAAAATGTTTTAAGTTATACTTCCCTCAGTATCAACAAGAATGAAACTGGGACATAGTGTCAGAGACGTAATGCTCCCTACACAGCCGAGCTTTACTGTAATAAAGGAGAGAAAATAAGTCTAGGTCTGTGTAACTGTTGATACCGTCATGCCTCATAATGTCCACAAGGTGGCAGATAGGCTAGGAAATGAATAAATTAATGTATATTACAGTATATGTAATCTCTGTTTTGTAAGACAAGGTTCATCTGTGGGTACAAGAGTTACTATTTAATGAATAGCAATCTTAAAAAAGCTGCTGAAATTATTTATTATCTTATGCTTTGATTTTGAAGGCAGATGTTCAATTAACTGTGTTTTTGTGTTCATATACTGGAACAAAGCTGCAAGATGGCAAAGAGCCATGACCTACAATTAACTAAATTCACCTGCAATTTAAAAATGTTCTTGTTCAATCTTCTTGTGCTTATTGTTCAAAAATGATGCCTTGCCATAACATAACTATCATTTTCAACAGGGGCACATAATGTAAAATGCCACTCCCTCGTTTTAAAAAAAAGTAAACATAAATGTAGTCAACTGACACATTGCTAAGTCGTGGATGTAAGTGAGATACGATCATTGTTCACACTGAAAAGGTATCAAGGTTCAGAGACCAACCCTCTTTGTACTGGTACTTCTTGTCAGTGTCGGTCTGCTTAGAGTCTGGCTTAATGTTCTCAGCGTCTTGCTTGTCCTCTTTGTCCTCCTTGTCCTCCCAGGTCAGGTCCGCCTCCTCTGGGGCAGGAGGGGAAGCAGCAGGGGTCTTGGTCTCAGATGCTGGGACAGGGGCTGGCTCGGGCTCCAGCGCAGCCACTACTTGCTCCTGGTTTAAAGATGGGAGAGGGGTTAGGACAGTCAGACTGCTATCTTAAAAGTTATATGTAAAATAAAACCATCCGGGGGGGGGGGGGGGGGGGGGGGCACATTAAAATTCAGAAACAGCCTCTTAATCAAGGTTCAAGCCTGTGTCTTTGCCTCTGTCAACAGGCATGGAGTAACAGTAGGCTAATTAAAGCAGTTGTAAGGGCATGAAAAGTAAATAAATGGATTATTGCACACACACCTCTTTAAAGGCATCCAGGAGGTCTCCCACTGCCTCCTTTTTGTTTAGATCTTTCATCTTCCTCTTTTTCTTTGGCACAGACACAGCGGCTAAAGAAAGGAAGACGAACACAATCAGCCTCAGATCAACTCAAACATATCTGACAGAAGAGTCCTGCCGAGGAAGGTTTTCTATTAATGATGGAAGAGACTACAATTCTAAACTATTAAATATTTTAGCATGTTGTAACCAACTGACCTTGCATAGTAGTTTCTACAAGGGCAGGGGTGACTGTCTGGGGAGGAGGGGTGTCCTCCCTCTCCTCTGCTGTGGGAGGGGGAGGAGTGGGCACAGTTTCTGGGGTGCTGTTATTGTCAACTATGGAAACTGGCTCTGCAGGAGATGGCTTCTCTTCCTTGGCGGTGGACTGGGGCACTGGGATATCTTCTTTGATGTCCAGGGCGACTGGAGGAACCGTGTCTTGTACCTCAGGCTGGGCGGGTGCGGCCTGGACGGCTGGCTCAGCAAGAATCTCCTGGACAGCGGGTGCAGGCTGATCAACAGGGGCAGGTGGGGCTTGGAACACAGGTGTAGGCGCTGCCTGAGTGATCGCTGCGGAGGTCTGTATGACAAACTGCTCACTGATGTCAGGCTCAGCGATGGGGCTGTCGTCACACTCAGTCGGGCTGATGGCAGGCACCTCGGGGTCTTGAGGGGCTGGCAGCGGCAGGCCGTTGGGGAGGCGTAGCTCCTCTGGCTGTGCAATGGGAGACTCCAGAGTCTCCAGGTGGCTGAGTGGCAACATGACCGTCAGGCTTTCTGGCTCCACCTCTGCGACACCGTTAGTGGAGGGAGGTGCAGCTGCCTCCTCTGCTTTAGCCTCCTTCTCTTTCACCACCTCCTCCTCCTTTGCCTCTGTGATTTTCTTGTCTGTTTTGTCTTGTGCAGCAGAGTTGGGAACAGGGTCAGGGAGGGGTGCAGGGTAGGCGGGCACCTCAGGCGCTGACTGGGGGGGTGGGGTGGGTTCCCTGGGAGGTGGGGGAGCATCCATCACATCTGCAACAGAAGCACTGGGTGTAGGAGTAGGAATAGTTTTGAGAGGGATATCCTCTGCTTCTGATAGTAGAGGGGGTGGCGGTGGCTTAGTGTTCGTGTCAGAGGAGGTTTCCTCTGTCGAGATGAGGTCACCCTTAGCAAGTTCAGGGGTCTTTGACAAAGGAGGGGGCGTAGGTTTCCCTCCGTCATCTGGAGGGTTCAGAAATGTTTTTGTTAGACTTCTGAAAAGCACTATTATTACTGTATGTATGTATTAAGGCATGGATACCCGAACCGAGCCCGACGGGTCACGACGGGTGCCGACGGGTCCCGGGCCGGGTTCGGACAGATATTTAAAAATGATGGTCGGGTTCAGGTCGGGCTCGATCACATCAGCGCGGTAAGGTATTTGTTGTAAAATGGTGCTGCGGCTCCTTTAAGAGAGCTCAGTGCGTGTGTAAAGTGGGCAGAAGAGAGATAGAGAAAGAAGAAGCAGGCGTGTAGATGCGACCGGAGCAGAGTTGGTGGAATAAGTTTATGTTTTGTAGCCAACAGTGTGTGCGGTGTCCGAGATAAACCCCAGACCGAAAGCCAAGTTCATTCATCTGCTCACCAGAAACGGGATATGACCCTAACGTTATATAACGTCGGCCCTGGAGGTAACCAGTCTCCCCTGGTTTTCTGATCACGGTCGGAAACGAAGCAAGCAGGAAAGGTTAACACATTGAACACTTTAAATTAAACAGCTTGTTAACGTGCGCTTGTTGCCCCGTGTGTGCTTATGCGCTCATCTGTTGACATTTCCGAATGCCTTCCTATAGTTGCTTAATAAAAGCTTTCCACACAAACAAACGTACATGTGTCATTAGTATGAGACACATACTCGGACACAAATGTCGGGCTCGGACACAAATTTCTTAATGCCTGTCGGGCTCGGGCCAGGTTCGGTCACGGCTTTGTCGGACGCGGGTCGGGCTCGGACAGAAAAATTCGGCCCGATCCGTTTGTTTGTTTGTTTGTGTGTATGCGTTTGTGTGTATATATGTATATAAATAATATATGAAAAACACTGCTCAAATCATGAGCTCAATTATGTTTTCGCAATTCACACTTAATATCAAAACTCAATTTATGGATCACCACAACATCAAAGGGTGTTGGTTTGTGGAGACTTTAGAGACATGGAATCACATGCACTAATCATCTAATGGGTACTGTAGCTTCAAACATGCTGATTTAATAGGAACAAAATATTATGTGACACTCCTTACTCTTAAACTCCGAAGTAGGAGTTATAGATTGATATGATTGATTTTTTTGATATACATGTATTGTGTTTGTGACTCACACCCTCTTACGTTCCCCAACCACATGCTTATTTCAAACCTTCCTGACAAAAATCTGATTTGAATCACAATGTCTTGGATTCCCCTAAAACGGATCAGTCCAGTCCACCTCTAATCAGGTCAGTTACTTTAAAAGATGTATGACACTTCGCTTTACAAAGGAAGTTTCATTGACTGCTAGAATTAAGATTAGAGTTTCTATTGAAGTGACTTTGTTGAATAACCAAACCAACAAGCTCTCTAAAGGTGCCACGCTGTCCGATTATTAATTCCCTCTAAACAAGCTGCCTTCATAGCTATCACTGAACTACATGATATAGTTGCTTCTACAGATGAAAACCCAGTTCAAATAATAGCTCGAAACATTTGTCAACCAAAACATGTACTGCTGTCAATAAACACATATGTGGGTAAAATATACATTCTAGTGTCCAAATCACACAAAAACAGCCATTATCTCGAGACACTTTACAGATAGAGTCACCAATTATTCGGAGGCTGCTATTTAATATCACATGGTCACAGTTTTTGTCCCTGAAGGCTGCAATTTGTAATGCCCTTATATTCACACAGTTAAACTATTGCAACATGTAAGCTCACAAAATGTTGGCTTGTTTCATTAATTAGGCTTTTTCCCTTGATAACCGAAGGCTAATTCATGAAACATGAGCTCAACAACACCAACCTTTTTCTTTGCTTTAAGCTCCATATCTCAGTAAAACTTGCTCTTCACAGGATATTGATCTTAAGAGGAAACCATTAGCTGGGAAAATGTGTCATTTTTTACTAAGTAAAATGCTTTGAGAACACTGCTGCTCAAGTCAAGACCTATATTAAATGAAAGCTAATGACAAATGCAAATAGAAACATTTTTATTCTGTACTTATCTTAAAGTACTTATGCAGCACAACATAACCTGCTACTGCAAATAATAAAATAATAACTGCGTTAACTATATCAGAAGTACCAATACACATACCTTGAAAATTAGGAACAATATTAAAATGATAATTTGAAAATTGTTCATATATCTTTGTGTGACTGTGTTCGAGGCCCTGTGCATGTGGCACTCACCTGGTCTAACCAGTGCTGGTGTAGCAGCAGCTGTGAGACTCTCACCGTTGGCCTGGACAAGAGCTGTACTTTCTGATCCCGATATGGCTGTCTGTTGGGAGACATACACACACCAGAAAGTAAGGTACACTCATTTTCCACTTGACTAGGTGGAAAAAAAATATGTAGTTTCATGTCATTCCCTTGGTGGACATATTAGCCACACGTCAGAACTCAAATCATAGATCAGTTGGCAATCTGCAGCATTCCCCATAAAGAAGTAGCATGTGGACAGAGCAGACAAGTAAATTCCATTCCAATTCCATTTACATTTTTTAATACACTAAGCTGACATTTACACAGTAGAAAGTATAAGACCCCAGAGAAGAGGAGGTGTTGCCAGGTAACAGCCACAGACAGTAAACAGTATCTAGTATATAAAGTATTAAAAAAAATGGTGATCCAAATAAATTTGATACCAACATGAACTAAAAGCAGTTTGGTGAACTACACCAACCCTGATTAATTTCATCAATGAGCGTTTAAACTGAATTTTATCAGTGTAACTAACCTCTGATGCTCACTACATTTGCACTGATCTGATAACCAATTTGCAAGTGTTAGGTCTTGTCTGTTAAATCACTATACTTTTACAATTTTCCTGAAAAAATGTCATTGGTGTCTAAAACCTAAATTTAAACTGCAACAGTGTGCTAGTATGTCTGATGTGTTAACTGCCTTTGGTCCGAATCATGGTATTGTAGCTCACCTGTGGTGGGGTTGGGGTAGAGCCACTGCGGCCCCCTGACATAATCTCCTCTGTAATGTCTCGACCACCTTGGTTAGGGTCTCTTATTCTGATCTATGGATGGAGAGGGAAGAGATCCACTGTCAGTGTGAGAACACAAATGATTACAGAAAGGAAAGAATAGAAAAGAATAATATCTATGTGTGGATAAGCCCTTAAGAACTAGCTGCTTTCCTACCATAAATGCAGAAGATAAGGAGAAAGGCAAAGTGTTAAAATGTTTAAGTTGAGGACGACAGCATTAAAAAGAAGAGTTGCCATCCCACGATGCAATGCCTATAGCTGTCAGCCCTTTCTCTATGAAGCGCTAGCTGCCTCGGATTCAATGAAAGCTACATTTCTCACATTGTGAACACTGAGGCACACAAAATCTGAACACTAACCACCATGCAAATTCCTCTGCTGCACAGCTGAATGTGCTTCTGCCAGTTAGACACCAGGAATAATGTTCAACTGAGCGAGAATCAAGTTGACCAACTTGATGCAAATTGTCAAACAAATTCCACTGCTAGATTAAGTTATTGTGAAAATACCTGTATCTCATGAAGGCAAACCACGATCAGGGCAGGGAGACAACCGAAGGGTTTCCAGTGTACACAAACACAACACTCAGGCAGAGGGGGGGAAACCGCTTGAAAAAAATCTGATCACTCACTCATAAGGAGTGCCCATACATTACAAACACATGCTTTCTATTCAGCACTCTCTCTTTTCTCACTCGCACCGACACTCTACATACTAACTCTAGGAAGTCAGAGCTGTCATGAAACTGGTATGAGCCACAGCGCTGCTAAACAAAATGACGAACACAGTCCCTGAACAAGGATTGAACTGTAAAAGTTAACCGTGAGCTGCTACAGTTCTGCTGCTGTCCGGCCTACTTTGGACTTTAAGAGCAACAATATTTGCTTGTCGCCACTGACCTTTCACTGGTTTAATTCCACTCTTGGAAGCATTACAAACCGTAGCAGGCCTCTCTCATCCTGGGGCTGGAGTAGCTGTTCCAACAGACTCGTGGCTGGACTTTAAACTCCACAAAGCAGGATGGCAGGTGGACGTAGCCAGTCGAGTTTTATCTCAACTTAACTCATACACATTCAGGCTGTGATAGAGTTCTACAGGCCAGCAGAACAGGACAGAGCAGGACTGGGCCTGACTGTCAGTAAGCTAGCTAACAACCTGAATCACCCTTTCTAATATGCTGAACAGAACAGGGAGGAGGAAAAAAAGGATAAAGCGAGTGTGCTTGTAAAGCTATGGTATTGGAATGCACAACCCCTCCCACACAACCCCTCCCACACAGACTAACAGACAGTTAAAGGGGCCGGAGAGTGAAGGAGGGGCAGAGTAGGGGGGAATGGAAGGGTTTCTAGGAAAAGAAAAGTTATCGTTATCAAATGAGCTGCAGCGAGCAGAAGAAACTCCCCCCCCTTTTTTTTTTTTTTTCTCCATTCTCTCCGTCTGCTCGTCCTGCATACTCAAGTCACTCTTCAGATTTTTTTTTCAGGCTCACCCCTTCTGAGAGAGGAAACCAGCACAGGAGGAGGAGGAGTGTGGTGCCACAGCAGCAGAGGAAGGCTGGTTGGTTAGCCCTTCCGGCACAGAAGGGGGAGGAGACCGGTGGCCACGTGGAGCTGAGCTATGTGCTTACACGTCCTTCACCCCCCTCTGGTTTTTCTCTTTGACACAGCAAGAGGGAGAGCAAAAAAGTAGAAAAAGGGCAATTTGCAAAGCTACAACTTTTGCATGTAACCAGGTACTAAAAAGGGCCAAAATTGGGTCATTGGTGGCAGTTAAAAAGATGATTTCAATAGACTGGAAAATACTTATTTTAAAATCCAGACAGTTCAAACACACAGTCACCCTCTCTTTCTCTATAGGACTTACATGCAACTACATACCGTAAAGGTTGAGTACCATAGGGCAGCTGCACTGTCCTGTAAATAAAAGGTCACAGATTGCTCACGCTAGAGCCCTGTGTCCTGTTGACGTGTCACAAAATCTCTACCTACTTTCTCAAAATGCATCATTCCCAAAAACCAAGAATGCAAAACTGGTGGTGTGTATTTTTGCACACACAGATGCCTTTGCCTAGTCTTATGGCTGAAGCACTTACATCACTCACTCAAGCAGATGTGTGCTGCAATTCCTCCAGTCACTCCTTGTCTGTCATCTTGAGTTTAATATGGGCATTTTACATTTTGTGTGGATGTGCGTGTGACAGAGACAGTGATTGTGCACAGGGTCTTAGAGCCAGTGTTATAGCATAACACTGCCTATGGGAATGGGGCAAAGTCCACCCAAGGAAACCACAGTCACTGATAAGCAGCCAAGTCCCCCAGCGAGAGGGACCAGACATCATGTAAGTCTTGTGGCAGGAGAACAGCATTTTCCTGGTAATACTGGTAAAAGATTAAGGTTTGACACTAAGCCTAAATATATGAAGGATTCTAAATAGAAACTACATATTATGTTATCTTATTTCTCTAACAGAGGATATATTTGGGAAGTTTAATCAGATGAAGACAAACAGGTTACATTCTAGCCTCCATAAAGTAAAAAAGAGCAGGCCAAAACATGAATACAAACCCATACAAACTGCGGTAAAAGCTCAGACCTAGCCAAAACTAGTTTAAAGACACACTGACAGTTGATGAACAGGGCAATGAAGGAAAAACTATGCAAATTAGGTAGATAGACTAGAATTAGATAAGCATGTTCAAATAGCTCGCATGTTGTGAAGTTACATTTGAGAATTGTGCATAGATGATTAGGGTATAATAAGAACATCCAAAAATACAAAACTTGAAAATCGCCTGAAATCTTCAGTAGAATGAAAAGAGTTGCACTGTATAAAAGGTTAAAAAAAACAAAAAACAAAAAAACAGAATTTTATCTGGACAGAAGAGTCTGATAAATCTGCAAATGTCTAAACAATTATTTGTAAATGTAAACAGCATCAGTATCAAATGTAAAGATGATGATTACATGAGAGGCACAAACTGGGGCTACAGTTCACAGAGAGCTACCACATACCAGACGAGGGCCATCTTAGAGAGCAAAGGAAACACTAGACATACTGTGGAACTGAGGAATATGTCGTATAGCAGCTTACTCTTACAGCACACCAAGTTAAGGTCGAGTTCCCCACTATCTGCTTCAATCAGTAAACTGAACTCTACGTCCAGACTTAAGAATGATTTTAGAGTCATATTCGGAGAGATTGCAACACCCCTGACTAGCTGCATTATCTCACAACCATCAGGTCATTGAATTACTATGGGAAAAAAACAGTAATATTGGATATTACTGCAAGGGAGTTGTAAAAAAAAAAAAAAAAAAGAAAAAAAAAAAACATTTTACATTGAAAAGGTAAATTCAAAAGAGACATTGCCAAAGTGACTCTAGAAAAAAAAAAAAATCTACTGTGGAGCCCTTGATTTGCCTGGAAACAGGTAGCCCTCTGCTTTGGACAGATTTCCAGCGGCCAATCAACCGGGTGTGTTCGAGACCATGACTGTACAGAGGAGCGCTTTTGAGGCATTTTTGAAAACAACCAAGATGGCTGCAGCCATAGACTGCATATAAAGATGGAACACAGATCTCCACTTCCTCCCACTGTACAAAAATGAAGCCAAAATATACCAGATATGGGCACTGCCATCTTGTGCTGGTGACGTCATTTGGAGCCCGAGTCTGCGCCATAGCGATCGGGATGTGGAGCCGCAGTGCTCACAGATCTGACACCTGCCCGCCCGTCTGCTCTCATCCCCCGGCTCTCTGAAGCACTGTGTGCAGGCACGCCCGGCAAAGGCAGTGGTGTCAGCAGCATGGAGGTCTCCAGGGACCACGGGTAGACAATAACCTTTTATTTTTTGTTTCATAAAATGTACCCGAATTTACAAATATGTACAATATTACTACTGCTTCCCCCCAGCCAGTTAAAAACAACAATGCATTTGGGTCTTTGCAAACGCAAATGATGTACTTGTTTATTTGCATATAGAGTGGGAAACTGAGATCAGACTATGTTGCTTGAGTGGTCACTCTAATGCCAGGTGTAAACTGACATACTTAGAGCTGTCCACTTGTGATCAGATCCCCCAAGATGCATGTTAATGCCAGGTCTGAACAGGACCATTGTCCATGGGCCGTTCAAATTGATATTAGAACTCATTCAGTTTGTTTGCCAGACACAAGTCGTTAGTGGAGTGAAGGGCTTTTGGTTGGCAGTTGTTGGCATCTGTTTGAGTCCCTTCCAGACAGAAGCAGAGTCATTCGACCTTGCTAAACCTGTATTTAGCCTCTTTAAACTTGTCCTTGTCCCCTCTCCTGAACATCACCTTTTTTTGCAACAATAGTTGTTTGAGTTTAGCTGTTAACCAGCATTTTTATAACTCAGCCTGGAGCGTGATGGTAAGGGGCGGATCTACAAGGGGGGGCCTTGCAACCCGCCAAAGACTGGAGCGACTGAGCTGCCCCCCCCCCCCACACGTTTAATTTAAAGTTAAATTTGTAATAAATGTAATGTATGCTAAAGGAGAGTCAGCATCAACAACAACGCGTCTATTACGTTAGCCAAAAGTCAAATTGCTCCCTTGTGATGTGTAAGAGCATTCTGCCCTTTGATTAGTTTTGATTTTAGTAAAGACAAGAACAGCATAATACAAAAGGTTACAAACTGGCATGTTTGAATTCATAACGTTTACAGAGGGTCGCCGTTTCGGTGGCGTTACGTTACAACACACTACACAGTGCTTGCTGAGACCGATCATTTGTATGTGATTAGTTAAGGAGTACTATAAAATTCACTTCCTCTCTCATATCACGGCAATAAGGCTGCACAAATTAAACCAGGTGATATCCTTTACTGTCAAACTGGAAAAACAACAAATATAATGGGATTAAGAAGGCTAGTCTAAACATAACTGTTCTGTGCATGTAATAAATCTCTTCTGATTTTGTTAGGCTACTCATTAGCTACAGGGCCCTACAGTGTAATGTAATACAGATAGATACTGTATTGATCCCCAAGGGGAAATTTAGGAAGGATAACCAAAGCTTTTCACATCTTGACTTTTGCAGGCCAGAGTAGCTGGAGATATTAGCTGAAGCCTAAAAGTGGGGGAACTGCCAGCCAAGAAAATTCTTTTAGTGCACAGGAGGAAGAGGAGGTAAATGGAGAAGGCAGTAAACTGGAGAGACCAGGTGGGTCAGATCAGGAAAAGACCACAGAAGGAGATGTAGAAATAAGTGAAAGAGAAAAGGGAAAGGAAGAATTGACGGTGAGGGATGAAGAGGAGGCTGCAGATTCAGAGAGAGGGACAGAGGCAGGGAGTGATCAGGAGGATGAAGATGACAGGGAGGAAGAGGCCTGCAGTTACCCCTGGACCATATGGTTTGTTTATATTCTCCTTCCATATAAATTGCAGTAAAGTAGCATAACATGTCATGTCACTCAGTGACATGACATGTTTTCAGTTTGTGGCTATTTCTATTCTGTTGTATATGTTATAGTAGGGCTGGGCGATATGGAGAAAATCAGATATCACGATATTCTTGACCAAATATCTCGATATCGATATTGCGGCGATATTCTAGGGTTGACAATTGGTGCTTTAACAAAATATCTTCATACTTAGATTTTAGATAAATAATCATCAGTAACGTGGACATAATGTCTAAGTGGGGAAAAGGCAAATAATAGAACAGCTAGAACAGTCTGGTAAAATCAGAAAATGACATAACTACTGTAATGCAGACCAGGAAAAGACACCACTTATGTCATATCACGATATTACGATATAAAGTCGATATATCACCCAGCTCTATGTTATAGGGTTAGATTTGTAAAGATATACATATATACATATATTATCTAATGATGTTTTACAGGTTCTCTATCATAGCATTTGTTTGACCTTTTGTTTGATCATAATTACTGATAAAATAAGACACATTCTGTTCCATTTTCTGTTCTATTTGTCTGTATCAGTAAATATGATCAAGCCATTTAATTCAATTTCAGCTAAATTCAATTTTATTCATAGTATCAAATCGTAATAAGAGTTCACTCTTCTCAAGACATTTTACAGATAGAGTAGGTCTAGACCACTCTCTATAATTTATAAAGACCCAACAATTCTCCCAAGAGCATGCATTTGGTGCAACAGTGGCGAAGAAAAACTTCCTTTTGGGCAGAAACCTCAGACAGACCCAGGCTCTTGGTGGGCAGCCATCTGCCACTACCGGTTTCAAAATGATCCAAAAATATTCTCCTCTCTGGTTGGACATTTGATAAACTGTCTGTATTTGGAGATGGCTGAGGTTACTCAAAACAGCTTGTAGAGCATAATACATACAGGATCTGAAGCCAAACTATCATATTGTGCATCTGGAAGTCCAATTATTTACCTCCATATACCTCCTCCATTATAATTTTCCCCTCACACAAAACTGTGGTTTTCCCTCAGTGATCTTGTAGAAGAGACTTGCTGCATTTATGTCCTCCCTAGTCTAGCTCTTTGTCCATAGGTGGATATGTCCCATTTTTGAGTATATCTTACTTAGAACTTAAAGTTGATGATGTGTTCAGATAGAATTAACATTAAATAATACTGCCAGTTAAAGTACCTGACACTGATAAACAGATCTTATCCAAACAGGGCTGATAACAAAAGTTTCCATTTTAGGTAAACAGTTCTTTAAAGTCTGTGTTCCCCATTACGTTTCCACAATGTTAACAACATAAAAAAGGCCTATTCTAGGTCTAATAATGGTTTATTCTGCTAATGAAATGTTAGTACTTGGAAGTGTGGTGAGACAATAAGTACAATAGGAAGAATGCCACCTGGTACGTTGTTTTGTTTAGGACATTAACTAATTAGCGTGTTTGATAACTCTGTACATGCATTGTTTTAAGTCTGACTTTCAGATATGTAATTTGGGGATAGACTGACAGATCAATGTGTGTATGTATGTCGTAATGTCTGTGTGCTGTCAGTGTTTGTATCATGTATTTATGTGGACCCCAGGAAGATTAGCAACCGCAGTTGCGGAAGCTATTGTGGATCCAAAGAAGAATAAAGAATATGTGATAAGAAGGTAACACGTAAATCCTGAACCAGATATCCATTTTCAATAAGTCAATTTAAAGTGTAATGTGTTTTGTGTAGTAGAATACTAACTGTACCTGTTTACGTTCCCGTTTGGTGGGGATGTGTTGGGGAGGCTGAGGTGGTGGTTGCTGCTGTTGAGGGGCTGGGTTCATAATAACGGGTGCCGCCTGCACCGATGGGGTGAACTGAGGCTGGGCGGGGTAGTAGGCCCCTGCTGTGGATCAGACGGAGATAAGAATGTAAACCAACACATACTGACTTAATCCTATAGCCATAACTTGACACAAACACGTCTGTCTGTTGCACAAACACGCACGCACACACACACACACACACACACACACACACACACACACACACACACACACACACACACGCACACACACGCACACACACGCACACACACGCACACACACGCACACACGCACACACGCACGCTTGACAGCTCAAAGCTTGTGTTTAAACAATGGCATTTAAGTCTACATCACTAATGTTCTGAAAGTCCTGTTAGGATACTTTGAGGCAGTTACAAAAGCTGCACCTTAATTGTGAAGGTTTCAATGATTTATGGTGCAACAGCTGCAGTTTTATGTCATCAGCAAAGTTATGTCATAAAAGTTAGGTAATTGCACTTTTTTTAAAATACTGAAGTCTTCTCACTGCCAACTGAGGATGTATTATATTTCACAGGGCAACTATGAACACACTTCAATTAAAAACAGAAATTCTAGATTACAAAAATAAACAAAGCTTGCATTTGTGCTTTAGTATCCTGGCAATATTCCTGTGAACACTGTAGAGACACACTGCAGGAGAGCTAGTTAGCTAGTCTTTTTCATAGCAGCATTATCACAACTATGATTAATGGGAATAAACAAGTGAACAAATGAAAAGGTTGGGGACTTAAAAAAGACACACTGATCATTTAACTATATGAGGGCATTCACACCAAGTCACTTATTAGATAATTTAATAATTGAAATACCACAAACCGTTCCAGCATGTTCTTTACTTTTATACTTTTAACAATGTGAAACTATGGTATTAATGTCTGGCCATACAGCCTGTTCCAACAAAACAAGACCCTGCAATGTGCAATGCAAAGAGTAAGATACAAGTTACATTTTTTGTTTTGCTACACTTAAAAAGGTATAGTAAACCATGTTAATCCAATATACTTTTTGTCAAATTCAGCGAATATCTCCTCACGGTCACCTAGCTCTCTATATTCTGTGTGCGCTGAAAAAAAATCTGGTGTTCCCTGTGTAAATGCAAAACAAACAAAGGTGTGCAAGAGCCACCAAAACACCATTCCAGTAGGTAGCGCATAGCAAGCAACGAATGGGGTGGGGGGAGGCAGCGTCTCGGCCAGGAAGAGATGGTAGAGAAACAACAAAAGAGAAAAAGTTGTTAACATCTGTGAGGCTTTTCAGCGCTGCAGAAACCTCCGTGATTTCAAAGGAATGAAAACTGATGAGGGCTTTTGTCCTTATGGACAAGTGAGTAATAACGTTAGCTCCGTTGTTTCACTGTTTGCTGTTTTAACCTCGTCGTTTGCTATCGTTTGTGATGGTTGCTCCCAACTGGCTGGCTTTACAGCAGTAGCGACAGTTTGCTAATCCACAACCTGACATGAGCCAACATCGATTCTGCCAGATTTCATTTAGTCAGCAGAGACAGACAGAAGTGCTCATTATGGCAGTGCACGTCCATGAATCTGGGGGCACGTGGGGAGCACACTTACTGCACCTTTGAGCAAATTTGAACTACCTATCACTTTCATTATTGACTAATCTGCAGAGTATTTTCCTGTTTTGTTTATATGTCATATGATAGTGAAAAATGGTCATTTATATTTTAACGACCAATCATTTCAGCTAGGGATGTTAATGGCTAACCGTTTAACTGTCAAAAGCCTGATCAGTTAAAAAGAATATTTAATACAAAATAAGGTGAAAAAGGTTTCTGACATGATGAAGCAAAAGTAGGCAACACAATTGATTTCTTAATTGCTAGTTAACTTGCTAGGGCAAAGCTTGTCACTAACGACTGAACAGTGCTCACAACAGCCAACTATGTGACACATGCCATTATATTGACGAGGACTGGCAGGTTAAATCACCCGTTCTATACAGAGTAAGCCAGGCAGACACACAGCTGACAACCTCCTAGCTAAATTAATTGATGCGGTGAAAACTGACAGCTGCAGTCTTCTAGCTACCGGTCGCGCGGGCGTGCAAGCTGTTCCATACTGGGAAAGTGGCTGCATATGTCCACAAATGCACCCAACAACGTGTTGTTTTTTTTTTGCAGCTGTCTGCGGACGCTGAACGCTGAAATGTCGGAGCCTCTCGGACGGGTGAACTGGGACTCACTTGCCTGCTTGTCGGTTGACTGTTAATGATCATTAATGAGGGTCGGCTATCGGTCAGAAGAAGAAAAAAAAACTAAATTAGCACCATCTAGTTTCAGCTGTACACTTGTGATTTTTGCAGCCCATGTTTCCATGCAGTCTGAGTAAAGCTCAACTCACACTACACAATTTTCAAAGTCATCAGATCCCTGCTACACAACTTGCTGTCTTGTAATCAGGAGTCTTGAAGTTGTGGTTTTCACACTACATGACTGACTGGTGACATTGGCTCACACACTACAAGATCTTTCACCAGGAGGAATTGCCGATGAGTATGTCTGTATGTCTGGTCTCCAAACTACGTTCTGTCACGAAAACACACATGAGAAGTGACACGGGACATAATGTAATACCATGTGCGAGACTAGATTTTTTTTGTTTCAAAAATGGATGTCTGCCAGAAACTAGTGCTCCATGTTGTTGGTGCACTTTACAGCGGTAAAACAAAAAAGGAAAAGCAGGGTTAGGGGTTGTTGTCGTTGGTGCATATCTACACTATTTATAGCCGGTTTCCTCTAGTTGGAAGAACAACTTTGGACCCTGTTGCAAATGCAACACATACAGTAAAGTTCCTATTGTTGCAGGTGACCCATTCCCCAGGTTTCCCCTTAACCCGTGTCTTGCTCTCTAATTAGCTGTAGCTCCCCGACAGGTCCAGATATCTAGCCTGCTAGATATCGGGAATGTGTCTGCAAGGCACCAGCGAACAGTTCACGGAACATAGTACTCGAGCAAACGCCAATTTGCTTCTGATCTGGAGCTTTTGTCGGGGAGCTTCAAAAACTGTCGCCGAGTGGTAAATCACAGCTAAAGTCATAGTGTGAACTAGGCGTAACAGGTGACTGAAATAAAGTATCAGGTGATGGTAATTTAAAATTTTCAAAAAATACCACAAACTCCAATGGCTTCTTTTCCACCAAGCTCTTTTCTTATTGCCATCTCCAAACATTGCTGCAGTGGAGCAATGCATCTTAAGATACCCCTAAGCTTCAACTGTCCACTTGTCCTCACTCATAATAATTCTGCCACCACTTGAACAGACATCATTGTTTCAGATCTGTGTCTTTTCTCTGACTTTTAATGCTTTTGTGCCACCTCAAAATCTCCCTTGATGTTGTATCTGAAGGCAACAGTTAACAGAAGCAGACATGGCACCTAGAAGGCAGCATGGGTAGGCCCTCAGACCATGACATAGCAGTCTCGCCCTCTGCCCAGCCTTGCATTAGTGCACCTTATTTCTTAAGGCAATAGATATTTCTTATGTTCACAAACTTGTCAAGTAAGCTGCAGCCAACATAGCCATGAAAATAAAAATAATTAAGTTTGCACAAGTTCTAAGAACCTCTATTAGATTACTCAGCCAATAATGTAAACAAGACATCCAATCACTCAGTAATATTACCTGGCCTTTTAACTGGCCTCAGCTACAGTTCAGAACCAGTTGTAGCCCACTTTCAAAGGACTGGGGTAAAAAAAATCCTCAGATTGCAGAGGCCTCTCTTGCAGCCCGACGGTAACAAGCTCCTGCTCTGCCTCTCTCCCCCTCAGCATGCATTTCAGTCTAACTCACATTACTGAGTCTGCATTGTTGACCAGGAGCAGAGCAGCCTAAATATAGTCAAAACCCTTCACCGGCTGGGGGAAGAGAGCACCCAAGAGAGAAAGGGAGGGAAGACACAGACAGAGAGAGAGAGAGAGAGAGAGAGAGAGAGAGAGAGAGAGAGAGAGAGAGAGAGAGAGAGAGAGAGAGAGAGAGAGAGAGAGAGAGAGAGAGAGAGAGAGAGAGAGAGAGAGAGAGAGAGACAGAGAGAGAGAGAATATGAGCCTGCTCAAAAACAAAAAGCCAGAAGGCAGAATGAGACTTTTTTTGGACAGTGTCCCAATACTCTAAATAAAAGGCTTGAGATATTACAAACAGCATGCAGGAGATTGAGACAGCAATGGGAGGGGGGGCTGCAAAGAGGCGCACTTTCTAGACGACACCTACCCTCAGAGTCCTGCTGCTCTCGAGACCCACGATTCCCCATGCTGAATGCAAAACTGCGTATGGACAGTAAAAGGAGAGGGGGCTTTCTCTTCAAACCCCCTCTCTAACTTCTTCCTGTCCTCTTTACAGGTGCCCTCTCAGAATGACTTCTTTTAATGCTCAGCCCTCCCTCTTCCAGCGTGTCTCCATTTTGCTCCTCCCTCTGACCTTCCTGATTCCTCCCTGCCTTTCACTTTTTTTCACCTTCCTTCTTCCCTCCCACTCCCTCTACAGTGTACTAGCAGGCAGGCTAAACTATTCAGTTGTGTCATTTGGAGCAGCTCTGATTTGCCTGAAGACTCCCCTATCTCTCCACCCTGAAAAAGTGATCTGATCCATGCTGGCATCACAACCTACTACAAAAGGGGTGGACAGTGAGTATGTACATAGAGCATATGTGGCATGAGTTAAGCAAATCACTCAACTTAGGGGGTGGGAGTCTTAAAAATAGTCACCATACTCCGTCAGCACAGTGAATGTGTGCGTGTTTTTACCTGACTGCTAGAAAAGGACTCAATGGTCAGACAGACTGCACCACTTAGAGGGCCAGAGGAGGGTGGAGGAATGATATTCTGGGACTGTTACTATGCAGTTACCAGAATGTTATGGTGGTCATTGTAGATCCTAAAGGCAAAAGGCCTAATCATTTCCAGATATATAGGATTTCTGTATAACTTTCATGTGACATGGTGGAAACCTGAAACAGCCCTTGGCACCTCTGCACTTTCAAAGCCAATATAGTGGTCAAGCCCATAAGAGAGCAGAGTTTGAGAGCCATGTCCCACTGTCACATGACCAGTTATTTAGGGTCATGTACCAACCTCATGTGACGACATTGCCATGTGATTTGCAGAATGACCAATGTGACACACACACACACACCCTCCAACACAATCACAGTCATACAAATAGCTGCCATAAATACCAACACAGCTCTCTCATACAACCAGTAGCTTGCTATTGTTAAGAGAGTAACTTATTTGGACAACAAATAGAAATCAACTAAAGTAGTACCAAGTCTGTCAGAGTCACACCAATAAAGACAGCAGCCTTTACTTGCATAGTTTATAATAAATAGTTCATAATAAACAATATTTATTATGCAAAATTGGTTGTTAAGTCTGGGACAGTAGAGAGTAGATGTCGGGACAATTGTGGGACACTGATGATAAAAGCTGGTTATTTGAGCCCTGGTGCAAACAATAGTTATACAGTAATAGAGTTAATAACCATTTACCAAACTTTTTTTTTTTTATTTCTAGTTGAATTTTTTGTATTCAAGTACAATGACCATTATACAGTGCACATACACTGTGCAACGGGCAGGACACGGAAAGCCTGATTGAAATAATTGTGTTTGCAGTCCTGTATTCAGGACAGCCCATTCTACTACTGATGAGCTACAGTTTAAACAAAGACAACACATAGTTCAGATGCCTGCTGGTGGAGGGTCAGCAAGTTTGTTTTCAGGGCATCATCATTTCTTGTGATGTAATGACACACAACTACCTCTAGAGGGTGTGACAACACATTGGATCAACAGCAAACATATGTAGTGCTACTGTATTTAGCCCGGATTTCCAGAGCAATGCAGCCACAAACAACCTTGCTAAGTGTCTCTGTGTGTGAGTGGCTCAGGTGAGGCCCCAGGTAGAGCCTCTTACCATAAGTACCATATTCAGCGGGGCTCGTGCCTGGGTAGAAGCCTGGGGTGCCTGGTGGGACCGGGTATTGCTGGGGCGTGGCCACATAGGTTGCTGACCGGTACTAAGGAAACAAAGAAGAGGGAGCAGGAAAGACGGGACAATATCATTAGATACAGTCATAAGAGCAATATATTTCGTGAGTACAAACGTAGGCCTGCACAACAAGATGCTTTTCCTTCTCTTCACATTACACAGATTTAGGCAATTTAAAAAAGGTACTAATCAATGTTTTTGAATACACTGTTTACAGATTTTTTTAAAAACAAGACAAACACAACACAAGTTCTATATTACAGAGATTATATGAGGAAAGATGTGGTGGGGTGTGTCATGTTAGCTGTCCATATAGCATCTGGCTCCGCTAAAAGAGAAAATTTGGCAGGTACTTGAACACTCCCCAGTCTGTGCCCCCTACCTGTCCCGGTATAAAGTAGGCGGGTCCCTGTGGTGAGCTGGGGAAGGGCAATTGCTGCCCAGGGATCATCATCATTTGGGAGCCAGGGCCTGGCTGGTAGACGTGGGTGGGCGTCACCGGCCGAGGGCCGCTGCTGGGAGGGACACCCCGAGGCCCACTGTTGGGAGGCAGGCTGGCCCTGTTGGTGTAATAGGGCTAGAGAGGAGGCAGTGATTGAGAGGACAGAGAAAATATGTAGATGATAGTGGGAAAGACAAAAGAGAGGCCACAGGACAATGTGGGAAGAGGAATGGGATGGAAATAATGTTAGGAGAGAGAGACAAAGTAGGGCGGCAGCTATGGATTATTTTAGTAATTGAGTATTCTACCGATTATTCCATCGATTAATCGGATAAGAACTACTTCACTTAAATGTTTTATTGAAGAGTAATAATATACAATAGTTCGGTTTAATTTTCGGAAAAAGCAACATTTGTATTGCCTACATTGCTTACAATATAATCTCTCAAAAAACTAAACATATTAAGTGCCATATTACATTGTTTTTAAAGAAAACATAAAATGCAATAACAACCTCAAACTAAGGCATACATTAAACACACAAACATTACCTTAAGCTGTGCAACTTAACTTTCAGAACTACAAGTTCAACCTGAGACTGATGTGTATATAGGCCTATATGTAAATATTAGTTAAACTCAACCTATTTTCATTTATATATTTCATTACAATGCTACACAGCTCTGTTACACTTAATGCTAGTAGATTGTTGGTCAGCTGTTTTTCTGTGAAGAGAGAGAGTGACAGAAAATGGTGCGCAACAATCAGCTGTTTTTCCGTCTCTTCAGATCAAATTGTGGTCACCACGCACAATTCTTGTCTTTAATTTTGGTAGTTGTTGTGTTTGGTGTAGTTTCATCGTCGTTTTAATTACGTTTGAACCGATTCCTAACTTTGGACACTTTCTGTCGTTTTCTCCATCCTGTCTCTTCTCTTAGCCCCTTACGCTCTTTCTTCTTTTGTAATCAGTCTTCATGGCATGTGTCGCCAGCAGCGTCAGCCCGGTGTGCGACAGTAATAATCCTCCGTGCGGAAACACCGTGAGCGACACAACGTTGGTAACATTAATTAAACGAAGCTTTGAGGCAAATAATTTTGCATTGAGGATTTTTAGTAATCAAATTATTCGAGTTACTCGAGGAATCGTTTCAGCCCTAAAATAAAGTAATTTTTAGTTACCTTTCTGAGACCTCGGACATAAAAACCATCCCCCATTCCCTCGTATGATTTTATCTCTTGGACCAAGTGGATCTAGCTTGTCCAACCTAATAGCTAGGCTCATAGTTTGTCTGTGAATCTATGGCTAGACTCCAACTGGAAACATATTGGCCCTGCCTGCCTGAAGAGATAAAGCAGCTAATGCTGGTTCATTCAGAGCTTCCTCATTGACATTCTGCTGCTGGCCTGGGAGCTAACCGCCATAGCCAGCAAAATGACACCAAGCCAACAAGCACAACACTGCCAAATATCGCACACACACAGACACACACGGACACACGGACACACAGACACACAGACACACACGCGCGCACACACGCACGCACGCGCACACACCTTAAGATGGTGAAAAAAGGACAGGTAAAACTGGAAGAAAAGAGGACATTGAGTTACCTGCAGCGACCTGAAGCTTCCCTTCAGCAGCGCAAACACAGATCACATAAAGACACATCAAATGGAAGCAAAAAGAGGGCGGGAATAAAAGGATTGAGGAAAAAGAGTGCACCACAATCAGTTAGGGCAAAGCACCCAGAAACGTTCAGTTCTGAGCCAAGCAGTGAATTAACAAGCAGCATGCAGATAATAGTTAGTTAATACTAGTTACTCTTGAATGAGATGCAAACTAAAACTTAATATAACTGGAAGATCGGCAGTGATCACCTAGATGTTAACCGTTTTCAACAAAGAGAGAGAGACAGACTGTTTCTAATTAGTTTGTTAACTTCAAATCACTTTCTCAGAACAATATTATGAAGGATAGTGAAACACCTGTTTTCAGGAATGCCTTTACAGAGGATATTATTACGCACTTATATTTAGCTACAGCTATAATTCACAAAGGCACTTGCATTCCCAGGTACAGTAGGTGAAATAAAAAGGCCTTTTATAAAAATAGCATGACATATTGTTAAATATTTATTACCAGTAAATAAAAGTATATGCCATGAAGCTAGTTTATTTTATATTCTTTGGGTTTATCATACATTTTGTGTATCATTTTATGAAATAAAGCATTTCCCTCTTTAATTTTTCTAATTAGGTGTCACTAAGACTTGTACATGTATCACATTTGGAAAACTATTCTAATAAATTTCCCTTAATTTTATTAATGAATATTTCCTAAAAGCAATAATAGTCGGCATAAAATTGCCCTAACAGTAGTGTAGCTCTCAATGAGGATGTCCAGCCTTTTCTGTTTTTAGTAGTCAATGCACACATTCTCTACTGCTTCCAATATATGTTAAAGGATAGGAAACCCCCCACCACCCTCGCGTTAGACAATTGTACTGTTAGTACCTGTTGGTGTATAGGTCGGGGCCCTGGGGCAAACTAGAGGAGGAGAGGCAGATAGGACAAAGGTTAAAGAAAAAAAGCAACACATGCTTCACTCTCCACTGACAGGCATCTTCCAGTTCTGCACCTTTACAACTGCACCTAAAGGCTAACATAACACTTGTTCAGAGAGACAGTTTGGCGCAAATACACAAATTACAGCCCAAGTAGATAGGGTCAGTGTGAGCATGTTGCACACTAAGCAGTGGTATTGTGTGAGGTAGAGTATGAAGGACGTGTTGACACTGACAGGTAAAAAGAAGGTGCAGAACTGGTAAGAAATAGGCACACAGACATGCAGGCAGTTTACGAAATTAACAGATGTATTCAGGAGACTGTACATTATGTTTTCCATTGAGAAGATTTCAGATAGTGACAGTGAGCAGCAATTAAGGCAAACTTGCATACAGGCACATTTGCAGCGGGAATATAAGACCTTGACACACTCTATCCCAACTTTTTAACTAGTTGGATTTTGTCTGTCACTCATCTGACATAAATGGGGGTTAGGAATTATACAATACAAATGTTTCATTTGCCATGCACGAAAGAAAATAATCTAAACAATTTTTTTTCTGGAATGGAGCCAAGTCCACCATAGTAGTGGGTAAGGTGAGCAGTGGTCGGGCCTACCTGTCGGGGCTGTGGTGTTGGGTTCATTTGTGGAGGTGGTGGGGAGGCAAACACAACAGAAGGGGGTTGCCCAGGGGGGAATGGGGGCTGCAAGAGACAGGAAGTGATATCAACAGCAGAAAAGTGGGACGCAAGAGAAATAGAGAGGGAGGCAGAGTAGTAGTAAACGGTCAACAAGTGCTCAGATACACAGGCCGATATTTGTGGTCACATTATTCTGTTCTTTCACAGTATCAGCATCCTTTCTGCTTCTCCAAACTGGGGGCATGCCGACAGGCATCTATTGTAGGTAACAGACTGTCTATGGATAATACAACCCCACTTCAAAATATCCAAACTACCCCTTAAACTAGGAGAAGAAAAGACCATGGGGAGTTGTTGTAGGCCTGATAACAATGAAGATGTTGCAAGCTACAATGGTCATAGACAATGTGATGGCAATGCTGTAAATGGATAACGTAGTAGTCATAAACATGGCAGTAGTTATTTCTGATACTATCACTTAGGGCTGGGCAATACATCGATATCGTCTTAGATTTTGGATATCGTAATATGACATAAGTGTTGTCTTTTACTGGTTTTAAAGGCTGCATTACAGTATTTTCTGAACTTACCAGACTGTTTTATTATTTGCATTTTCCCCACTTAGACATTATGTCCACATTACTGATGATTATTTATCTAAAATCTAAGTGTGAAGATATTTTGTTAAAGATTGTCAATTGTCAACCCTAGAATATTGCCGCAATATCGATATCGAGGTATTTGGTCACGAATATTGTGATATCTGATTTTCTCCCTATTGCCCAGCCATAGTATCACTAATCACTATGGAGTACAACGACTGTGTTGTGAGACTTTCTGCTGCATGGTTTTCATTTTTTCCAGATTCTGTTTTATTTTTTTTCCCAAATTCTGTGTTTTCCATTTCATTCAGATTTTGATGAATTTAATGTAACAAAAGATTCCACTTTTTGTAAAATAAGGTGCTTCACATCGGAGCTTCACAATATAAATGAAAAAACATTCCATTCTTTTTGACATGACGTGTGTGCGTGCGTGCGTGGAGGAGCGAAGCCCTGCCCTCTGAAACACCAACACAGAGAGAAGAGGACAGAAGCAGCATGCCTGTAAATGACAAAACATAGCAGCATAGTTTTTTTCTGTTCATTCAGCATAGGGGCTGTAAAAAAAATACTTAGAATGGTAGGGAAAACTGATGTTTCTAAACTGCATCCACAGTTCGGCAAATTCCACAATATTCCAAGTTTTACAGTTGATTACATTTTTACTATCTGTAAAACTGAATTACTGTCTGTGTTTTCCGCATCGTGGAATCACAAAATACCAAAGAACGGCTTGTGGCTGCTGTGACCATTCTCTACCAGAAAGTACATTGTTGTGCAATCTGCTATTCATTACATGCACACAAAGTAGGGCTGGCCCCTGAAAGTCAATGAGTCAAATAATCCGTTGGCAACCCCTCAGTCGACTTTAAGTTGCCGTTTGTTTTGTTGTTGTCCGTCAGTGTGCATTACATTATATTGTAATATTCTAGCAGGAGGAGCGTCGTGATGACACGGCAAAAAAGTCACACTCACAAAGCACGGTAAACGAGACGTGTCTGAGTCTCAAAAACAGGTTGGGTGAGCTCCAATCGCTGACCCCTGACGCACTGAGGCCTGTCCGCCCCGGTTGACAGCCATCTCTCCCCGCAGAGAGAGAAGGCGCAGCAGGCATCAAGTCCACGGCCCTGGGAAGCAGTGAGGGGTGCTGTAGGCTCACAGACTGACACTGTCACCCGTAACATTTCCAAGCCTACCTAAATCCAGTCGCGGTGCACCACCACGGAGGAAATGTGGGGAGACGAGGGGATCCTCCCACCCTGAGTGGCCGCCCCTGACCTGCCGATAGGGCTGGGACGGTATGGATTTTTTCTTACCGCGGTTGAAAAGCAAGAAAATCTTGCGGTATACCGTAACCCCCTTACGAGAGTAGCATAAGTGAGAGCGAGAATGGCAGGGTGCCTTAAGTGAGTGACGTCAGCGCCCGTGTGGTCGCGCAAGGAGAGCGAGCGGTAACGGAGAGCAGCATATGAGTGCCGCTGTGAGGAAAAGAGAGGAAAAAGAGTCGATGTAATGTGAGTTAAAAGTGTACAATAAAACAACAAGCTAGAGCTTCTCAAGACACGGTGGCTTTATCTATGGTCAATACTGCCTGTAAAGCGAATGGCGTTACCCCCGAAAAAGACATCGGCTTAAACCTTACAACATGTTGCAGCCCGAGTGCAGCTGAGCAGACAGAGGGCAGAGAGGGCGACTCGGCAGTCCGCTAACTTGTTGCTCTCTCTACCAATATAAGCCGCTCTGTTTTAGGCTACGAAACATGCAGGCTGAAATAAAGCTATAAACAGAAGGAAACTCCGCTAGCTGCTAGGCTAATGTACAATGGTAAACACTTCAGCTGTAACGTTAATGTGTCTACCTCAGCTGAGACCTACCGTAATACACAGTAGGAAAGACAAGGACATTTCTCCGATACATTACACAGGTACTAGCATATAGGCCTAATAGTCAACACGAATGGAATGTTATGTATGGAACATTGGCATTGGCAGGTCGGATTTGCTCCATCTCTTGATGATAAGTTTTGTTTAGAAAATCTTGAATCCATGTAAGACACAATGTCATCAGACACAAGGGCTGCACGATATTTTCTTTCATCGTCTACATCGCGATGTGCACATACGCGATAGTCACATCGCAAGACGTTGCGATGTTGACGCTACAACTTCTTTGCTGCTTGATAAAAAAGTCAACTTTGTTACCGGCCGACCCTTCCCCTTTAAGACAGGTGGTCATGTGACGGAACGTTGTTATGGGAAGTGAGGCTCTCCCGTGTGTAGAAAAGTACCGTAAGCGGCAGCTGCCTCTGACACAGTGATGCACATGCTTTTCCATGGGTAGTGAAGCTACAGTAGTCAGTGTTTTATGTTCGCTGCAAAGACAAACTAAATCACCTGATTAATGCAACATAATCACGACATATCCCGGGCATTTTTCACCGCAGAAAGCTGCTACCAGCCAGGCTAAAGCTAACATAGTTAGCCTAAAGAAACAAGGCGTCTGTCCCAACTAACGTTATGGTTCAGAGCTGCGACGCTGGAAACGTAACACTAATCTACAACAGCAGTCTGTTGGCTACACAGTTTGTTGCAAGAGTGTGACATGCAGGCTCTGCACGCACAGCAAACCAACAATCATGATCAATTTTAATCAATTTATCAAACAACCAAAGCAGGCCCCGCTAGTCGCCCACAACCTGAAATTTAGAGGAAGCAACATGCATGCATTATTAATATCATTCACTTTAGCCTGGATGGATATTATATGAATACAATGGTGTCATGTCAGTCAACCAGGGTATTTCTTCCTAATTTCCCTCTCCAAAATCACTTCAGAAGAGTAATCACAGCGCTTACTTGCTTTGGTTTTTGTAAAGCATTAAAGTTCAACAAAGACTGCTTCACATAAGAAAATTTCCTTTTTCATTTTTATTTTCTTTGTTACAAAATCACCCCAGTAGTTGAGAATGATTTAGTATTTCTAAATAGGGCTATTTATGCCCTGTTGTAAAAATTAGTCTTTTTTTCATATCGCAGGGGAAAAAAAAATATCGCAATGTAAGTTTTTTACAATATCATGCAGGCCTAATCCATGTCATTAGAATCAATGAATCCATGTCATTAGACACAACGTGCACACATGTGCAGGCCAACGTTTTTTTTGTGGTGATGACAATGACGAGCTCAGACCCGCGGTAGGCGTCACGTGACCGCGGTAATGCGGTAACCGTCCCAGCCCTACCCGCCGAGTTAAATCCCACGGGCAGACAGCATGGACTGCCACCCCGAGAAGTGTAAACATATTTTCGGTTCATTATGAACTGTGGCGGGCTGCATTTGAATACGTTAACGTTGTTGAAATCATCACTGAAACTTATGCAAATTGTTTTTTCGATTGCCAGATAGTATGAAAAAAGAAAGAAATGAGTAGTCAAATCAGATTTAAAAAAAAATCTGATTTGTGCACAGCCCTAACACAAACACTGTCACGACAGTCCTTTTTCTTTGAGAAACAAAGTGGGACGAAGCAAAACAGAAAGTTAAGTAGCAGGGTTCTTTACCTGTGAAAGGCCAGGGGAGGGGGCAGGGTGGGGGGTGGAGGGGGGTCCTGTTATGGGCTGTGGTGCTTTATTCATTTCATGGAGTTCTGCATGGGGAGGCGGATGTGGACCTGTGCACAAAACTGACGGAGGAGAGAACAGGGGTTAAATGGATCTAAGCTGAATTGTCACATTCAGTACCACACAAGTGAGGCCCAATGGCCGACAATGTAATACAATGTGTAGCAGAAATGATACATGGTACATTTTGTTTTTAGAGAATGTTCAAAGGTTTACTTGAAGGGGTCTTTATAAAATGAAATGTGTGTTTAAAGTTTAAGTTAAATTCAGATTTAACTGGAAAATTCACCCAAAGTTGGCATTATCACAGCTCATGTGTATACTTACATTTATGAATCGTTTTAGGTCCTAAGTGTAGTTACACTAAGGAACGTTTTTTCCTAAAAGACAAACAGTAAGAGAAACCTTGTTAACAATGTGTGTATTGGCTAATAGTACATTCCAAATACTTTACAGCATCCACAATAACCTAACATGATGATGATGACTAGTGTGATCATCATTACGTTATATGGTCCTTGCAGTGGTGACAGACTTGGTATTTATAGCCAAAGCCTACATTATCCATCACCGAGACAAACATTCACCTATTTGTACACACACACACACACACACACACACACACACACACACACACACACACCAAGCAGCAGTGTAAAAAGCCTGAGTCATGATGAGTCTGGGTGTTTTTTCAAAGGAGAGGAAATCACGCTGCAGAAGTGGTTGTAATCACCATGGTTACAATGACTATGTCAACACACAAACAGAAGAAGATAAAAAGATGATGGATTTTAACTTGACGAGGGTTTTCGTATAGCCAGATGAAATCCCAGCCTAAGAAAAACACTGATTGACGGACATGGATGGTAAGCTCATCCCCAAAATAATAGAGCCTTGGAGCTTGGAGAACGGCAGAAATATAAGGGTTAGGAAAGAGTACACTGTAAAGGGGTGTCAGGCAACATTTTAAAGGCTCATCCACAGACAGAAAGATTGTCAGAATGAGCAGGGCTAGCTGGGCGATGAAGTGCTGAGTAAACAATCTCAGAGCTAAAAGAGGGTCTCAGACTAACAACCTACACTGTCTCACAAATTAAAAACCTTGAGGTGTTTGGGGGAATGCTTTACCTTTAACTACTGGGCCAGTGACGCACACTGTCAACACCACAATGGTTAGTCTGCATAATTTATCCAAATGAGTAACCAATACAAATTGTGAAAACAGTGTGCCAGCACTACAGAACTAGCAAAGAGGGGTACCCCAGTGACCCCCATTTCTGCAGGAATCTGTGTTTTATGGGAGTGTAAGCTAATGC
The DNA here is from genome assembly GCA_023566125.1 of Zingel zingel. Taxonomy (NCBI): domain Eukaryota; kingdom Metazoa; phylum Chordata; class Actinopteri; order Perciformes; family Percidae; genus Zingel; species Zingel zingel. Next base: position 33,167,744 of record CM042316.1, on the reverse strand, counting down.
AAGGCACCCACACCTTATTCCACCCACTAATCACACACACAGTCTAGTCAATCGAGCTGGTCTGATTTGCAGCACTGTGGAGATCCAGCCACCAGCTACACTGCTGGTGAAACATGCTCCTTCAACTGTTAAGCCTCTGCATGCACTCCTCTGACCTGCTAAGGAGGAAAGGGCGAACATTTGCTTGGGATAAGTTTGCTGAAGAAGTTGGCTGTCATGTCACCTATAGAGTGTAGCCACTGTGAGTTTTCCACTGTCTGCACACACCATGGTCTAGACTCACTGGCTAATTGCCTTTTCCCAATACTATGAGAACTGGGCAAACTTTACTGCCTGTTGAATTCAGTGAAAATAATACACAAGTTAGTGGCTTCATGAGTTGGTGGTCTGCTACAGACTTCAAGATACTTTGCAAACGCCATACATTGTACATGGTTACTTATAAAGGACTACTTATAATGCACACACACACAAAACAATTCCTCAGCTTCTGCTAAAAGCCTATTGCCCCTCATTTATCCATTCAGTAACTCCTGTAACTACATTTTGTTTTTTTACAGTATATGACAGTCCTGTACCTTAACATTCTGTCTAAACCCACACATGCCCAGACTCTAGGCTTACACGATTCCCAACAGGAAGCTCAGTAGTCTCCTTATGTCAGGCAAACTGTGACAGCATGGCTCTGACAAACATGCATTGGTCATGTGATTGCACTTCTGATATTAGTTTCATTCACTCACTCACTCACTCACTCGGAATAAAGCATGTCTGAGATCATTGCATAATATTGGGGTTGATACAGAGCTGATGAATGATAAACAATGATAGACAAAGACTTGGGATAAACATCTGCCTCGATTAGCTTTATGGTGCCCGTTGCCATGCATAGAAAACTGCAACCATTTTGGACCCACATTCTCGGCTAAGGTCACATGTCTGCAGTCCTCAACATCAGCCTCATGCCTGCTGCAGCAAGCAGGGTGAAGTGATTGACAAACAGCTTAAACATGTCGTCCTCTAACCCTAACCACTTTGACACAGTGTCAGAAGACAATTGCGACGCTTATACCAAGCTAACTATTCATTGAGAAAACGCCGGTGTTTCGTCTGCTAAAGCTGTGGGACACTTTCGCTATGCCACAGGGGCGTGTCTGCCTGTCTACTCACACATACACACAACGGACGACAAGGCAGTTATTTGCATGGGGTTGTACTAAACACGCACCTCTCAAACGCTCAGTCATGCCAAACACATACAACTATGGTTGCGTAGACGTCCTGCTGTATGTTGTGCTGTTAGCCATGTTGCTAACTTTCCTAGGCCCAATCTGGATTTACCACGTGGTTTCTCCTGCTATTGGCGCGATGCACACCCCAGCTGCCGGCTTCATGCCAGCCACGCCTCAGCCAATATCGGCTATGACAACTGCTACCTACCGTAATAATGTAAATCATAAACCATAGCATACTAAACAAACGCCGTTTTATTAAATAGTCAACAATGAAGACAGACCGGACGGCGGACGTGTCAATGAATGGGAATACTAACCTAGATAGTTGTCAAGCTAAGGAGATGGCTACCGGTTAGTAGCTTGTACAATCGGTAGCTAACGTTACTGTAACTAGCCACTATCCAGAATGAGTCAGACGCCTCTGCTTCATCTAACATTTAACATCATCCACTGGGACAGCCTTCGTTTACATCGATGCATTACAGGGGATGCTGATTACAGGGGAAATCCCACATTTACCAAGTTCCCATGTAGCATAACTTATATCACAGCGGCTAACCTGAAGGCACAGCGAACCTGTCAACAAACTCATCAAGCCCCTAATGAATGTGTCACACAGGCTTCGAGGTTCAAAACAACTATCCTGTCAAATCAGTCTACAACCCTCTTTAACTTGAACTCGACCAACAGCGTTTTATAATTCCTTTATCCATGTATATATATATACTGTGAACTTTTGCACATCCAGATTAATATTGTACAAACCCTGCACAACACCGGTTAGCCAACAGTTGTACATATTTTTATTGTAATATTTTCTAAATGTATGTTCTTAGCTGTTGCAGTACTTTGCTCTATTGTTTATTCTATTATTATACATGTTTATGTATGCACCAAACACACCAAGGGAAATCCCATGCAAGTGAAAACATACTTTGGCAATAAATCTCAGTCTGATTATGATTTACGTTGTGCATGTTAGAACTGTCACTATTAATATTCGACAATACATACATGTTTTTAATGTCTGAGAACGAGAAGAGTAACGTTTGTTTGACTCATAAACAGAAACCATGCTGCATGAACAGGCACAACCAGATATTTTAACCAACTGTAATACTTTACCGCCTGACAAATGGTTTCAGATTGCTGGCATCAACGTTGCATCGCCATCATATGGTTTCAGGTATCAAGCATGTTATTTACAATCACAACTGTCAACAGACATATCTTTATATGCAACCAGTCTGGCAAATTTGAGTAACGTTACACAACCCCCATCCCTTTCTGCTAGGAGGCTGGTACCAGGGCAAAACACGACTTCGACACAAATAGAGTGATTTAACCTACTGCTACCTATAAAGCCACTGTCTAGCTAGCTAGCAAAATGTTGGATAGCTAGCAGCAGAAATTACGTTGACCGGCGAAAACAACAACATTGTGATGCGACAGTCTATGTGTCGCTTATCAAATATAATATATTACCTTACTGTCTATGTATATTACACACACAATATAAACTATTTCTTAACTTCCCACGAATACGGACTCATCTTGGCTGTCTATCGTAGTGTTAGCTTGCTAGCTGGACTAACGTTAGCTAAAGTGAAGAAAGAACACCCACGTCGTATTAGCATTGAATGCTAGAAACCAGCTAGCTAGCTAATCCCTGAAAACACAGCAGGAACACCAGTCAGCAGAAACCACTGAAGAAAGTCAACACAGCTAGGTAAATCTCCACACTAAAAGGCAACACATAGATTTGACGGTCCTTTCATAGTCTCTATAAAATAGCGAATTGACACCTATCTGAAAATTTGAGCGTTTTAATAATAAATTTAGCTCAGGACTGTGGCGTTACCTTTCTCTCCTTGAGTCCGCAGAGCCGGACGGACGGAAAACCTTTCCGGAAGCCGGTAGCTAGGTAATTCCGGCAAAATCCCATCACGTGAAACTTTCCCAGTAGGAAATTACATATATGGAAACCCAATTCCGTTAAGTTAAGTCATTACTATTAGTTAGTATAGTATCTTGAAATAATGACGATTTAGTATCTCGAAATAATGAGTTGGCTGCTAGTACCTCAAAATAATGAGTTAGTATCTCAAAAATAATGAGTATCTCAAAATAATGAGCTATCTCAAAATAATGAACTGGTATCTCAAAATAATGAGCTATCTAAAAAGAAAATGATTTAGTATCTCAAAATAATGTCTTTGTATCTTAAAATAGAGTTATAATTTCAAAAATAATGAATTAGAATCTCAATATGAGAAACTATCTCAAAATGACTTAGTACCTCACGATAATTACTTAATATATTTTGGGGAAAACTGCATTATTTTCAGAAAGTTTCCCATTGTTTTGAGATACTAACTCATTTTTTATTAGGAAAATTCTACATTCACAAGACGAAATGTGAAGAAAAAGAAACTTTCCCAGTAATCATGTTCTCAGCTGTAAATATTTTCATGTTATCTTTATTGTGTTTGCATGTAAATAATCTGCTTCGAGGCGTTTTAATATTCTAATAGGACCCAAGACATTAACCTTTTTTCTTAAAATAGAGTCAAATTCCATTTTTTTCCACAGATAAAAATAAGCGTTTAATTTCACTTAAATGAGCTCTACATCTTTGCACAACATGCATTAGAAGGACTACTGTTAAATAATAATTAGGTTATAAATAGGTTCCATTATTATAAGCTAAATAATTGCTCTGCAAAGAGCAGTTAGATAATTGAGTTTAAAATATTTTCATGGGATAAATCTGGACTAAAGTAAAAATACTTCTCAGGCATTGTTCATGGGACAAGTCTGTAAATGAAATGGTTAGCACAGCCAGTGCAGGATATCAAGATATAGGATTTAAATTGCCTCATAAAACAACCATGCAATTGTGTCAACAATACATCTTCAAAAACAAAACCCTTATTGAAATTGTGCAAATGTCTTTCAGGGTAAACTGAACTCCGTGACATGAAAGACCAAGGATACTGTGGGTATTGTCCTACACTTGAAAGCAGGCCCAGAAGAGGGATGCAGAGGCCAAATACTTTTCATAGCCTTAGGTGGTGCTGATAATGACTAAACGGCTTCTCCCTGTGTAGAACCTGCATGCTGCTTTCCTTGAATGACAGCACGCTGCGAGTTTAAGTAAATTATAAAAAGCCAAGTATCACATACTTTTGACCTAATTCAACACACAACCATCACATTTCCAACATGTGGATCTCAGTTTTATTTTTGATTCAACCTTTTACAGTACTGTAACAAAACCAAAAAGAATAAAAATAAAAACAGAAGCAAAACGTACATAGTTTTAAATGCTCTAATTACAAAAGATGACTGAGGATGTAAGTAGTGGGGAAAAGAAAAACATTTGAAGCACTGCTGTGTACTGAGCAGCGGTTATTCATTAACTGATGACATATACAGGAGAGTGGTGAACAGTTCCACTTTGAACTGGCCCTGGGTCAGTCAAACAGTTGTTTCAGTACACATGGGAGAGGTGGAACAAAATTAGGGCAATGAGGAAACCATCAATGTAGAGTGGATGAGGTCCCAGTTTCACCCCTCCCCCTGTGTCATCCCAGTCCAATTAACCGGACTCCAACCATCCATTTTTTATGACTGCTGGAGCTGGGCCACAGACAACAGTGAGAAGACACAGCAAGGAAGAAGGATAGACCTGCCTTGCTCTTTTCAGCCATGCAGTAAACGACTAAATATAACCACTGACAAGAGCCATGGAGGGCTACCCTTACAAACAGAGGGAGAGGCCAGTGAGAATGAGGGTCTAGGTTTCATAGTTGGGGTTCTTGCGGAGGATAACAAAGCCCTCCAGAATGGGGGTGACAGGTAGGTACTCCTCTGTTGCCAGCTCAGCCCTCTCTCCATGAGCCAGCAACACTGGTGTGGTGTGGGTCTGGAAACCTGTGATGGCCTTTGGCTTGCCTGCCTGGCCCACGACATCCACAGCCTGTAGACAAATCACACAAAGAACAACAATCAAGTTAAACAGCCTTTTCTCCTTACACCTTCCGACCAGAATTCTTGGATTTTGGTTGCTGATAAAATTCCATAACTTCTCCATCATTTCTAAATAAAATATTTATTTCGGCTGAATAGGTCTAGTGTTGGAGGTTTTCTCCACTCCAATATTTTCACTTAGAAGAATAGTTCTACATTTTGGGAAATACGCTTATACAGTTTCCTCTGGCGAATTAGATTAGACTTATTTATCTGTTAAATATGAAGCTACAGCCAGGAGAATGTTAGCTAACTGGCTGCTGGCTCCAGCTTCACATTTAATGGCCAGACTTGAGACTGGTATCTCTATTCTCATCTCATTCTTAGCAAGATAGCAAATAAGCATAGGTCCCAAAATGTCAAACTAACATTTCTACAAAAGTCTGTCCAATACTAAATTTCCTAGGCTTCACCTGTCCAACTCTGACAGACACAGGCAGTGGTCGTAGCTCCTCATCGAAGGTGACCAGCATACGTGGCTGCATCGCAGCGACCAGGCCGTAGAGAATGTAGTGAGATTTCCCCAGAATTACTGTAATGCACACAGTGAACACGAAGGGGAATGTTAACACAGGGGAATCACTGATGGGATACAACCTTCAAATTCTTAAACAGAAATGGACAATGTTAAGCATGTGAGGAAGCAGAAAGTTGAGGCAAAAGCAGCAGGAGGAGAATACACTAACTGTTCTTGACATCAAGGAAGGAAACCAGCACGGTGAGCAGTCCAGCCACGGCAACCTGACTCATCAGCTGCCTGTCGCTATGGTAGGGACAGAGTGTCAGTGTGCCTTTGCCCAGGTGAGTCAGACCCTGTGGAGGCACAAACAGCAGTCAATAGTTACTTGTACAAACACTCGTTCCGCAACGAACACTTGTGTCTGGTACAGAGTGCCTTTCGTGTTACCACCCACCTGAGCCAGTCGGACCATGAAGAGATTGTTAGGGTCTTTGGCGTGATACTGTGCCAGCTGCCGTAGCATGGCAGCCAGACGGGCGTTATTTGTGCCTGAGGAAATGGAAAAAATGAAGAGCCTGTTAAATATGTTGAGGAAGTCAACACTAGAGGCACTCTAAGAAGAGGCAGCATTGTGCCTTATCCAAAATGACAATAGACCTTCAAGTATTCAATGCATTATATTCAATATTTCTAGTGAAAAACACCAGTGGGATCTGTAACAGCATCTTATTGTTTGTACTCAAAATACTTTTTTTACACACTTTGATTTTAAGGTTTTTGGTGAGTGGGTGCTTATTTGTTATTACATAGTATAAGCTTAATTTATTGCGTTTAATTTGATATTTAAATGTTTTCCATCACATTTCTTAGTTTTGTCAATTTTATGTAATACAGCAAAACACATATATGCAAGTCATGATACTAATTTTGGTACCATTACTATTAGATTAGCTATTTATTCCTGGTTAAAAATTGGCTACTGTGCATCAAAGCCCTTAAGACAAAAATTACAGGTGTTTAGTATTGTCGCAGCCATTAACATACAGTTAATATTATTCTATGTAATGCCCATGACCCGACTTACCGCTGCCCACCATGCCCATGGCGAAGATGGAGTTGTGGGACACCTCAGGGTCGGCATCGTGGGAAAACTTGCTGAGGGTGTCCAAGATGTTCAAACGAGGGTTGGACACGGAAATGAGAGCCAGGGCTAGGGGCACCGCTCGCCTCAGGGTGGGCTCACCATAACGCAGCTGATGATATGAATGGAGAGACAATACGACAGAGTAAGGAACAAATATTTGGCTTTAATTATTTTAATTGCCTACTTTGCAGTATACATAGTTGACACATGACAAAAAGGAAGTCTTCACACAATGATCCTAGTCTGATTCAGTTAGGACATCAGGATAAGTTAGAACAGAGTAAAAAATGACAGACCATAACAGAGTATAGAGAGAAGAGAAACTATATGGACCAGGATCAAAAGTACTGATGATGTAATGGGGATAAAAAAAAATAAATAAAAATGGGAAAAAAGCAGCAGATGGTGAAGTCTGAAAATATGAAAGTACAGTTAAGTCAAGACAACCAGATGAAAAGGTCTCTTTTTAAAAACAGACTCAGCGGACAAAAAGAATAAGAAATGAGAGGTGGTGAGATGGGGGAACAAGAACGTATTCACTTAAAGTAAAGGAAAATAAAACAAGAATAGAAAATCAACAGTGAGCAGTGCTACTGACCAGATGTCCAAATGTCCGCAGTGCCATTTCAGACCCGATCTCCTCCCCCATGGCAATCAGGGCAATACCAAGAACAGCTACACCCTGAGAGGAAAACAAACAATTCAAACAAGAACTCACTAGCTATGTTATGGATGATTGTAAGAACTACTAAATAGAGATTTGGCAAAACATTGATGATCGAGGATAATCAGTAATAAGTTAGTTCTTACCTGGTGGGAGCCCATGTCAGCAGCAGTCTCCTTCTTGTCTTTGTCCTTCTTATCCTTCTTGTCCTTGTCCTCCTCTTTTTCCTTCTCCTTGGCTTCGTAGTGCTCACTGCAGATATGGAGAAGCTGCTGCACCTTCAGCACATTACCAGAACCTGAGATGGATGCAGATTATACAACGAGTTGATTAAAATCTGTAGACATTGCACTATATGTAGATCCACATATGGTTGGCTTATACAGAAGTGAATGAACGCAAAGATTGAGTGATGGATATCTGCATGAGTGCAAACAACAAAACAGCTTTGGATTGGCTGGAACCCAGGACTATGAGACTGACCTGCATATGCACAGATATCCACTAGTGTGTTGGCAAAGCTGCGGAAAGGTTCAGGTACAACCTGTAGAGCTGCCAGGGTTGTCTCAATTGCCTCTCCTTTACCTATAGAAAGTGAGTAACACAAACAGAATACTTACAGCAGCTATATTAAAAAAGGGAAGGGAAGAAAATATACAGTGATAATGGAATTGGTCTCTTTAATAGATCATGGCCTACACAAAGGTTTAGAAGAAGCGGTCACACATCACATATTGCTTAGTTTTGTTCTGCTTAGAATGCTTTGCCACTGCACCTCCGTCATACTGTCATTCTGAGGCCTGTCCATGCTTACCCAGGTGGTTGAGTCCCAGGCCTAAAGGCAACCAGCGGGCATATGTGTCCTTCAGCTCCAGTTCGCTCTTCTCCATGATGGTCTGGACGATGGTGGAGGTCACATCACCGTTACAAGATCCTACTGCGATCATGCCACATGCCAGCGCCGTCACTCCAACCACCTAGAGATTCCACACACACACGTTGCTAAACTGCTAAATATGTGTGGAGTGAGAAGATCCCTTACACAAATCACACATCCATACCTCCATGCTGGATTTGGAGTCTCCCATGACAGGGAGAAGCAGAGAAAGGACGTCTTCTCTGTTGGAACCAGCATAGGCCAGGCCCAGTCTGAAACCAAGAAGACAAGGATCAAGACACACAGCCAGAGAAGAGATTCAAGTGTTAACAGCAGTAAAAAAAAAAAAAAAAAACCACACCAAGAGATAGGTAGCGATAAGTTGAGAAAACTTAACAAGCCATAAACAGCACTGTACCCCAAGACCCTGAATACATTTTCCTTGTATAATTTGGAAAATGTCCGTGTATGTACGCTTTAATGTTTAACGTTCTACATGTGAACATTCTCCTTACCCAAAGATGGCTCCTATCCTCATGATGTTGCTGTTGTGGAGGACATAGTCAGAGAGCAGGGCGAGTGCCGGGTCACATTCATTCCTCACACCCGAGTTGACAATGCCACAGGCCAGGAGGGCACCAGACTGCAGAGAGAGACGACGCAGGTGAAAGAAGAACAAGAAAGACACTTTAAATGCTTGCTTTTCATCGTCCTTCCTCCTGGGGAATAAGCTTAAGAAACATTTTAATAGTTAGTAGATAATATATGTTTAAAAGGTCAAATTCAAAACTCCGTAAGGAAGCAATCCTGACAGAGTTGCAATCTAGTCAATCCAATGGATTCATTTTAAATTTATTTGTGCCTTTCTTGAACTGGTGGCATGTAGAGTATCTCATTAAGAAAGTACCAAGATAGGAAGAAAAAAAGCTGTGCAAATAGTTAAAGATGGGGCAATGACATTAGGGCTGGGACGGTTACCGCGGTCAAGCGACGCCTACCGTGGGTCTGAGCTCATCACCATCATCATCACCGCAAAAAAACATTGGCCTGCACATGTGTGCACGTTGTGTCTAATGACATGGATTGTGTCTGATGACATTGTGTCTTACATGGATTCAAGGTTTTCTAAACAAAAAAACTTATCAAAAGATGGAGAAAATCCGACCTTTCGCGAGTTGGAGAGCGCAATTTTCCACGATACATAACATTCCATTCGTGTTGACTATTAGGATATGCGAGAGTAGCCTACCTGTGTAATGTCTTCTATCGAAGAAATGTCTTTGCCAGTAGGAAAGGCAAAGGCATTTCTCCGTTCTCAGCTGAGGTAGACACTAGGGGTGGAACGGTACATGTATTCATATTGAACCGAAATGGTACGGGCGTCTCGGTTCGGTACATGAATTTACACGGGGAATGGAGGAGAATACACAGTATACAAATAAATAAAACTTGCGTGCAACTGAATTAATGTAATGTGGAACTACTGTTACATACGCGTTTCTTAGGGACACCTAATCTGTAGCCCTGCCTTAGCTCTGAAGCTCCGCCTACATGTCGAGTCGGTCCAGTGAGTCCACACGAAGCAAACTAAAGACAGATGTACTGTAGCTGTATCCCTTCTTGCCTCGACCACAAATGGCTTCCAGGCCAATTTGCTTCACTGTTTGCTCCGCTGTTAGCGGTTAGCTCCGCCGTTAGCTCCGCTGTTTGCTGCAAGCTCCGCTGTTTGCTGCAAGCTCCGCTGTTTGCTGCAAGCTCCGCTGTTAGCGTGTGAAGCTAACACCAAAACTCATCAACAGCTCTGTGTAACTGAAGCTGCTCTTTTAACATCCCTGCTCTGTGCATTCACATATGAGAGCAGCGCTCCCATATCACACTACTAGCTGATTGTCTTATTTTGTTTACAAGTTCCAGATGGAGTCTGGAGATTATGTGGGGTAGCCTTCTTATTGTTTACTGTTTACATCTTACTTTATATGCTTCAGGCTGTTGCAACTAGCTCAGGGGAGAGACTGGATGACACTAGCTGGTACAGCCTGAGACATGCACAATGAAAAAAAACTGCCTTCTGCATTTTTGTTATGCTTTTCCCTCCATTGTACCGAACCGTGATGTCTGAACCGAACCGTGTACCGTTCCACCCCTAGTAGACACATTAACGTTACAGCTGAAGTGTTTACCATTGCACATTAGCCTAGCAGCTAACGGAGTTTCCTTCTGTTTATAGCTTTATCCCGATATAACGGCACAGTAGAATTTCAGCCTACATGCACGTTTCGTAGCCTAAAACAGAGCGGCTTATATTGGTAGAGAGAGCAACAAGTTAGTGAACTGCCGAGTCGCCCTCTCGGCTCTCTCTCTGCTCAGCTGCTAGACGGCTGCAACATGTTGTAAGGTTTAAGCCAATGTCTTTTTCGGAGGTAACGCCATTCACTTTACCGGCAGTATTGACCATAGATAAAGCCACCGTGTCTTGAGAAGCTCTAGCTTGTTATTTTATTGTTCACTTTTAACTCACTTTACATAGACTCTTTTTCCTCTTTCTTTTCCTCACAGCGGCACTCATACGCTGCTCTCCGTTACCACTCGCTCTCCTTGCGCGACCACACGGGCACTGACGTCCACTAACTTACGCTACTCTCATAAGGGGGTTACGGTATACCGCGGGAATTTCTTGCTTTTCAACGGCGGTACGAAAAAAAGCCATACCGTCCCAGCCCTAAATGACATTTGTAATACCTCATCCTGAAAAGGTTGTGATATGACCACCAGATCAATATTAGAAAGTAATATAAACTATTACAGAAAAGTTTCCGCTGCTTACCTTGATGTAGTCCTCTGAGGAATAGAGATATTTGTCTATCTGGGTCAGACCGCCATCCACGTCCCACAGCAGGATCATACCAAGGGAGGCTGCAGCACTCAACATACCTGAGGACATTTATATCATCTTTAGTCACCAAACAATCAAATTTAATGCATTGGAATACAGAAATCACAAATATTTGTGTGGGTGTGTGTTTTCATTTACCATGGTCCTTGTTCTTGTACAGCCATTTGTTGCCGTCGTCCGTGAGCAGCTTGTCCTGTCCAAAGGCTGCGTTGACAAAGCCGTTCACGAAGGAAGAGGCCAAGTTCATACGAGCGGAGTCAACCTGTGAGCCACTGCCTCCAAACCCTGTCACATACAGCACAAAGGGTCAAAAAGCCAATCAATGAACAACCAATACACAACAATCATTGAGTTTATTTGGCACAGTGGCCAGTAAATCACAAATACAGCAGCAACCTTATTTTACTTTATCCCATGCCCTGATCTAGACTGATTTGAAATGAGTTAGAGTATGTCTCTGTCACCAATACCGTACCTAACCGAACACACACACAAAACCTGCAGATATGGACTCACTGTTGTTTTCCAGGTGTGTTTTGTAGATGTCATCTGGGACTTTGGGTTCCATGATGTCCAGCTGGGGAGGACAAGATGAGTGTCTTATTAATCAAAAAGGTGAAATGTGTTGAGTCATCATGACGTTGAGTTTAGGTTATAATCCTACATTTATGAACCATTATTCAGGATTATTACGATGTGTGACGCGAGCACATCACAGAAAGCAACATGGTGGCCAGCTGGTAACAAACAATAAACAGTAAGCTAAAAATAGGTCTCTAAAAACACTCTAGGTGAGAAATAGGCAATGCAGTAACAAAACCTTGGTTCATATTTGATCGGCGCTGCCTAGTTTTACGGTTTCATCCATGTTTTTTAAGGATTTGTTTTTCGCAATACAGGAACAGTACGGCACCCACTTCCTGTTCACAAACTCTTGTATTATTGCCAAACGGTGCACTAAAATGTGTTTCTGAAAACATTTTAGGCGAGAAATAGGCAATACAGTAACATAATCTTGGTTTATATTTGATCAGCACTGTCTAGTTTAACGGTAAGTGCAATCTGTAGTTGGAGCAACAGCCCTCAAGCCAGCGGATGACGCAAAATGCGCTTTTGAGCAGGGAGATGTGCACAAAGATCTAGGCGCTGGCAAGATGGAGGGAAGTTTCCCCATACGTTACACAAACTACCAACATTGTTATGATACAAAGCCGGTTAAAAACTGTCAAAGTATCCTTAGAAGTTTAGCCTCCCTTGTCCTGTTTTTCTCTATCTCAAATTACATTCAGTTTGTCTTCCCTCCTCCTTTGTCTTACCTCTCTGGCCAGGGCCAGGAAGTTGCTGTTGAGCTGCACGTTGGACATGATTTCTGTCAAGTCCTCGTAGTCTTCTACGTCCTCATTGAGCTCCAGGAACATGCCATGGCGACCCAGCATGAAGGCCATCTGCTTCTGGATAACTCTGCACGGTAAATAGGAGGTTGTTTTTCATACACCACCCACTATGACACAGTGGGCTTTACAATACAAGGAGAGCACATATGAGAAGGGTCAACCTAACTATAACAAAAATAGTACAGGGTCAAATACAAAGACACATTTTAAGAATTTGGAACTGATCCTTTACACATTGCTGTGCTCATCCACCTTGATGGGTTAATACCTTTTATCATTACCATGACCATCTTTAGTGCTCTAGGAATAGTGCTTTTTAATGGTGCTTACATGTCTTTGCAGGATGTGAAGATGTTTTCTACTAGCTCCACATCGTTGAGCATCAGGGCCAGGCGCAGGGCCTCTGGATAACGGTTGAACTTCCTGAAGATGTTCAGGGCACATCTCAGCAGCGCTGAGTTTTCTGGCTCAGGAACGTAACTCACACAGCTGGAGGAGGGGTGCAGACAGTTAGGAGATGAAATGGGCATATTTCAAAACTCAACCAGTCCTATTTTTGAAATGTATACTACATGCTAATAAACAGGGTTTGCGTTTTCTAAGCAAAGTGTGAAACCTGAACATACCTAGTGAGGTACAGGCAGACTTTCCCGTAGGCATTTTCATCGATGTAGTCCTCCAGCATGTCCAGCCTCTCAATCTCCATCAGCAGGTCGCACGCCTCATGTTCAGCATTGTGGGCCATGTTGTAGGGCACAATCTCCTTCACTAGTTTCAGCAGCGTCTCTTGCTGTGTCTTGTCATTCTCCTCCACCTCCTGCCACTCTTTAGCTACCTCACCAGCCAGGTGCCTGGAAGACAACAGACAGAGAGGAAGTGTTATTTTTGAATGAAGCAATTAGCAGACACAGAAGAAGGTGGCCAAAGACATTTAGATTTGCCGTTTTCAATACATCTGCCAAGTTCTTGTATAAATGCTTTCTCCCACATCAGCCATGCACTTCATAATTTCCTTATTCATAGAGTGACCGTTATCCCATACTCCACACACAATGTGTCTCATGGCAACACTGATAGTCGGTGGAGAAATGGCATCAGTCTCTTTTTCCAAACATTACAATTTGTCATGACATGATTAATAAGAGGCTTAAAGCCCCTAAGCTCTTCTGTCCCCCTCGTTTTCTCATAAGCTTCTTTAATTTTTCTTTATGAAAAACTGAAACACTGTTTTTTTGTCCATATTCCGAGCTTGATGGGTATTAACTATCATTATGATTGGTAAATTGAACACTGTCATTTTGTTCAAAAAAAATAAATAAATAGCAATCATCATCACCCATTATTTTTTTTTTTTACTGATTTGACATTGAACCAAACCTTATAAGAAACAACTATCATCGAAGAATCTCTGCATTTCCTCCGCTTACAACGCAGCTTCTCCAATAACCACAAGAGCATTACATGCATTGGCTGATGATGCCGAGTCTTGTCTTACCTGACATATTCATGTCCCCAGGAGGCCAGCTCTTCCTGGGAGCCTAGCAGACGGTACTTCAGACACTCCCTCTCGCCGCTCATGGTCATGGCCAGCACTGACACCACATCCGCACAGAAACGCTGCCAACACAAACACCATCTACAGTTTAAACTTAATGTCTTTAGACAAGACTGCAGCGATTAGTCAATGAACCGATATGTGATCGTCAGAACATTAATGGGCAACCATTTTGATCCTCAAGTAATTGTTTAGGTCAAATTTCAAACAAGAATGCCAAACATTTGATGGCTCCAGCTTCTCAAATGTGAAGATTTTTAGCTTTTCTTAGTCTCACATTGTAATATACTCAGGGGAAATGATAATGTCTATTTTTACAGTTGTAGTTTTACAGACCAAACAAGTAATCGATAAATTGAGAAAAGAATTTGAAGATTAAATCGATCAAATACGGAATGCCAGAAAAATTTCAGCCATTTATAGTGTCACTTCATATATCTGCATTGCCTTTAAACTATATTTGTTTTAAACTACTTTGGCGTCAGGATTGCCATACATATTCCTGTGCATTATTTGTGCTCAAAAGAATTGTGCACTATTTTTCATATGGTGAGTCCAAAAAAGCATGAATTTATAAGTTTTCCGGCATTACAGTAGAGCCTTACCTTGTTCTCTCCAGGAGCCATGCCCTCATAGATCTCTTTGAGCTTGCCATAGTGTGGGCGCAGGAATTTGAGGGGCTTGGGTACCGAGGTCATGGAGGTGGTTGAGGAGCGGATTAGTCTGCGCAGCTCTTCCAATGCAGGACGGTACAGCTCTGTGTTCTTCTCCTGCCAATGTAAAGAAAATGTGAGGTTTTTGCCTTGTAAGGGCTTTTACACCCTGACACACAAGAATCGTTAAAAAAAAATACTTACACTCAATCTCTCCACCATCATCTCCAGGTCCTCTTGTAACTGTTTGTCTTCCTCTGACTGAGAAGTAGTGAAGAGAATAACATTATCTGTTATTAATTTTAATACACAGACTTATTTGCCACTGCTGCCTTTGGCCTCAAGTTGGAGAGGGATGGCCTTAGATTTTAGTTGATAATGTAATAGTATATATCCTTGACGTTACACTTCCGGGATTGCTCCGGTGCCACAGGAAATTCCGCCGGATGCATGTATTTTCCATTTCCTTCCGCTTTCTTTGTATTGGAATTCGGTGGATTAATGAGGACTATTTTTGACTGCTCCTTAGATCTCTGGAGGGTAAATTGAGACAGCTAGCTAGACTATCTGTCCAATCTTTGTTTTCTTTTGCACAAGTATTTTGCAGCAGCTCTGTGCGGAGCTTAGCCCGCCCCTGACGATTCTGATTGGTTTAAAGAAATGCCATTAAACCAGAGCACGTTTTCCTCCCATCCCCGAATGCTATATGGAGTAGCCAGACCCTCCTTCAGCGCGGTATGGAGGAGGGTCTGGCAAAACGAGACTAAATGTAATAACAGTGATGTTTATTTACTTTACGTTGCCTTCTTGAAACTGTGCATCAACACCTTGCATTGCCAACTACCTGAATAATGCTGTTGCTGCCTAGCAGTATAGCACGTCGTAATGTTTTTGAATATTTGCTGTTAAACCCAGGGACAAATAAAAATGCGATGAAAAATTAACTTGGAAATGTTGCGACCTTGTAGTTGCATGATGTCAGAATGCTACACAATGCATGAACAAGACCCATGTTTTCACTACATTTCACATGGCTTTCCACTAAACGGAACAAAATAATGTGACCAGTGACACTTACCAGTGGCTAACTGATAAAGACGACTACAAGCTAACTTTACTCTGACAAATCAGTCTGTTGTAAAGTTATTAATAAATAATGTTGTGTTTCAAGGAATTAAAGGCCTAAAAAAAATAATCTAAAAACAGAATAAACTTATTTCCATTAATAAATTCAGAATAATAAACATTGTTTTCCATATGCCTGACATAAAGCTAGATTGTGATTCGTCAATTATAGAGGCTAAGGTTTTCTATTGGCAAGAATAAGAGCCAGTACTAGTAGTCAGTTTTGAGCAAACAGGTAGGACGCCAGTTGTTTATCAAAAGTAAATATTGTTGGGGTTTTGGAATGAAGTTTCTCTGAATGAAAAGCAACAAGACAAACTATTCAATACTCTACAAACCCCAACGCCTTAAAGACTCGTGATGTAGCATAAATGGTTTAACGTTAATTGCCTGAACCCTTTTTTATTTTTTTCTTGATATAGTTTAACGTTACCACTTGACCCCCGTTATATAGCTAGGTCTACTTTGTCATTTCTCATTGCACTTGTTTAAAATAAAGAAGAAAAAAAACATTGTAATAATAGACAGTCTGTGGTTGTAACATATAACGTTAGGTTGATGCAGATGTAATTAAATTACGTGGTGTAAGATTTTATTCGACTTCACGTTAGCTGCTGTGTCATACAGTACATTACCCAATGTTAAACCTGGCTAGTTGAACATGCTAGCTAACATTAATGACAGTACAGACGGCAGCGATAACAACTAACCCTAGCAAGCTAATGTTAGCTTACCGGCTGAGTTGGGCTAGGCTAAAGTTAGCTAACTGGTCGAGTTCATCTAGCTATACGACTTTCACGGACCGCGAAATTCTAACAAATCAAAATAAGGATGCTTTATATGAGACATTACTGCACAGTTACGAATAACCTCTCAGTTATCTAAGTGGCAATGACTTCGGCCTGCTCAACCATGTTGTCAAAGCAGCAGTGACTAAGGCAAAATAATACCTCTGGCTCCTGTAACGTTAGTTAGCACACATTTGAATGATGAAAACACCCCCCAACTTACCAATTCTTGCTCCTCTTTCTTCTCCTTGTCCTTCCCGGAGGACTGCTGCCCCTTTTCCTTTCCCTTCTCCTTCTCATCGGTCTTTTCGGTCTGCTTATTCTCTTTATTTTTTGCCTCCTCCATAGTTGCGGGTCTATGAACTGTCTGTCGGCTACCAAACGGAACTGAGGAGGACTGATGTGAGCGGACCGCTTCTTCTTCAGTACAGAAAGTGTGTTGTGATTTCACTTTACCGCCCCTGCTGGTGTGGATTTAAAATCGTTGGATGTGGGTATTTCAAGTCCTGCAAAACTCGAGAACTTCGACTAACACCTTCACGTTACATCTATGATTAAAAGAAAATACATTTTCCGTTTTATTTTCAAAACCGTTCCAATACCCCAAGAAAAATACAATACAGTTACTATTTACGCATTCCAGTTTTGGTTGATACATTTAGGGCCAAATTTTACAACACGTTGTAGTGTCTCATAGACACAACACAGATTGTATCGATCGATTTTTAAGCTTTTCAATTGAATACATACTAATAATAGAAATCAACCACGTTCACTTAAAAAACATAAACACATATGATGAGAATGTCCTGCAAGTGGTACATGGAAATACGAATGCTTATCTCCCATGTTTTGCGAGTCATTTAAAGTAGCAGAAGAACTGGTCATATGACTACATGGAACTAAATCACATGCCCCTGACTGCTTCCCTGTTTATATTAAATGAACATGGCTGTCGAAAGTCGTGAGTTGCTGTGTAACGTAACCTTATTTTTTTTGTTTTCTTTGTTTCTTGTTGGAGAGGGACAGTATAAGGGGTTCAGGAAGTTTAATCAAGTGCAGGATACCAGCCAGAGGGCTGTGTCTGAGGAGCAGTGGTTCACTCAGAAACTGGATCACTTCAATGGGGCAGACAGCAGAAAGTGGAAGCAAGTAAGTCTGTTTATATGTTGTATATGTGTATCCTTACAAGGGTTGGAATATATTTTGGAAAAAAAACCCTAGGTGATTAGATCAAGCTAGTCATTGCTTTCCCATGGGTTTAAATTAGTATAAAGCATTGTAAATGTAGTCAGAGTATGATCCCTTCCAATAGTAGACAAGTGTATCAATGTGCACCTGTCCATCTGTCAAAATTCTTTTTGATTTCAGGCAAACTGATGAATACCTTTTTCCACTATGAAAAACTTTATTTTTCTTTCCCTCAGAGGTACTTTGTAAATGAAACCTACTACAAGCCGGGTGGTCCAGTGTTTCTGATGATAGGTGGAGAGGGCCCGGCCAATCCAGCCTGGATGCAGTATGGCACCTGGCTTACCTATGCCAAGAAAGTAGGAGCTCTTTGCTTGATGCTGGAACATCGCTTCTATGGCAAGAGTCACCCGACCATGTATGTTTGACCTTGCTGATTAAATTCTTGACTTTGTATGGGGGGGGGGGGGGGGTTCACTTCAAGCCTTTTTAGATCTGTTTATTCAAACTCTCTATCTTTTACGTCTTTTGTTTGTCTGGAAAGGCAGGTGACAACAATACCAGACGGCACTAAATACAGCATCAAGATGCCAAAAAATGCTAGTCTTTCTGTTCTTCCAAGAAAACTGCATCTCAATTGTTGTAAATGTATCTATACCCTACACCAGTAACATAGACAATTACGCAAAGGTGTATGGGTAGAAGGAGACAGACATTTGCATCGGATTGCCATGCTTTAAAAAAAATAATAATGAAAAGGTCTGGATTGGTTTCTTCATGTGTGGACACCAGAGAAGGTCAATTGTGGCAGTACAACCACATTCATAATTTTTTGTTTTCAAGACAGGAATCAATTTAGTTTGACTACTCCTCTTACCCTCTAAACTGTCTGCTGAAATTGTCCAATAAACACAAAACCATTCATTCTATAGGGCAGTTGTTTTGCATCACTGATTTATAATACATTTTCGGTCAAGCAATGGCAATGTGAGCTAAAATAAGCCATATACAAAAAATGCAACAAAGTGAACTTTTTTTGGTCCGCGTTAAAGAAAAAAAAGCTATAGGTTTGAACTTCCTATATAATATAATATATAAAATATAATAGCAGGTTTACTGGTTTGGTATCATATACAGTGGGGCAAAAAAGTATTTAGTCAGCCACCAATTGTGCAAGTTCTCCCACTTAAAGAGATGAGAGAGGCCTGTAATCATCATAAGTCCACTTCAACTATGAGAGACAAAATGAGAAAATAAGATCCAGAAAATCACATTGTAGGATTTTTAATGAATTTATTGGTAAATTCCTCGGTAAAATAAGTATTTGTTCACCTACAAATGAGCAAGATTTCTGGCTCTCACAGACCTGTAACTTCTTCTTTAAGCGGCTCCTCTGTCCTCCACTCGTTACCTGTATTAATGGCATCTGTTTGAACTTGTTATCAGTATAAAAGACACCTCTCCACAACCTCAAACAGTCACACTCCAAACTCCACTATGGCCAAGACCAAAGAGCTGTCAAAGGACACCAGAAACAAAATTGTAGACCTGCACCAGGCTGGGAAGACTGAATCTGCAATAGGTAAGCAGCTTGGTGTGAAGAAATCAACTGTGGGAGCAATTATAAGAAAATGGAAGACATACAAGACCACTGATAATCTCCCTCAATCCGGGGCTCCACGCAAGATCTCACCCCGTGGGGTCAAAATGATCACAAGAACGGTGAGCAAAAATCCCAGAACCACACGGGGGAACCTAGGGGGACCTAGTGACCTGCAGAGACCTGGGACCAAAGTTATAAAGGCTACCATCAGTAACACACTACGCCGCCAGCGACTCAAATCCTGCAGTGCCAGACGTGTCCCCCTGCTTAAGCCAGTACATGTCCAGGCCCGTCTGAGGTTTGCTAGAGAGCATTTGGATGATCCAGAAGAGGATTGGGAGAATGTCATATGGTCAGATGAAACCAAAATAGAACTTTTTGGTAAAAACTCAACTCGTCGTGTTTGGAGGAGAAAGAATGCTGAGTTGCATCCAAAGAACACCATACCTACTGTGAAGCATGGGGAAGGACACCTCATGCTTTGGGACTGTTTTTCTGCAAAGGGACCAGGACGACTGATTCGTGTAAAGGAAAGAATGAATGGGGCCATGTATCGTGAGATTTTGAGTGAAAACCTCCTTCCATCAGCAAGGGCATTGAAGATGAAATGTGGCTGGGTCTTTCAGCATGACAATGATCCCAAACACACCGGCCGGGCAACGAAGGAGTGGCTTCGTAAGAAGCATTTCAAAGTCCGTGTTGCCCAGCAACAGCCCCAAAACATCACTGCTCTAGAGGAGATCTGCATGGAGGAATCAGCCAAAACACCAGCAACAGTGTGTGAAAACCTTGTGAAGACTTACAGAAAACGTTTGACCCCTGTCATTGCCAACAAAGGGTATATAACAAAGTA
Organism: Zingel zingel; assembly: GCA_023566125.1. NCBI lineage: Eukaryota > Metazoa > Chordata > Actinopteri > Perciformes > Percidae > Zingel > Zingel zingel. Next base: position 33,147,277 of record CM042316.1, on the reverse strand, counting down.
TTAAGATGAACTTTTGTTATTGACCAAATACTTATTTTCCACCATAATTTACCAATAAATTCATTAAAAATCCTCCACTGTGATTTTCTGGATTTTTATTTTTTTTTCTCATTTTGTCTCTCATAGTTGAAGTGTACCTATGATGAAAATTACAGGCCTCTCTCATCTTTTTAAGTGGGAGAACTTGCACAATTGGTGGCTGACTAAATACTTTTTGCCCCACTGTATTTAGTCAACAGAAACTGTTGCTGCCCTTCAACCAGCTGGCCTGGGCTCAAGCCCTCAAATCACAAGCAGTTACTATGATGTCAGACATTTGAGACATTGAACCAATTATGCTGGTGCTGTTTATTATTTATAAAAGTACAATATTTGAAGAACCCTTTGCAAAAAGCAGATCATTTCAGTCTGGTACAATGAAATAAAGTACAGTAAAAGTGTTATTAATAAATGTGTTTATGAATTGTGCTCATTCAACAAGCAACCAATAAGCTTTTAAGAAAACAGATTGGTGTCGGCTTCCTCACCCAGGTAGTTTGATTCGTCACACTGTAGTATTGTCACCTACTGTAGTATTGTCACCTACTGTAGTATCGTCACCAAAGGCTTTTACTATCACCATCAACATGTGTTCACAGCAGTTTTAGAGCTTTCAGCAACTATGGTCCAACAATACTGTAGGATCAACAAAAAGACAAAAATCCATTGTGCAAACAGATCCATGTGTTTGGTGTGCACAGCAGCTGATACTGGTGTAGCTGTTGTACCACTAGATGGCAGCCCTGCATTCAAAAGTCAGTTCTGCCTATGGGCAGTATTGTACAGATACTTACTCAAATTACAATTTTATTTAAGCTTTCCTCTTTTCTCCATTTAGTGACCTCAGCACAGACAGTCTGCGTTTCCTCAGTAGTCGTCAGGCGTTGGCCGACCTGGCACACTTCCGTACTGTGATGGCAGAGACCCGAGGGCTAACCAACCACAAGTGGGTGGCGTTTGGTGGGTCGTACCCAGGATCTCTCGCTGCTTGGTTTAGGCTGAAGTATCCTCACCTGGTCCATGCCTCTGTGGCCACAAGTGCACCTGTTTATGCTACTGTTAACTTCCCAGGTATAGACATTGCATGATATGACAGCACACACACACACACACACACACACACACACACACACACACACACACACACACACACACACACACACACACACACACACACCATATTTGTTCATAATCTTTCTTATTTCATGAAGATACCATACCTTTTTGGATAATCACAGTTTTATGCTAAACTCTATCTGAACAATTTAAGTTAGACTTGCTGTCAGGAAATAAACTACACACATAAAGGGGACTTGAGATTGTTTATTCATATGCTTCACTATTTCATTCAGCTTTACATAATGCACTAAACAACCATTATTTAAAGAAAAGTTCCACCCTTTTAAATAGATTTTGCCTGCAATCCCTACAATGTGCTCCTGTCCATCTCTGTAGTGATGCGTTAAATCTCAAGCGTTCATTTGAAATGAACTACAATTTTCCAGTTTTGTTCATTGATTTGGAAGTAAGAGTCCCAGACAGATCAAAGAAGAGAAGGGTTTCACTTTCTGTCTGTGGTTGTGTTGTGTTTGGCTGAGCCCGTTGTTTTCCTCCGAAGGCTGCAGGTGGGAATTCAGGTCAGAGTAGCTTTGAGCATGGATCTGTACCGTCCCACCCACACACCACTGCTATCTTGAAGACATTATCGCACACATTCAGGCCACATTCTCTTTGACTATGAACAATATCCAAGACAAAACACAGAGAATAGTGAATGTGGTTTACTACTGACGTCAGGTATCTTTTCCCCACCCAAAGATATTATTTCCCAAAACATTACTGCAGTTAGTCAGCATTATTACCAGTAAGAGGTTGGCTTTCACTCCAGGTGGAATTATTCCAAGATTTTGTAATGTGGAGTTTCTCTTTTAAGAGACTGCTTTTAGAGTTTCAGAAACTGTAAAATTCACTTTGGTTGAGACTCATCATTTCACTTTAAACCTCACCGAAACCTTTTAAATAAATACTTTTGTGAGCACTTGACTAGAACTGGGATCACACATTCTTTTGAAGATGAATTGGTGCATTTGCAGTGCCTCAAAATAGTCCTGTATGTTTACCAGGGTTATTGTGTATTATTGTCTTTTCATGGTCTTTTTTTTTATTTTTTTTATAGCAGCCAAGGTTTAAGTGTCCACCCCTCCCTCTGTCTTTATGTTTTGCCAGAGTACTTGGAGGTTGTGTGGCGTTCGCTGGCCTCAGAGAACGCAGAGTGCCCCCTGTTGGTAAAAAAGGCTTCAAGTACCCTTGTGGAGCGCCTGAAGGACCCCAAGACCTATGACAACATCACCAAAGACTTCAAGTACAGTGTCTAACTTTCGGCAACCCATACCTTCTCTATCCTGTCATTTACAAAGAATTGCAAAGTTTGAGCAGACCAAGGCCTTGGATGATGTACGTACGTCATCCTAAAAGATCTGGAAGACAAAATGTACCCTCCATCAGCTAACCAGCCAACCATGTACAATTTTTTCTCTTTGATTATCTGTTAAAGGATGAAGGTGGGAGTTTCAAAATAACTAAATTATTCTACAATACAGTATATGATGGTAAGTCGGCCATCATGATATCTGTGTAACTAAGGAAAACACACCCCTAAATTGGCAAAACTCATTGCATTTTGATGAACTTTCAGTGTGTTATACATTGTCACTCTATTTTAGCTAAGAGTCAGGCTAGTTGTTTCCCCCTGATTCCAGTCGTTATGCTAAACTAAGTTAACTGGCATATTCACCGCACAGGCTTAAAAGTAGTATCAATAGTCTTACCTCACTTTCGGCAAGAAAGAATTTCCCCAAATCTTTAATTATTCATTTAAATATGCTAATGTTCAGACAAGTGAGCAGTACTATGTGTGACACAGCACAAATAGATGTGAGCAGTTATAGCGTCAGTTGAAGAACTGTAGTGATACCGGGAGCTATGTGAGAGGTTCAAAGAGCAGCGAGGGTTGTCTTGGTTCCTGGTTTGAGTCAGGTCCTGTTACAGCTTCATGAGTGTCCCTCAAGCCTTTTAGGACTGAGCCAGGGACTCTGGAATGTCGGACCTGCTCCAGAGAGGAAGACAAGGATGTGATCCACTTGATTTACTTCTGTTTATTTTAGAATTGGTCACTGCACTGGTTGTCTATGGCAAGCCTGTAAACCAAACTACATATTTTAATCATACACACTGTTATTAATTAATATAATTCATATTATTAATACTGTGGTTGAAGATTTCAATTGATAGTGTCACATGTTTTAATTGTCGTTTCAAAGGCTTTTACACCCTGACAAGGATACAATTCAAATGGAAATAGCGAACATTACTAAGAGGTCCCATATTATGCTCATTTTGAGGTTCATGCTTTTTTGGGGGTTTCTACTAGAACATGTTTACATGCTTTACTGTTCAAAAACACATTCATTTTCTCAGCCTCTGTCTGAAATGCTCCATTTTAGTGCAGCCTGCTCTGATTGGTCAGCATTTCTGGGTCTTCGACATATGTGCTGTTGGCATCTCTGCACTGTAGCGGCACTTTGCCTGTAGTATAAAGTATAGTTGTGACATCAAAACCTGGCGGCTCGTTTAAAGGCACAGTTATTGAATACATGCTGTGTGTATTTCTCTGTGGATTGAGCATATTGATACTTTGATACTTGATTTTTATAGCACCTCGACCTGCTTTATAATAAAAAATAATGGATATCTAATTTTTACAATATGGGTCCTTTTAAAAAAGGCGGAGGGTCTCAGCTTAGACACAACTGTCTCCCTTCAGCATTTATTTGTATTGGCACATTATTTCTCAGCCCCTTTTTTACATTATTTTCTTCTTCATTTTCTCTTTTCAGTTTTAAGCATGACGTAATTCTTAGCATGCTTGTTCTACGTCTGTAGTCATTATGGCTGTCTCTGGTGTTGTTTTATACTGTATTTGCTTATTTTACGTTGTTATAGTGACTGTATGGTCAGTCAACATGATGAATAAACAGGCTTAAATGGCTATTATAATGGTGCGGTTAGTCTCCCTGAAATAATACATATACAGTCATTGAGACACTCTAAAGCCTTTACTTGACTTCAATGCCCTGACCACATTGGACATCCTTTATATTTTAGCTTCTTGCGGATCATGCAGACATGTCCTCATGCAAACAAAAAGGTCACAAAGGTGGTTTGGAGGCTTGTCCAGCTTCCAAACCAGAATGCCTCAGAGGATACAATACTTGCGTCACAATTTCATCATAACGGGAGTATCTTCTCACACACACGCACACGCACACACACACACACACACACACAGTTTCTAAAATCAGCATGTCACGACATCAACCTGTTACCTAAATTCATCAGATTAAAGGTCTGACAGACAGTCAAGGAAGTTGTAATTTTACCACCTCAGTCTTCTTCCACAGACACGTGTGTACGTATATCTACACACCCACACTTCAGGAAAGTCTAACAAACACTGTCCTTTCAGGTCACTGCACCTCATTACTGTAAATTTGACAGATGACTCTCATCGGCATATGTGTATTAACATAATCAATGTTCCTTTTTAAGAAGTAAAATCATTTATTCAGACTGACTTATTGTGATAAAACTAAGACCACAAGTCTACAGTCATGCTACTAAGTTATTCATCCGTCCTCCCATTGTCTGGAAATCATGTACATCTGTACCAAAATCCAATGCAATCCATCCAATAGTTGTCAACACACCTCATCATGGCGCTACTGGAAAAGTCAGGGGATCAAGTCTGTAGGATTTATCCTTATGGGACCATGAATGTCTGTGCAAATGTTTATGGCAATCCATCCAATTTTTGTTGAGATATTTTAGTCTAGACCAAAGTGGTAGATTGACTGACAGACATTGCTTATATTAACATAGCTAATAAAGTTTGTTATTCTGAGGGATAAGTTGTAACTTTTTGAATGGAGGTCAACACAATCTATCCACATTCAATGTTCAACACATCCTCTAAAGAAGTGCTACTGCTTTGTTTAGCTGGTTATCATACAGAAGAAGCTCTACACACTTACTGGTGGCTAGTTTTCTATTTTTGTTAAAATGGCCAGAGGTTGTATTTCCTGAGAACACAGGAAAAGAGAAAAAATTACTAGATGCACTGTACCTCTGCCAAAACAAGCTTTGGTCTAACTTTGCACCCATTTTCCTATCTGCCTTCCCTACCTTCCCTCCCCCACTGTCTCCCAATTCCCCCTCCCACTTCACTTCTCTTCTTCATCTCCCTCCCTATTCCTATGCGTCCTCTCTTCTGTCTCCCTCTTCTTCCCCCCCAGCTTGTGTTCCAAACTGCAGATCCAGACAGAGATGGACTCTGCCTACTTCCTGGAAATGCTGGCTGGCAACTTCATGGATGTGGTCCAGTACAATGAAGACAACAGGGGGTTTGAGGTGAGGGAGAGTAGGCGCATGCCAAACAACATCAGTAAAACATCACAAAACATGGATTAAAGATGCAGATACTTTTGGATTGAATCAACCAATAACTGACATTGTGTGCCAACAGTTGCTGTCTTTAAATTTGCTTGTTTTCATGTCAAAATAAGTATTCATTGCTCAAAAACAGTATATATACCATATTGAGACATTACAACTCCTTATTGAATATCATAATTATTCTTTACATAGGTTATTAGCTGCTCAAAGGAATAGTTCATAAATCAAAGACGCTAGAGCCAGTAGGTGGTTAGCTTAGCTTAACATAAAGACTGGAGGAAAATAGCTGTCCAAACGTAACAAAAGCTTCCTAGCAGCACCTCTGAAGCTCTAAAGACAAGCTAGCTGATTCCACCTGCTTCCAGTCCTCCTGTTATTCTTTCAAATGATCATTTCAGCTATTTTCAATGTAGACCCATTTTTAAGGGCCACATAGGCGGGCACATTCAGTCCTAATGTTTCATAGGGCACTGACAAATCTATCTTTAAGATCCCCCCCCAAGCAAAAATATGATTGGGGAAAAAAATCTAGGTTTGCTGTAAGAAATGTTGTAATTTTTATAGACTGACCGGAGACATTATTCCAGTATGGTTTACTAAATCCCCTTAAGGATGACATATAGTACATCTCTTGTAGAAACAATATATCAGATGTGACATGTTTTTGTTGCATGTTGAACTGAGACAGCAGAGGTGGCGCAGAGGCTTTTGTGGGTCAGGGGTTGACGTAGTATCCAGTCTTGGTTGAGTGGAAGGCAGCTATGAGGTGTAGGAGGGTCACAGACAGCCCAAGCAGTATACTGAAACATTATAAACCTTGGATTGTTTAGCAGCGAGGGGCCCAGAGATACTGCCCTGCAAGAGGGTCTCCAGGGTTGCTCCTGGGGCCGCTTGCTTACTTGCTTACTTTGTCTGTATCTCTGATATGAAGAGTGGAGCCCCTTTTTGTAACCTACACATTATAGGTGGCTTGTGATTCAGCATTGGAAGGAGGGAAATAGGATTTGACTTTCTGACGTTTTCGAAGAATGACCACAATCCAGTTTGTTTTACACTCCCCATGTTTTGTACAACACATTGAATCTTGCAAACTGTGTATTACAATTCACATTGTAAAGAAATTCCTACAATTATATTGAATTATATTGCCCAGCCCAAGTCCAGATCTTTTGGTAATTCTTACAGCCCTTTAATTTTGGTTTAGTACACACAACACGTCTAACAACATGTTTTCTTAGTATCTGTTACTGTACATCTGTCCCATTTCTTTTTCCCTTTTGGTGCCTTTTTTGTTTTACCAATCACCCCTTTTTTCCCCATCCCCTTTTTACATCCCATCCCCTCTCTGTCCCCTGGTGCCTTGAGGAGACGTGAGTCCGGTTACCAATAAGCTGATGTGAAAAAGTAACAAAAGACTCTGTGGTCTCTCTGGTTTCCTGTCGCCCCAAGAAAAAGAGACGCTTATAAAAGAACCGAGAGGAGCGGTGGGCCACAGAGTCCACAGCACTAGCTGACAAACGCAGCCAACAGCTGCTTCTCTGACACAAAGGGCTAGGTATAGAGCAAACTACCAGGTTTTAGGTACCACTGAGGAATTTGGGTAAGAACTAGGACCGAGGTGTAACTCAATCAGAAGGGGCAGAGCAATGGCTTCACAGTTGAGGGGTTATCAATGGGGTGCTTTATAAAATACGGTGGGGACTTATGTAACGCTACAGCTTGGAGAACAAGTACTAACAGTTCCTCTTTTACTCAAAAGATGCAGAGAGATGCAGGGATAGTTGTCATGGGTAATTTTGTGAGAACTAACCACTGGCAAGTGTTTACTCCTCCAACCCGCATTCCAATACTACATTTTGTTTATACCTGGAGGGGCACAACCACAGCGTTGGACTGATGCCACTGAGTAGTCATAGTGCATTTCTGAGGAGCATTATGGGTTGGTATACAGGCAAGGGATCACCACAATTATCCACAAGTTGCCATGATCTCTCCTTCAATTATTGGGCCTTTTGATTCATGTTTTTCTTTATCTATATAGAGCAGACCTTGAGCTAACTGGGAGATAATAATACAAATGTTGATAAATTTGCTTCAAACTGATATATCGAAAAGGTAATGAGAAATCATCTTAATTAATTATCATTTTTTCTTCTTCTTCTTTTTGGCCTGGTGGTGTTCTGTCAATTCAGGGTGTGCCGGGCACCAACATCACCATCAAGGTGCTGTGTGGCGTGATGGGTGACACCTCGCTGGGGGAGCTGTATGCGCGCTATGTTGCTGTGGCCCGTCTCATGATGGACACCTTCTCCACTAAATGCCTGGATGCCAGCTTTAATAACTACGTCAGAGACATGACTAATACATCTTGGGATGGGCCGGCTGCAGGGGGAGGTGGGTATGGACATGTACTGGGAAGTGGTTTTGTTTGTGTAAACATGGTTATTTTAGTGTGTTCTACCTTAAAATGTCACCTTAATAACTAACCTATTTTTACGTACCGTCTATGTTTTGGGTCCATTTTGTTGTGTGTGTGTGTGTGTGTGTGTGTGTGTGTGTGTGTGTGTGTGTGTGTGTGTGTGTGTGTGTGTGTGTGTGTGTGTGTGTGTGTGTGTGTGTGTGTGTGTGTGTGTGTGTGTGTGTGTGTGTGTGTGTGTGTGTGTGTGTGTTTTCTTATGACAGAATAACATGGACAATGTGATGTCACAATGAAATGTTCCAATGTCCAAAAATAATACAGGAGCAATCAACTGCAGTAGAGACAGAAACATGTATTCATCATCAGTAGCGTCAAGAGCCCAGAATAAAACACAGCACAAGTCAGGTTATGTGAGGTGTGGTTACAGTGTGGTTACACCAAACCCATTTCTGGGTCTTGTTCAAAGGCTTTTTTAGGAAATGTTGAATAAAATAAACTAGGCGGGTTCTGGCAAAGTCGGGACATCAAAAAATGTAATTACATCATTACTAAATAAGTACCTAAACAAGTGTTTACTTCGTCTTGGGGTAAGGTTAAATTCAGAGCATTACACACCAACATTTTTAACAGGCTTTAAAACAACAAACAAGAAAGTAGTATGCTACTCAAAGACTAGGTATGCTACTTTTTTAAATTATGTTTTCTCTTGTTGGGGCACTCAGTATTGAGTAACATTGTTGTATATTTAAGCAAAAATGGGTTCTCTATATTCCCTGGGCTGTGGTTCCAGTTCCCAGCTTCAGTTTCATGAGTGGGAGGACTGGCGGGGGAACACTGGAACAGGAAATGCTCTCTTAAAAAGCCACTGGGATGAGTCTGCATAAAACTTTCCCCTCCCCCCCACACACACCCCTTGTCTTGTAGGTTTCAGTTGCACTCTTTCCTCTCTTAATTGGGGCTGAATAATGGAAAGTTATTACTTTTTGGGTGTAAAGGCATTTTAAATATATTGTTTGCTCTACCTGCTATGTGTTGTTAGTGCCTTGGTTTATATGAAGCAACTAAATATGCTGGCCATGGGTACATTTTGTGTTTGTGTGTGTAACCAGGGAGACAATGGGTCTACCAGACCTGCACTGAATTTGGATTCTACCAGAGCACCGATTCGCCCAACCAACCATTCACTGGCTTCCCTCTTGTGTGAGTCCACCAAATATTGCCTCTCTGCCTAATGAACTCATCATTATGTTTTCACTCCTACATCTATTATTTCCACATCATACACTAACCATTTTCTTTCCAGTTTCCTTAGACGTTGCATTGTTAACCTGTGTTTTCTCATCTAGGTATCATGTGAAACAGTGTGCAGACTTCTACAATGTCAGTGCTGAGCAGCTGGCGGAGGCCGTGGCCCAGACCAACGAGTATTACGGCGGCTATGACATCCGCTCCACCAGAATAGTTCTTCCTAACGGGTCCATTGACCCCTGGCACGCCTTGGGAATCACCCAGGACATCACACCTGACCTCCCTGCGGTTTTCATCAAAGGTGAGAAAGAATATGCGTAATGGCAAATCCAAATGAAGTAGAAGCACTGTGACTTTGTGTTTACAGCTCAAAAGAAAGTTATACTGCCTTCTAGAAATATGATTTTAAAGGTATTATTATGATTCAGTCTGATTTATAAAAAAATCAAAGGAAACAACAACAATGCCCACTCCATTATAATGTAACTTTATCACACATCTATGCTATCCAGCTTGCTAGATTAGATAGCAAACTCGCTAGCAACAACCAGTTCGCTAGGTTGATGGATGGCTTGTTAGCTAGTGTTTACCAACTTGAAGGATAAATTAGCCCATTTATTCTCAATAAGAAAAGTATTTGGTGATTGCTGATCAAAATCGATCAAGACATCCAGATAAAAACTGGATTGAATTTGAAAAAAAGTTTTTTTTTTTTTCTGACTTTTTTAGATTACATATAACAATTGTTTCAAACATAGCTATGTGTTAATAATATTAATAATTACTCTATTTGTATAGCACCTTTAAAAACAATAGTTTACAAAGTGCTTTGACAGTGGAAACAAAAGCACATATAAATCCATACATAAGTATACACATCAATTCAATACACATATCTATTAATGCACAACGTAGTGACAGTGAAAAAAGAGGGATGGGGCAGCACTACAGGACAGAAAAAATCACGATTCAATAACAAAATGGAGTTAGCAGGCAGACAATGAGAAAGACGATAAAAAGACGGCATCACATAAAAGCAAGTCTATAAAGGTGCTGACACACCAACCCGATTATCGGCTGTCGGACAGTCTGGCGAGGTCGGTGACTCAAGTCTGTTTGGTGTGTTCCGAGCCGTCGTCAGTCGGGGGAGCCGTCTGCTTTAATTTGGGCCGATTTGACTTGTAGAATCGGCCAGTGGGCAGTCAGACTCAATGATCAATCTGATTGGTGGAGTGCTAGCCCTTGACTAGCGAATCAGTGCACTTATGTTAAAATACTTACCGGAAATGACGAGCGGGATAAGCGTGACGAACACCTCTCAAAATCTGACAAAAATCTTTCAAACTGACCTTTGTCGATCAAAAAAACAGACAGATTCAGCAACTGCATGGCCTTTTTCTCGCTTAAAATATTTTCAGAAACCCATTTCGGTGAACTGTTTTCGTAAAATACGAGATCATATTCCGAATGAGCCGCCATTATGGTCGGCTTTGAAATCCGGGAGAAGCCAGACCATGTGACGCGTTCGTCATTTCCGGTTTTCATTTTTTTTGGGGCAACAATACAGATTAGCGCCGTCTGCTGTTATGGAGACGTATTACGTCTCACGCATGCGCAGAACGTACGCTCAAGTTGGCGTCACTTCGGTGTGTTCCAAGGCACTTTTTTTTTTACCTCGGGGAGCCAACTGATCAGTCCGACTGCCTTTTCTGCCGACGGTCGGATGTCGGGTTGGTGTGTCATAGCCTTAAAAGTGTGTTTTTAAGAAGTGTTTTAAAAGAAGTCACTGATTCAGCGAGAATAATAATAATAATACATTTTATTTGTAGAGCACTTTTCATTGAAAAAAGGAGTTTAAGAACAGGATAAAAACAGAAGCTTATCTCCTCGGGCAGGTCGTTCTAAAGCCGAGGCACCTTGATCGAGAAGATACGATCACCTCTGGTTTTGAGGCTCGAACTTGGAACGGTTAAGACAGTCCAAAAATATAAGTAAACATGAACAACTCCACATTAACTGCTCCATAGAACATAATTTGGGAAAGCACCCAGGGGAATATTCTGAGCATATGGGTCAATTTTCTGTATGTAAACAGTAGAATGAAGCTCATTTGTGTATAAAATAGAAAACAATCTGTCTCCCATTCATTGTCTATGTAGCAGCTCCAGACTTTATATGATATTTTGATGACATCACAAGTTTGAGACTTACTTATCTGGTTTGAGAGAGTAGCTCATGTTCACAAATATTGATTGATCGTTCATGAAAATAACATATGGAATTCTTAATTTAGGTGGTGTTCCCTTTTTAATGTTTTGATAATGATGCAATTCCCAATTGGTCCGTTTATAATCTTAAACAGTAACTAGTACTTTAGTAAGTGATTTAAAGGATATCAAACCCCACTAAGTGCAAAACTCCACACAGTTCATCATTAAGCCTTTGAGGAACTATTTTTTTGAATTCACTTTTTTAAAGTGTAGCTCAAGGTCTATCAATCTGTTGAGTCATACAAGTTAACTGAAGAATGACTTTTGTTTGTGATTGCATAAGCCAAGCAACGGTTACAGAGTAGAACAAGGGCTCATTTGTTCAACTCTGACTTTATTAGGTGGATAATTGTACTTGTAACTGAGAACATCTCAGTTTTACTGCTTTTCACTGCCATATCCTTTATATTTATGTTTTCTCTGATCCAGGAACAGCCCACTGTGCCAACATGTACCCTGCCAGGAGCAAGGATCTCCCTCAGCTGGCTCTGGCCCGTGACCACATCTTCTTACTTCTCCAGAAGTGGTTGAAGCAATGATGGACAGCCAAACAAGCCATTCAATAGCTTTGCAAAGCAAATGAAGTACTCCTTTGTCCAGATCTTCAATAAATCAATACATTTTATTTGTCACATGAAAATCGTACGAGGTACAATTCCAGTGAAATGATTTCACTGACATTGGAGTGAGATTGCTTATTTACTGCCACATTTATGACTGCTTGAAAAGGCACTTTTACTAAAGCATCAGTAGGTATTTTGAATGAGTGAGAAGTTTAATCTGATGAATAAATATATATATATTTTTTAAGACTGTAGAAGCTATTTTCTTTCTGCATTTTCAGTTTCATTGAGTTAACATTGCAAAAGTTGATATAATGTATTTCTGGGCAGAATATACATTAAACTAGGAGTAGTAGTAGAGTTTGCTTTCTCAGACATAGTTTAGAATAGTCCTAGAGAGCTTCATTAAATTCAACTTTAAATTAATGATGTCTGTCAGTGGACCCACATTGATTATTTGAACTATTCAACTGAAGACCAACTGGTAGCATCATCCATAAATACTTCACTCAATCATTTCTCATTTTGAAAGAACATTTTCTTGTGTTCCGAAAAAAAGTGTGAATTTACTTTTGGATACTTCACATGGTATTGACCAATCCTTTCTGCATACAGGACACTCGGTATGGCTAACTCTTGACCAATACAGTTCTTATTGAGAAACACTATTTCACTGCAACTTTTCGAAATTTCAGGAACTTAAACAGCACACATAACTCTTTCACAGTAACATTTGATTGTTCCATAACACTAAATATCATGCTTAAGGTAGCAATGAAACAAAAAAATGTTTGTCCAGAAATGGCTCCGGTTCATGGGTTTGCATGGGATACGTGTTGCACAAACATGCACACATCTGGTCTTGTTCAGCACATGTTTAGTCTTGTTTGATGATAAGAGTGTTATACAGTGTTGTTGTGTTGGCTGCTCAACAGGAGCATGATGATATCTCTAGTGGGACCCAGAGATGGCGTTTTGGGCACACCCAACAACTTCTGGAAATCATGTAATTCGGACGACATATTGCAATGTTCTCATCTTTTGTCTTAAAGTAGATGGATTTGGTTTAAAGCAGGATCTGAAATAGAAAAAAAGAAGTGGCCTTGCATGACATGATTAAATTAGACAGCTGTGTGTTCATTTACTACCTCCAAAACACAGACACAATGACCCCACACAAGCAGTGTTTATTTACACAACAGTCCCATCTCTGTATCTCAGCTGGCCATGCAAGACCCCCACTCCAAACACAAACCACATACCCACAAAGACTGTTGACCAAACTCCTACTCTGACTCCAGCCCCACTATGGTTGTCCCATGCTGTGGCAGTGAATTCTTAAAGCCTCCACCTGGTTATTCAGTTAGAGGCCGACAAAATATACATGTGAATTATATAGTATTATCATAGCCCACAATCATAAAAGGATGGATTTAGTCATAATTGCCCATACACTCCCATTTAATCCACTGTAATTCAAATCCCCATGCACCTACTCATAATCCTCTTTGGCTGCAGCAGGGATGCAATTGAGCCTCAGTCTCTTTTCAGGTGTGTGCCTGTTTTGTCTCGCCATCCAACTGTATCACCTCACCAGACAGAAAAGCATCAGGTGTTTTTTTGTAAATGGATGTCAGTTGTGGGCAAGTAATGCCAAAATGTACCTGTGTACTGTTCACTTAGGGGTTGTACAAAATCACATAAAAATAAGATAAAACCAAAATCCCCCCTAATATGGCATATGAGACCTGTTCATTTTGCAAACTGACCAGTTAATGGTCTGTTAATCAATGTTCTGTTCAGCTAATATGTGATATTAAGGCACTATTTATAATCTGAGAATGTTGTTGGTGTTAATGCTCTGTATTTGTGTTGTTACTAACGCATCAAGGTAAACTGGAGGCCCACAGCGATTTTCCATTGAATATTAAGTTAACTAAACAAAACTTAAAATGACTGCTCTTATGTTGTTTCTAAACATTCCCCATCATTGTCACTTCCTGTTGTAAACAATTTACAAGTTCTTATCTGCGTCAAGTTAGCTAGAGTTGGCCAACAGGTAGGCCTATACAGGAAGTAAAAACATTGCCCTAAACATGAACACTTTTTTTTTTTGCTTCTTCAGCTAAATAGGAGCGAAAACTCGGCAAAGTACAACAATACAATTGTATCAGAATGTAAAAGTATGGGCGGTATATTATAAAGTATGTGAAACGTTTGTGTCATTAAATGGAGTTTATTTTGAAAGTGTACCGGAAGCTCACATTCTGTTATTTTGAGTTTGACACTAACGGAGACCAGTGACCGTTTTGCGGAGACACACACTCGTTTCATGCTCGGTTTGAAGGCGGAGTTCAGTCCAATAAAGTCCTCTCTGAGTCAACAGGGAAGTCAGTAGCAGTTCTCACTTTCACTGGATTAAAGAGTGTTTTTCATTTACATTGCGGACGAACCTTCGTTTCTATTTTTGACGGTAGTGAAAAGCAGACTAATAAGGTTACAGTTTTACCTGCGGCATAATTCGAAGTAACGTCACCTCGTGATAGGTAAGTTAAGGACTGTTTTTATTTTTTTTTTATTTTTTAATAACATTAACGCTACTTTTACAGTAGACCCAACTAATGCAGCTAACGTTATTCTAAACAGTTAACAAACAGTTCCAAACGTTAACGTACCTAGGTTGAGCACCACCTTGTAGTCAGAATTCTAACCCAACGCAAGAAGTTGCTCCTACCCGTTTAAATAAAATTCTTTCAGTTAGCTAAATGTAACATACATCATGTGGTTTTTGTGACACCACCTAACGCAAACGTTAAACGTTATTTGTGTAACGTTAAGTAGTAGCTAGTTAAGTCATGTTAACGTGACTTACATTACAATAGTTCTAGCAAAAAGTGCGCCTCACATACAGTGTGGAGCTGCTTTGTTGGACTCCCTGCAGGTCTAGGTGCATGCTTAATGTATGATAAGCCTATTCTCGTCAAGGATGCCTTTTTGTCATGTGTGCGAGTGCTCCTGGACATTTGACAGACAAATACAAATGATGATGATGACAAATTATCTCAAATACAGATGATCCAGGAGTCCTATTTTGATTTGATTTGATTTATTTTGGATTTGACAAACAACATAATCCAAAGGATAGCATGTTAAAGTGTAAACACTTATTTCCAACATGGTCCTTGGTGTTAAAACATGCAACGCCTAACGAAGACCTATTTCAGGTCAAAGACAATAACATATAAATAATACAGATCATACAAGGTAAATTCTCGACAAATTGTACATCCACTTCTCTCATATTCATATATATATATATATATATATATATATATATATATATATATATATATATATATATATATATATATATATATATATATATATATATATATATATATATATATATATATATATATTTTTTTTTTTTTTTTTTTTCTCTCTAATTTTGCCAACAAAAGAAAGCTGCATTACTGTGGCTTAAAATAGCAGTTTTATTTAAACTAATGCTGATTGGTCGGTCATATTATGCCAAACACTACCTTTTATCCGTACATGGATTTCAAGTCACTATATCAAAATGCCATCAAATTGCCACATTTTTGTAAATGGAGTTTGGTTTTCCATAAAACAAACTGCGTGTCAAGGCTATTGCCCTGCTTTTTCCAAAGCTTCTGAGAACAATCTCAGAGATTTACACACTGAAACTGTTGAAAGATAAAACATGACTACCACCAGTAGGTACTTGTACAATACATCACATATGTAGTATGTCCCTCTAAGCAAGCAAGCAAGCCAGCCGGCATTCTGGCTGCCTCTTGTGGCTACATTCATTCTGCTTCAGTGAGTGGGGTGCAGGTTGAATCATTTTCCTAAAATGGTCTGACAGATTTAATTTAGTCTCAAATTAAAATTAAAGAACTAAAACAATGTTAGACAGTGTGAGTAAGAGTTAGTCAGATCCTGCAGCACTGAATAAACTGTGATGTTGCCAAGGACAAGCAATGGGGAATTTTGAAAATTGTAGTTACTTATGATGAGTCATATGAAAGTGATATCTGACTCTCTTGGGAATTATTATTATTATTATTATTATTATTATTATTATTTAAAGGAATGTCTATTGTTGTGAATTGATGTTTTGATAAATCTGTTGTTCAGATGGTACTTATAAAGGAAATATTGATGATGCTCATAGGTAAACAATACATGCTACCTGTAATTTGTGTGTCTACTGGAGAACAAATCAACAGATGAGACTGCCGTGGTTCTTACAAGAAAATGTATCTCATATTCTGTTTTTTGTTTCGTACTAGGTGCTGTGGAGTTGATGATGAAGCATCTCTCGTTATTCTGCCTGTATGCACTGGTGACCTTGTATGGCCATAAGGGTGTGCTTTCCCAGGCTCCCTCCTACGGTGAACGGGGCTCTGATCTGGGCATACAGGTATTTCAGCAGGTAGTCTGCTCCAAGCCCCTGGAAAATGTGGTTCTTTCACCCCATGGTGTAGCTTCCATCCTTGGGATGTTGCTACCAGGAGCACATGGAGAGACTCGGAAGCAGGTCCTCAATGCTCTACGTTACAAGAAAAACGGTAAGGACTCCTCCTGGCAGTATAAGTTCAAGTGCTAACTGGAGTTGTGCTGGTGAACATTATATGCCAGTTGTTTCTCAGTATTAGAATTTTGTCGATTAGCTCTTAACATGAACTGAAGTCACTGCAGTCAGATGAGCTAGACAAACAAGAGTTAAAACCTAAGAAATAATTGTAAACGAATTCACTTCAGTTTACTTGGTCTGCACAGGCCCTTACAGGATGTTGAAGAAGCTACACAAGACTTTGACAGCTAAGTCCAACCAGGACGTTGTGCTGATTGCCAACGCCATGTTCAGCCAGGAGGGCTTTCCTATGGAGGAGGCCTTTGTATCCACCAACAAAGCCAACTTCCAATGTGAGAGCAGGGACATGGACTTCAGCAACCCCAATGTGGCAGCAGATGAAATCAATGAATGGGTCAACAATAAGACCAAAGGTAGGAGTCATGGATGAATGTAGCAGCAGTACACACACAATATAAACTATTCTCAAACAGCCCTCGTAAAGGCAGATGTAAGCAACAGCTGTAAAAATGTTTTTGACCCAGTTATGATTTCCATAGTTGTAGACTATGTACAATACATGTATTGAATTATGTAAAGTTTTGAGAGAACATAACTGAGATTGAGACTAAGAGACACTTATTCACCTGTGAATTAGGCGCAAAATGTATTTCCGATCACCCTGGGGGGGGGGGGTGAGAGGAGCTTGGGGTGTTTGGGCCCCTGTATCCTTACCTGCAAGTCTATTCATATTGTGTTCATACTTCAAAGGCACAGTAAGAAGCCTCGACTTTGTAATATGATCACTTTTCTACTGCGTTGATTGGTGGGTTCTAATATGATGCTGCATTATTTCTTTCTCATCTGTGCTGAATTGAATATGAAAGAGATGCATCAAATATTTCTGATTGAATAATGTTCCCGTGTTGCATATTTATCCAGGTCACATCCCCAGCTTGATCAAAGCAGACATGCTGGACTCGGCTCTGACCCGTCTGGTTGCTGTCAACGCAATCTACTTCAAAGGCTTATGGAAATCTCGCTTCCAGCCCGAGAACACCAAGATGAGGCCCTTCAACGGGGGAAATGGAAATGTATATAAAGTTCCAATGATGTCCCAACTATCTGTCTTCAGCATTGGTGAGCGGTGATGTGTGAGAGGTTTCCACTGATGGCCTTCTGTGTGAGACTAACCATTTGAATATTTTTAATCGAGAAATTATTCAGTATTAATGATTTTGCTTTTATATAATTGACTTGCTTACATACAGCCAAGGGTGTAAATCCATCATGATGCTGAATAACAGATGTTCTTTATTACATTTCACCACTAAATGAGATTTAAAGATATATGTAGGGCCACAATTAGAAGGTAGGGTTCGGCTGTAGATAGTCGTACTCTTGGATTTCAACTAGTTGAAAGTAATTGGCCTGATAAGAAGGTCATCAATTTTATAGGTGATATGACACATACAATTACATAATATTTATTACACAATAATATGACAATACAAACTTTGGATGTTTATGTATATACATCCAGAGGAATTTAATTCTAAAATAGGGGCCAATCCTATTTTTTTTATACATGCTGTATTTGTTGGTATATTATTGAGGTATGTTGTTTAGTCATACAGTAATACAGCTTTAGTTGGGTACTGGATTAGTGGGTTTTCCATATAGTAGTATAGCATGAGTGCCAGACAGTAACTTCAAGTTAATGAGTTTCCTTTGGTAGGAATAATAGTGATGTTTACATTCAGTGTTATCCACCGAAGTGCTCTGTGGTTATCCTTGAGGTTTAACAAATAGGCTGAATGCATGTCCTTCCTTATAAAACATTTGCAAAGCCAATTCCTTAAATATGTCTAACCCTATATTGTTTACATCCATATTTGCTAGCTTGTCTGGACTGTCTTGACATGGTTAAACCTTTACCAAATCATGTTCGGACAAATGGCAACAAATAGGCCTATCAGAAGCTGCTATTAAAGTAAGGTCTGCCAACTTGATACACTGTAGAATTGATAATTAAATTTGTTTGTTTTTATGATGCAATCGCAGCCCTTTGCCAGTTTTTGATTTATAGGTCAGCTTGTGTTGAGTTGTAAGGAAATGCAGGCTAAGACATGCCCCATCCATAGGATATTATTTAGTTCTGTGTGAAATATAATGATGTACTAGTCACTCGTCTATATTTAGATGAGTTGTCAGAGTTGTGTTAGAGTGCTGTGGTTAGATTCTCGTACAGTGCTGGAGTTAAACTAAGGCCATGTTCAGCTGCCAGCCACAGACGTTTGTGTCTTTCGTCCGTGGCCTGTGGGTGTGTGACCAGTTGATTATTGTCCCCAAAGTACCGTACCTAGGTCATAAAGAGATTGCCATTGAATCACTTGGCTATGGCTTGATACAGTTATGACTATAATGGGATTTACACATACTTGGCTTTATGACTTCACCCCCCCCCCCCCCCCCCCCCCCCCCCGTTTGCTGAAAATAACAACCTGTCTAAGAGAGCCTGTTGCTTTGCTAAGATAAAACAACTGCTGCCTGGTAGGTCATGTCTGAGGAAGAATCTGTCTGTCAGCATTTTCCGTTTCTAGTTAGTTTATACTAAATACAGATTCAGAGCTGCAAAGAGAGAGACAAAGAAAGTAGTGTCACCCACATAAACACTAAGTTCTTCATCAGACAATCCTGGTAAAATGGATCGTTGGATAGCATCACACAAATAATGTAGCATTGTACAAGTCTTGACTCAAGTTTCATCCTTACCACCATCACCAGACCATTTGAAACAATTAACCCTTAACCTCTCCTCTCCTCCTGCCAGGCATGGCCACCACACCTCAGGGACTGAAATATAAGGTAATTGATCTGCCCTATCACGGCAACACGATCAGCATGATGATAGTTGTGCCCTCTGAAGAGGACACACCTCTGTCCCGTGTCATCCCACACATCAGCACAGCCACAGTGCAGAGTTGGTCCAAACTGATGCACATGAGAAAAGTCCGCCTGCTCATCCCCAAGTAAGACACACACGTACAGCAGTTGCTCTTAAAACTTCTTTGACTGAATGTGTCAGTAACTGTGTGTGTGTGTGTGTGTGTGTGTGTGTGTGTGTGTGTGTGTGTGTGTGTGTGTGTGTGTGTGTGTGTGTGTGTGTGTGTGTGTGTGTGTGTGTGTGTGTGTGTGTGTGTGTGTGTGTGTGTGTGTGTGTGTGTGTGTGTGTGTGTGTGTGTGTGTGTGTGTGTGTGTGTGTGTGTGTAGGTTTACTGCTGATGTGGAGGTAGATTTGGAGGCCCCCCTTTCAGCACTGGGAATAACAGACATGTTCAGTCAGGACAAAGCTGACTTCAGACACCTCAGTGAGTCGGTCTTCTGCCTCAGTATTTACAACAGGTTTATTTGGATACGAGGAACGCTTGAAAATATGAAAGCATTGTTGGCTGTTTACTTCCAGAGCTAGTAAACAATACTAGCTGTCCAGTGTGACATTTTTTTTCTTTTTCTTTCCCTCATCTCCTCCCTGAGTGATGGAATGTAAGGAGCTCCAAATGTAATGCTCTATTGCCATCATGTGGTGTAAGCTGCAAAGCAGTTCATAGGATTACTCCAGGAAAAAATCAGTCAGGGTCTGTCTGAAAGATGTGGGTTTTTTGCTGTAGTGCCATCATGCAGTGTAATTTAGCAATCAGTTTACACTTAATACTTTACTCAATGTCGTCATTATTGATGACATGAGGTCCAGTTCGAGTATCGACTATTAATGCTCGTAATAAGTTATTTCTTTGTGACAGCAGAGAATATACACACATAAGGCTCAGTAAAGCAGTGCATGACCTGCTAACAGTCCCTGGAATTTGATTTCCCTATGTGGGTCCACGTAGCGCTGATGATGCAGGATGACAGCCACCAAAACTGTCCAATTTATGAGTTACCTGTCAGTCTTTATAACTTCATATTTACACATCTTTCTTCTTCCATTCTAAGTCAGTGTCTGTGAACGGGCCAGGCCTAGCACAGGTGTAGATAATAAAATGAATGATTATGTTTAATTTGGCTAATTTGTTTCAGGGTCCTGATATTGTGCGTGATAGCTTACTACGTCATGGCTTACTCACCTGTTATTTTCCTACTGCGACAAGTCAAAATGTCTGCTGTAAAAAGGGCTGTTACAATCAGGCTAAAGGCTCTGCATTCCCGTACATGTGCAGTGTTGTAGCTGATTGGACCTCTGCTCAGTCACCCAACGCAACTTACAAATAAGAATAGTACATTTGACACTGATGTGGCCAAAAGCAGGGGGGGACTGGAAATAGCATTCTAGCTTATGCAGTTTATGTTACAACAGCAGTCCACATGTGTTCATTAAGTTAATATGCATTTCATCACCAACATTTTATCTCTGTCACTGTCCTTGCACTCATTACAGACAAGCAGCTAAGCTTCTTCTCTTGCTTGTATTCTTTTTATAGTTTAATATAGAGAAACAATAGGACCTTTTTAAGGAGTTCTCGTAAGAAGTTTAGTTCACTAATGCTATTGATTACTTGTATATTATTATAAATTAACTCCATCATACCCATAATGCTGCATGTGGACAGCATTGGCCAATCAATATCCTATTGATAATAAAAAGCAATGATGGCATGGCATGTCTGTAAACTAACATACTGTACGTATATGTCTAAAGCTAATTAACAGTTATTGTTTTCTCAGGTACTGAGCCTGTGCATGTGTCCAAGGCACTCCAGAAAGCCAAAGTTGTGGTGAATGAGGATGGAACAAAAGCAGCAGCTGCCACTAGTGAGTATTTGTTCTGTGAGCCTTGTCTTGGACTCAAATGTTTTGCCAACCACAAAGCTGTAAGTTAATGAGAATGTTCTATGTAACGGTTGATAACATATTATTGTGCATTAACCTATGCTGTAATATTTTCAGACATGTTTTCACAATGTGCTTGCTTTTGTGTTTAGCTGCCATTTTGCTGGCTCGATCCTCTCCACCTTGGGTTACAGTGGACAGACCTTTCCTATTCCTCATCAGACATAACCCAACAGGTAAAGTATTGTATTTCCATCTGGATTTACCTTTTTAAAGGTTATATCTATATGATTTATTTATGTAGAAAATCTAACATTTGTGCAACTACATAAGAAATTAACTAGACGTATTACCGTTTGAAATATGGGAATGAATCACCAATGTAAGGCGTAGTGAAACCAGGTAACCCGATCAATCCATCAATCAATCAATCAATGACCTTTATTTCAACTCGTGAAACACTGAGGTTGCCAGTTTACAGTTTACGTCATTTACAGTGACGACGAGCTGTCCCTGAAGAAAGCGATGCTTGACTATAATGAGTTCTCCCGTCTCTGTCCCAGGTACTATTCTCTTTATGGGCCAGATCAACCAGCCGTGAGCCCAGCCATCACTGGCCAGCCCCTGGTAGCATCATAGGCCAGCACGGGAAATGCCTCTACACTGCCATGCATGAGTGTGTGTGTGTGTGTGTGTGTGTGTGTGTGTGTGTGTGTGTGTGTATATATATATATATATATATATATATATATATATATATATATATATATATATATATATATATATATATATATATATATATATATATATATATATATATATGCACACACACACATACATACATACATACATACACTTTGCTGTAGACTAATGTACAGTATGGACATGATGTTATTTGTTTTAAATATTGCTTTTTATGCTACCTATTTTCTGTAACGCATAACATGCTTTATACAAATGTTTTGCAGACTAAATTTTCCAGCTGTTTAAACATTTTTTTTTTATACTTTTTGAATTCATTAAATTTTTAAGACTTTGGATGTCAGTTGTGTATTTTCTCAACTCTGGAGTAGGAGGATGATTTTATTTATCATTTCACAGTTTCAGTTTAGAGGTTCTTCATCTCAAGCCATGTCACTCCAGCCTGTTCTAAGTTTCACTCCTAAGTTTTGGCAATGTACATCCCATCTTGAATGCTTGCATTCAGCTACTTTACAATCATTTTTCTCCCTCACTGAGGAAATCTTTTGTTATACTTGCTTCATATTTGATCAAATAAATTCACATATTTATAACATCAATGCTTTTGCCTTATTTATTTAAAATCTTTTTGGTCTTGAGGCATCAGAGGATTGGACAGCCAGTAGCAGAAGCCCAAGAGGCATGTGTCCTCAGAGCAGACAAAAGGGACTGATGGCGATTTGGGCACTGCTTTTACAACAACCTTCGTGGTCTTTAAATTTGTGAATGAGAGGTATTTCTTGCCTAGGGGCGGCATTTAGTTTATTTTACCACTTTGCCAGGGACTTGCAAAGACATTTTGATGGGCAGTGGCTAAAACATACACATACATCTAACATACATGTATAGCATAGAATGTAAATGAAACAAAGAAATAATGCATTCATAAACTGTGTGTTTGTGTATTGTGTTTTCTGTAAACCCTAGAGATGGTTCAACATGACAATCCCAGTAGACCAGCAGCATGGATGTATTTGACCAGAGGTTACCAGAAACCAGCAGTTTTTGAAATCCTCAGACCTGCCCTTCTGGCACCAACAACAATGACACGTTCAAAGTCACTATACATAGTCGTCTTTCTTCCCCATTTTGATGCTTGGGTTGGTCTACATGCCTAAATGCATTGAGTTGCTGCCAAGTGATTGTCTAATTTTATATTTGCATTAAAAGCAGTTGAACAACTACCTAATAAACTACCTAATGAAGTTGCGGGTGAGATATGACTGCTTTAGTATATTGTGCCATTTCTGCCACCACTGTGGTCGCAATTGCATATCGTGTTTATCTTAATGATCTCTTTTCTTTACTGATATGTGGTGCTTTACAAAACTTTAGAGATCCCTCAATGCTATACGTAATAAACCCGGCTCTGTGGCACGTCTGGCCCACTTGCCTTGTAGATAATATACATCTGGCGAAACTGAATTCTCGCTCATTTCCCATTCTTGCAGTCATTACGGTAATCCTGACAGCGGCTCTGGGTGTCAGCTGATCCTCCTTCACTGTCGAGAGAGTAGGAAAATCAACTGAAGGAAAAACACTGCTGGATACTTAGCTGAACCATGGCTGCGGAGATTCATTCGAGGCCCCAGACCGCTAGACCGATTCTTTTGAACAAGATCGAGGGACACTCAGACGCTGTCAATGCAGCTGTTTTAATACCAAAGGAAGATGGAGTGATCACGGTCAGCGAGGACAGGTGAGTTTTGCCAAACAAGCTAACCCAGCTTCACGGCAGTAGCTAGCGGGCTCGGTCTATTTGCTGGTCATTACACTTTTAATTCTTGGCAGACTGGTTGAAGAAGGTCAAAACAAAAGGAGAAGAAACAACAGTTTAGAATGGAATGTTTTGGTTGGGATATTCCATAATGGAACCAAGGTTAGCGTAGGAGGGTGTGGGGATAGAAATCCATCCAGAAGTCCTTTTCGTAATATATCCGCGATCAAACAAAACCATTATAGTAAACGGGTATATAACATTTGGTTTAATTCTACAACGTTGGGCTTTACGACTCAATAGTGCTGTACATGACATTATTATCATGTTTTAGGCTATATCGACTTAAGCTAATGTTAGCTAGTCTGCTAGCTAGCTAGCTGCTCGTAGTAAACATTATTGTATGTGTTTTTAAATGGAACGCATTAAGCAGGACCTTGTAATAAAAGTCAATTTACTGTCCTCTCTTTGATTTGATGAAAACAATAATAACCATCCTCTGCCCAGCAGCTGGACCCCCTTAACCGGACAACCACTTTTTAGGGAGTCCCCTAAAAAGTGTTAGGGGACCTTTTTACCCACATCATGGACTATTACACCTGCAACTTTGTGCATATACATCATAGCTACTACGAACTTTTGGACATCCCCAGATCAATATTATATACTACACTAAATTTTACAGGCCACCTCCTTTCTCTTACTGAAACAGTTATATTGTACATATTTGATATTTTGTTGTCTTTTTACATGCTACAAACAAATATTTTATTCTGTATTTATGTACAGTATTTATGTCCTTGACTATAGCAGTACTGTGCTATATACACACAGTATACACAGTATACTGTGTGTAATATGTTTATTGTAAGCCATTAATACACCAAGGCAAATTCCTTGCAAGGGAAAACTTACTTTGGTAATAAAAATGATTAAAGTTGTTTATTAATCTTATCTACAAGTTGCTTCATAATGCCTGGCATCTAAAGCCAGGTATGACTTAATACCCTTAGTAAACATGACCTTGTGACAACCTGGGTAAAGTTACAATAGTAAATCATTTTGTTTTGGAGTTCATGAATGATTTAACACATAAATGTAATAGCATTTAGAATAGAAGTTTTAACACCACCTGAAGGCAGCAGTACAACTACAATCTGACAGATCTTCACTTGCACTCACTGTTGCAGTAGCCAGATAATCTTAGATGTGAAGGTGTAAGAAGCATGGTCAAATCAGTCCTTCACATTCACCGAGTTATAAGTGTTAGGGCTGTTCTGCTTGGTTACAAGTGTGAAGAGGCAACATCACCATTAAAATATAAAGGAACTTAGTTTCTGTGAAGAAATATGATGCAGTTTCCATCACATATCTAACCCACTTGATATTCAAAAGGGAAGTTGTGGGGCGATGATGCAGCAGTCTTACTTCCAGGTTTCTTGATGAAACCGGGCTGGACAGATGCTGCTTTTGATATGAGTGTGTTGCATATTACTGGAATAGAAGTAATACCTTAAACTTGAGTCCTTAGAGGTTTGCAGAAGCTTATTTTATATGCACCTGAACTGAAAACTTAATGTTGTTTTCAAAAGCACATGACACTATATGATCTTGCAAAGTTATCCAGCTTTTTAATATTATATTTTGGGGGGCATACTAAAATGTGTACCGTTAATTATTAAAATACACAACAATTATTGTAAGAATAATTATCAAATGAGCATCAAAAGTGCTTTTTGGTATATACAACACAGGTTCGCCACCCTACCTCTTTCACTGCTGTTTTGTGAACAGAATCAAGCATTGTTTGTTAAGAGTATTAGGGTTGGTTTTCCAGAAGAGGATTAAGCCTAGTCCTAGATGAGAGCTTTCTTCAGTGGATATTTCCATTGAGTATTTCCAATGAAAACAAGTCTTATTTTTACATAAAGTATATATCTAACTGCAGGGTCGGTCCATACAAACGGTAAGTAAAAGATTAGAAATGCACTTTCAGTTCTGTATATCAAAAATTGACCTTCATTATGTGAAATAGCCTGCAGAATGACCCCTTGAGAAGACATTGGAGAGTGCTTTGAATGTGATGTTTTAACATTTGCCTTCAGGACTATCCGAGTTTGGCTGAAAAGAGACAGCGGTCAGTACTGGCCAAGTATCTACCACACAGTCTCCTGTAAGTAAGACTGCATTGCTTCAATGTGAAAAAAAAAATATATATATATATATGTGTGTGTGTGTGTGTGTGTGTGTGTGTGTGTGTGTGTGTGTGTGTGTGTGTGTGTGTGTGTGTGTGTGTGTGTGTGTGTGTGTGTGTGTGTGTGTGTGTGTGTGTGTGTGTGTGTGTGTGTGTGTGTGTGTGTGTGTGTGTGTACGTGCTTATCTGTATAAGGTAAAAAGCCTTTTTAGTAATTTTTGACAGCAATACAATGCACACCCCTTTACAACATGGCATGTGTATAGGGACTTTCCTGCTCATGGTCAATGTCTACTTCTTTCTCCTTAAGCTCCATGCTCTTGCATGTCGTACCACCATGACAGCAGACGCATCTTCATAGGCCAGGACAATGGAGCTGTTGTGGTGAGTGAAGCTAACTCAAACAAATGGCTTCATATTCTTGCTCCAGACTCACTCTAGTTTAAAAAAAACAACAAAAAAACCTGCATATCTGGTTTTAAATAGGCCACAATTTCAATATTTGCACTCCTCAAAATGCCTGTGGGGGAAGGATAGTTATTTGATTTGAAACAAATGGGTTTTTTTTTTCCGTCTGTTTGCTTACCTTCCAGGAGTTTCTTATTTCTGAAGACTTCAACAAGATGAACCACGTCAAAACATATCCGGGTAAGATTAGGAGACATAACTTGTATCCAGTTCAGCAACAAATTGAGATTGTGCAGAATTGTAATTCATTGATTAGTCATTTGATACAAAAATAATCAACTATTTTTAAATAATTGATAAGAACGATTGTTTCAGTCACTTTTCAAGCAAAGATGATGAAAAAAATGCAGGTGAAAAAACATAATCCGGTTCCAGTTTATCAAATGAACGAATTTGCTGCTTTTCTTCCGTCATTGTAAAGTGAACATCTTTTGGTTTTGGACTGTTTAATCAAACAGAACAAGACATTGTCACCTTGGGCTCTGGGAAGTTGTGACGGGCATTTTTTTCACCCTTTTCTAAACATTTCATCGCCAGAACTATTAATCGAGAACATAATCGGCAGATTAATTGATAATGAAAATAATTGTAAATTGCAGCCCTAGCCATTTATATCTTATTTTTAACTCCCACCCAAGTAAGCAAATCAATTTATTATTGCAGGTTTAATTATGTCACACAAGTAAGTATAGCATATCAGCACATTCTGTGCATTGACTATCAGCAGGGTTTGGGTATTACATTAAGTATTATATCAATAAAGAGTTCTGCACAGTACAGCGTTTCAAAAGGGATTTTTTTTTTCTTTAAAATGAAAGACATTGATTTCAGAGTTGATAACAAAAGTGTGCACATTTTTTAGAGGTGATCCCCAGATGGACCACTATGCCTGTTTGAAGGGATTTGTCTGTCTTAGTCTGGATTACAGAGAGTTTCTGGGTGGATCAGCACATGGAAAGGGCAAATTAGTCTTAGGTGGTGCTCATCCATGACGGCTCAGATATAAAGCCCAATGGAAGATGTGATCTTATTTGATCTTTATCCAACATGACTTGTGCCTGTTTAACACTGTGTGTGTGTGTGTGTGTGTGTGTGTGTGTGTGTGTGTGTGTGTGTGTGTGTGTGTGTGTGTGTGTGTGTGTGTGTGTGTGTGTGTGTGTGTGTGTGTGTGTGTGTGTGTGTGTGTGTGTGTGTGTGTGTGTGTGTGTGTGTGTGTGTGTGTGTGTGTGTGTGTGTGTGTGCAGCCCACCAGAACCGTGTGTCAGATATGGTGTTCTCCCTGGAGAGTGAGTGGGTGGTGAGTACTGGCCATGACAAGAGTGTGAGCTGGATGTGCACCCTGAGTGGCAGCATGCTGGGGAGACACTACTTCACAGCCTGGGCCTCCTGCCTACAGTATCCTTTAATCACTCACTATGTGTACACTACATAGGAGTATGTAGCAGTATGTCTGTTTCATCCCTGACTCCCTGCTCAGATACGATCACGACACGCAGCACGCCTTTGTCGGCGATTACTCAGGACAGATCACGCTGCTGAAACTGGAGAAGCAGACGTACTCCACCATCACTACACTAAAGGGTCATGAAGGTAAAGACACACACTTGCCTATACATAAAGAATTATGTTTGTCATTGTTGCGGAACTATTGTTTTTTCCCAGTGTAGGGGAATCACACAAGGTCTCAGCGCAAATAGTTTGTCTACTGCATACTTCTAGGCACAAGCAGGCTTCTGATGCTGAAGCTAGATATGGCAGATGTGGCCACAGTAAATAATAGATGACCCAGATTCCTCCACATGACTTCATAATTCAAGAAAATTAAAGAAATCCAGTATGACGAGACACGCTCTGTGATTCCCTAAACGTTCTACCTGCTTTTAAACATTCCGAAATGCATTTTGCATGACAGGAAGAACAGTGTTACTATTGGTCAGAGTTAAAGGCATACTGTGCAGTTTCCGTTTTTATTTATTTATTTATTTTTCTTAAGATTATTTTTTGGGCATTTTAGGCCTTTATTTGACAGGACAGCTGAAGACATGAAAGGGGAGAGAGAGAGAGGGGGAATGACCTGCAGCAAAGGGCCGCAGGTCGGAGTCGATCCCCGGCCCGCTGCGTCAAGGAGTAAACCTCTATAAATGGGCGCCCGCTCTACCAACTGAGCTATCCGGGCGCCCGCAGTTTCCGTTTTTGTCAAACAGCTACCCCTAGAGTCGCTGTGGAGTACTTGTATTTAACGTTACTGTTGTAAATACCACTCACGCAGAGCTGTCTCTGCACTCACGGCCTGGTCCCCTCCCCCCTGTAGGACTGGTCTTATTATCAACAATGGATGAATCAACCACTTCGTAGATTAGATTAGATTCAACTTTGCTTTCGGGGTGATTCGCCCTACTACGAGTTTGTTTACCATCGAAATGACTTCGAAGCTGTTATATTAAGGTACAAATCTTGCATAGTGTCCCTTTAAGTGCCAAAATAAAGGTGCCCACATACATCATGTCAAATAGAACATTGAGCCACCACACACTGCCACGCAAGCTTCATGGGGTCGAACATGTATTTTTCAAGTGAGTAGAGCTCAGTTGGGCAGGATGTGAGACTACTTATCTACAAGAAATCTCATCATTTGGTTTGAATGATGATGAGGAAAAATGTTTGCTTTCATACTGCTCTAGAAATTCCAATATCTGCTTGTTTGAGTTGAGATCTGGGAACTGTGTTGTTTTCATTCACGTCAAGCCGTCCAGTGACCATTTGAGCTGTTTAGAGTATTGTCATTCTTGAAAATGGACAAATGCATTACTCAGATGGGATTTGTATTCAAGGGTCAGTCAGTGTACTTGTAGCTGCGCCAAGAAAATGGATCCCAGAACAAAAATAAGCCACTGTGTGAAACAAACACTTCCCTGTGTTCTTGTCTGGGCATTTCTCATACATGTGTGCATGAGCTTGTTGAGAACAGGGTGAGGGATGACTCATCTGACTGGGTCTCTGTTACTCAAAAAGCCTCTTTTTCTTTTTACCACAGAGGTCTTGCTCACAGGTTAGGCAGTTGAGACAGACATTGTCTCAACTGTGTGCACATTGTGTGTGCTCTTGCCTTTAAAAAAATATACAAATCCTTTCACCATAACATTTTTTAATGTATATTATTAATGTTTTTAATGTTTAAATTTCCTACATCTCTCTTTGATCTGCCTTGGTGCTCATGATAATACATATTAATTGGACTTATAATAATGCATATTAATGGGTGTGGTGCTGGGTTCGAGCTGTGCACAAGCAGGAGTTCCGCCCAAATATTTAATGGAAATTATGATAGATCAAATTTGGAAAACAGAATGGAAAGGTCAGACCTCTCATCAAGGTTTTTATACTTGCTCTTGTTTGAAAAGCTTTTTTTATTTATTTTTTTTTACCAAATTGTATAAATGGATATTAACAGGGTTGCCAACACCAATAAATTAGACTCTTCTATTTTTGTGACATTGTTTCATGTTTAGATATTAGTTATTTTTTCTCTCATGACAGCTGATGCAAACATACCTTCAGCAGAGGAAAATGAAGTTATAACTAGTGTTTCTTTTCCACATTGGCTTTTAACAGTGTCCACGAATGCAGATCCCAGTGGCTTCCTACAGTAGTCTATTATAATGTGCTGTATGCTGCTCTACTGTATGACAATACTGTGTGTATAAGGTGAAGTACCCACGAAGGCTTTAGATGCCGGTTCAATGATTCCATGGTAGTATGGTCCTCTGTGTATCAGTGTACAGTTACTGCCAGCCTAATCACTCTACCACCACCGGGTACAGGCTATAATTATCATCAAGTGACTGGTCTAATTTCAATCCCAGAGTTCTTTTCCCTTCTGAGGGCTTCACTGGAAACATGGAAATAATTAAGTCTTTGCAAGTTTTCTGGAAAAATCAATGATTCAACAAAATTAGAAAATCAGTTAAAGCATTTAAAGTCATGGACTGTTCACTGTACTTTAACAACATACCTGTGTGCTGTTCTTGTTCCACAGACGGAGAAGGATAGTGCGTGTTTAGCATGTGTAATATGCTCTACCCTCTTACAAGAATATGCAGATTATCTGTGCCATGTAGTTGATGTGCTAAATGCAACAGTTCCCTGCTGAATTAATGCCAAGAACAGGACATATAACCTTTGCTAGAACAAAGGCAGAAAGAAACCTCCAAATAGTAATTCTGTTATTTCATAAACTGTAATCAGTCAAATAGTTCTGTGGCCACCCATATTCAGACCAATGGAAACAGCTTTGGTGTTTGGGTCTGTGGGACCCATTTTCAATGTTTGCTAAAAGACAAATTATGCTATTTATTATTTATTCTAACTCAAACTCACTGGCTCATTTTCTGTGACATTTAAATGTAGGTGCTATGAAACTATGTTGTTTTTCTGCACCTGCTATTCCCACACAAAGTTACATAATTGTTACATTTCAAGCACTTTCATCAGAACAGATTAAGTTCTAAGAAATAAGCACCAATAATGATCAAAAATCTTGTTTCTATTTTTTTTTACCTTTTTTATAATTGAATTTCCTCACAAAAACCGAAAATGATCATGTGATCTCACAGGGGTAAATGGCAAATATGAACCATAAATGATGTATATATCATTGGTAATTGAGCTAAATCTGTTAAGTATTTTTAAATAAATTATTATGGCTGTATTGATTTGAAAGCCTAATAATGTGGTGGGTCCAACAGACCCGGGAACGTTAGCTGTGTAACAAAAATATGAACACCACACAAGGCTTAAACATGTAACTTATTTCAGGATTTTTAGGATATCCCCCAAAAATTGGCCTTTTTTAAGTGAAGTGCCACACACACTGGCAAGCAAGAATTGAAGTAGTCCGATAATGAAGCATATAATGAGATCTTGGTTACATTAAATCAGTATGGTGCACAACAATGGAAGAACATAACTCATTCAATTTCAAAAAGAAGGGAGTTCTGTAGCTCCAGCTGTAATTAGCTCCAGGTTTAAGGTCTGAGCTTCCTGTAGTTCTCCCAGCAGGCACCAGGTGGAGCCAACAGGTCACACTGTGACACTGTCGCTCAACAGGCTCTTGCAGCACATAATAACACATCTAACAAGTGTGTTTCTTTTTCTCTCTGTTCATCCCTCTGTACCCTCTAGGTAGTATAGCAACACTGTGGTGGGACCCTGTCCAGAGGCTGCTGTTCTCAGGGGCCTCCGACCACAGCGTCATCATGTGGGACATTGGGGGCCGCAAAGGGCGAACGTTACTGTTGCAGGGACACCAGTAAGTCCATCGGTGTTTCGTATATATGCGCGGATGCTGAGTTAGCTTTAATTCTGTGTTTGTCGGGGACTGGGATGCTTCTAAACTAAATCAGGGTAGGTCAGAAGGTGGTGTCAGCAAAAGCGGTCCACAGGCACTGACTGTTGTGATGAAAGCAAAGTCCCTGTCAATGGTGCGTTCAGGATTTACAGAGGTTTGTCTCTCAGACACAAAATGAGAGTTGTAATGCTCTTGTAGTTCTGACAGGTCCTACATCCTGTTATGACCCTGTCTTTATCTCTTTTGTCACTCCTTTTATTATTATTTTTTCTATTAAAATGGATTTAATAGACTTCCATATATGGAGCATTACAGTACAAAACAGTATGGAAGTTGAGCAAAAATGCTATTGTCAGTAAAAATTATAAAAGTGTGTGTCAGAAAAAAAATTCAAATGGCCATTTTGATCTTTAGAAATTTGAGTTGTAATATTAAAGTTCTGTCAGTTTTTTTGTATTATTGTGTTTCACCTGTATTTGTACCTTTTATACTTGCTTTATTAAAGCAGAATTAATACATTTTTGGCCACTAACTCTAATTCTTTAATTCTAAAGAATTAGCACTGTTTGGTGCTAGCAGGTATAGGGTGTATCAAAGCTTTTTTTGCTGGAAATGTTTGCCTATGGGCATTCATAAGTCTGACCTACACAGTAAACATGCAGCCTACATATCCTGACAAATTGTGATGAAAGGCTCTGTAAAGTTGCAATTTCACTGTGAAAATATTGCTTGATGCAGGTTTGAATTATTATTAAATTATAATTATCTTTCGTTCTCTGTATTCAATGTCTCCCTCAGTGAGCGTGTTCAGGCCATTCGTTACCTCCAGTTGACCAGGCAGTTGGTGTCGTGCTCGGCCGACGGAGGCATGGCAGTGTGGAACATGGACACGCAGAGAGAAGAGGTCTGCTTTCTACGTTTTTTTCATAGGTGTTTGTGTAAAAAGGCAATAGTGTCAGACATAGAATTTGAATTGACTTTTAAAGGCAGATTAGTTGTACTCTACACTGATACATTTGTAATTTCTTCATTTTTAGTGGAGAATAAATTATAGTATAATGGTCAGTGGAATGTGCAGTATTTCAGTATTAGAAGTTGGTTGTAAAGACTTGTTTCTCCTCTCCGTTTTTGTCTCAGTGCTCTTTGCATGGGTACATATGATTTTTGCAGCACTTGTCTATATGGAGCATTCATTTAGTCATATTTACTGGTAGCTTTCAACTGCATGTGCATCTGCAGGCGCCCCAGTGGTTAGACAGCGACTCTTGTCAGAAGTGTGAGCAGCCTTTCTTCTGGAACATCAAGCAGATGTGGGACACTAAGACCATGGGGCTCAGACAGGTAGGAGAGTCTGATCAGGGTCATTAGCGGTTGTGAGTCCCTCAGTCCATCAGTCACGCTAATATCCCTTGTGTTGTCTTCCCGTCGACCGTGCAACTTTTTGTTTTTCTGGGTCAAAATATTAACTTTTTTTTTTTTTTTTTTTCCAACGTTTTGGTCGTCTTTTTCAAAACTTTTGTTGCTATGTTTTTGTCACTTTTTCCGATGTTTTTGTCAATTGTTTTCTGCGCCTTTTGACATTTTTGTGGGGTTTTTCCCCCACGTTTTGGAAGCTTTTTTTAATGCTATAAAATGTAATAAAACATCCAAATTTAAAGAAAGTAGTGGGCTGATCATTTATTTTACTTTTGAAATGTTGTGTGGAACAATCTGCGTTATTTTTCAGAAAATGTGGTTAAAATAAACCCATTTTTTAAATTTAAAATGGGTCAAATTTGACTCACGGACAACACGAGGGATATACAAGTGTTTTTTCTTTTGTGCAGCACCACTGCAGGAAGTGCGGCAATGCTGTGTGTGGGAAATGTAGTTCTAAACGTACCACATTCCCGATCATGGGCTTCGAGTTCCCGGTGCGGGTGTGTGATGCCTGCTTTGATAACATCAAAGAAGAAGAGTGAGTAAAGGGCTTCTCTACAATTTGTAATAATTGATCACATTATATCCCTATTTCAGAGTACTGAGGGCAACTCTGATTAAAGTGTGTGTGTGTGTGTGTGTGTGTGTGTGTGTGTGTGTGTGTGTGTGTGTGTGTGTGTGTGTGTGTGTGTGTGTGTGTGTGTGTGTGTGTGTGTGTGTGGTGCAGTCGAACACCATTGGCCACGTTCCACGAGGGGAAACACAACATCGCCCACATGGACATGGACCCATCCAGAGGCCTGATGGTCACTTGTGGAAGCGACCGCATTGTTAAGGTCAACAACAGTTTTTTGATACCAGATAATTCATGCATGTATTCAGGTTGTGTCAAACACAGGAAATCAGTGTGTCTGCAGGCAGCCCAAAAACCGCTGTGCAGCCACGCAGACCTGCTGGCACGGCTGTAGAGTCTTTTTAATCCTCCAGGAATACACAAAGTACAGTACACAAGAAAGTATGTGAGTGAACAAAGCTGCACGCATCACAGGCACTGCCTATGTGATCACATTCTTATGAAACAACTATATAGACACTCTTAAAATGTTGCAGTAGCTGTGGTGAACTTGAATTCATGTTTGTTACAATGTACTCAAGTTTTTCACGTAGAAAACAAAGTAGCAAATCTTTCGTAATTATTTCACTGCTGCAGCATAATCTACTTCTCCTTCGCAATTTTTTTTATTATGCTGCCAAAATGGTTTCAGTACTTTCTGATGGACATTTTTGATTTTCACATTTTTTCTTCACCAAGAAAAAAGCAAACACACAACCTTTTTAATAGGTTCCAACATGTATGGTGGTCAGTCTTTCAGGCAGAGATGTTCACAAGTCATTTTTTGGAAGTCCAAGTCCAGTCTCAAGTCTTTGAGCTTGAGTCCAAGTCCAGTCTCAAGTCTTTGAGCTTGAGTCCAAGTTAAGTCTCAAGTCTTTGAGCGGCAAGTTCAAGTCAAGTCTAAAGTCTTTTTGCCACGAGTCCAAGTCAAGTCTCCAGTCTCTGGCCATCTGATCTGTCCCTAGCACTGTATTGTTAAATCTTGTGAATTCAAAGCATGTCCTGTAGCTACCATCCATACAGTACAGTATCAAAATCAGTTGTAGGATAACTTTATGTGGTCTACTGCAATGCAATCTGAAGAAACACAAATTAAGGACTCTGTTTCAATTTCATAACTGTATTTTTCAACATTTTGGTATCTGCACCAAAGAATACATGTTTGTCTGTGTTACTAACTGGCTGTAAAGCCCAACCTCATCATGCATTACATTTTTCAGTGTTCAAAGTGTGAGGGAAACATCTGTACTAAAAGTTAATACATGGTGCAAACATGTGAGAACTGATACTTTCCATATTGCTGTTTAACAACAACCTGGTGAAATATTAACCTAAGTCTGTCACATCATATGGATACAACTATAAAGATACAATTTGCCTGTCCCCAGCATTAGCACAACACACTGCGATGGTTAGCTTGTTACCTGTGGCGATATATGCTAAATGTAACGTCTCTTTCACATTCGCGTGAGTGACTGACCTATCTGGGTGCGTTTTGAGATGCCTGATGAAGTTCGACGTAGTTGATCCGGCATCATTTATCTTGGTGCTACACACCTTGCATGTAGCTGTTCGCTTACTGCCACTGTTTATGAAGTTATTGAAAGCAAAACTAATGACAAAAGGCACAACTCCGGGAGGACTTGGTGTCGCCATCGTCGATGCATTTATGTGAGCGCGCGCACATTACGGCAAAGGGCAGGGGACATGCAGGTCATCATACGTTTCCCCAACGTATATGCGGCAATAAAAGAAAATAGAAATATGAATTTAGATTTTAAAAAGCAATAATTGCATGAAAACAGGTTGTTTACGAGTCTCGAAACTTGAGTCCGAGTCAAGTCTGAAGTATTTTTGGTCAAGTCGCAAGTTAAGTCTGAAGTCAGCTGTCCGAGTCTCAGACTTGAGTCCCCATCTCTGCTTTCAGGTGTAGAGGTCTTCTATATCTTGTGGTACTTTTTTGTAAGAATCATGTTTTCATTGGTTCCTTTATTTCACCTTTCAATGTATTTCCATTGTGCAATTTGGTGTAAACCGAAATGGTTCATGAGTCATCTCAGTAATAATGCAGAATCCTTAAACGTGGCTTTGCACCAGGCCTTTATCATTATTATTGGCACTTTGTCTCCACAGGTCTGGGATGTGACGCAGGTGGTTGGCTGTAGCTTAGCAACAGGCTTCTCTTCGCGCTGATTGGCCCAGCCCACTCCATGGTCCCCCCTGTGCTCTGCTCACTCTTCTAATGTCATGGAAACCCCTCTCTACAGTATGTCTTCCCATCGCCTACTGGGATCTTCAGCTACAACCAGGCTGTGTGTGTGTGTGTGTGTGTGTGTGTGTGTGTGTGTGTGTGTGTGTGTGTGTGTGTGTGTGTGTGTGTGTGTGTGTGTGTGTGTGTGTGTGTGTGTGTGTGTGTGTGTGTGTGTGTGTGTGTGTGTGTGTGTGTGTGTGTGTGTGTGTGTGTGTGTGTGTGTGTGTGTGTGTGTGTGTGTGTGTGTGTGTGTGTGTGTGTGTGTGTGTGTGTGTGCTGTAGCCCTCCACATTTCTTTTGCTCCTCAAACATTTATTTTCACTGTCAGTTCGACATGAAAGTGTGTGTGACTTTTTGATCTGATCCGAAACAGAACCCTAAGCACAATGGTGTGCATGCATTGTAATGATTTCTCCTATGGGAGGAATAGTATTGATATTAGTGTTTACATTATATTAATATTTCCTATGCTTCTTTTGACAAAGGTCATTTTTTTATTACCTTTGCACTGTAAAGTTAAGTTTCACTAAATCGCTGACCTAGAAATCCTGTACAAACATACACTAGTTTGCTTTATACTGTGGCCCACTAACTGCATATTACTCAGTCACTGTAACATGTAAAGAAAAACAAATACCTAATCATCTGTATATACCCCTGCATCATATGTATAGTAGATAGTTGCTTGAAATGACTCACTGATCAAAGTGATCAGCTTTTTCTGTCTTTTTTTCCCTTTCTTTTTCAGTTTTTTTTTTCACACTAGTTGGCCTTAAATCACTCTCAGGAGGTTTTACATCAGTAGATTGTCAGTGGGCGGATGCTCTTCATGTCAGTTATAACTATTATTAATGTGTAATCACTCCAGCTTGGTAAGAAAATCAATAGAACCGCTTCTTTCTTGTTATATGACGGAAATCGCTTGATACTCTCAAAAGATGCTGCCATACAAATTTGATGGACTTGTCAGATGTTTGCGTGACATCACTGACCCAGCCAGGTGAGGCAGGGGAAATTGAAATATGTTGCCATAGTAACATGCACTGACAGCGGCAGCATCACCGCGGCCATCCTGAGGTGAACCGGTCACTATTCAAGATTTGAATAGTGGGACTTCACTTGATATTTCAGCTTTATGGGTTTTGAGTCCTTCCTCCTTCATTTGGGTAAAAACAAGTTTAAACAATAGCACAAGATCACCACCTCCTAGATATTTATCACTCTCTTAAAACAACTTTATTTGGGTAGGTAGATGCCATGCAGCACTGATTCTAATGCCTCATAAGAATTACTTTTCATCTGTAATTTAAAGAAAATCTAAATATTGCAAGTTTTGTGGCACAAAAATTGGAATCCCCCCCCCCCCCCCCACCACCACCACCACCACCACCATGAAAAAGGCACTTAGGCACTGGACAGGTACTCTAAACTACATGTAGCACTAAATGCTGAATCGCGGGTCAGATCAGGGCTGCCTGTGTTCCTTCAAAAGCCTTAAAGAGAGAAAGACACACCTTTTTAGTGGTTTACCAGTGCTTATGACTGTTCACTCATTCACTCTCAAGCACTCACCTCGTTCTAAAGCTCTGGATGTCTTGTTTGCGTTTCTTTCATCCTGTTTTTTTGTTGTTGCAAATTCCGTTCTGAGCTTTCCTATATTTTCCACATACACATCTGTGTATCAAGGATGTCTCATAACGCTCTCACCACTGCACTAAATTGCACAACTCGTGGTCTTTTGTCTTTGTATTAAACAAAACATTTTTGTAAGTTCAGATCCGGGAGGGGTTAAAGCTGGATACGATGTAGCGTCCTTGTAAATAATGACTGGTATCTTCTAATGTTAGACTAACGCTTGCCTTATTGTAAGTGGGAAAAATTTGCATTATAATGTTGGAATTCCTGATTTCAAAATGTAGTCACATTCCAGGTGTTTGATCATGTAGTGTATATTTATATTTGTAGTAAAGTATTTATCTATTATCATTGTAAATGGTTGTTTACTTTTCTCTGTGCCCATCTAATAGAAATGAAGCACATGCAAACTCAGTAATGTTGAGATGGACTGAAGTGTCAGATCATGCAGTATTGTATTTCCTAACATAGACAGAGATTGACCTTACTCCATGATTTTTAGACATAACAATAAATACTTGGGGTTAGACTGAAACTAACTAATTAATTCTGTCAGTAGCCAATATTCTGCACGAATGTTCATTATTTTAAAGTTTGAGTGTTTCTGTCCTTTTGGTCATCAGTAGACACATCTGTATTCTGGAAGCTGACTTAAATCATTATTCATAATTATCAGAAAATCCATTCACTCCATTAATTGACTGATAATTGCTTTTTGTTTAATTAAAAAAAAAAAAACTTGGGTGCAGCCAAACAACCGTAAAATACAACATTGACATATCACTTTATAAAGATGTTATGGTGAATATGTAATCAAGCAGTTGCCTATTTACACGACATGGAGCAACGTTAGAAAAAGCTAAAAGGCTCCATAGACCACCAGGGGTAGCAGAACAAGTCCAATATGAACTCTCCTCTAAACTTGAAACTCTGGCTGCTAAATGCACCACTATGTTCGCCAGCTAGCCGCTAACTTTGTCTGCTGTTTAATGCTCAGCTGCTGGAAACAATGTTGATAACAGTAGAGTTTGCAGGCTGGAAAATCAAAACATTGAGCTAAAAGAAGCTAAAAATGGTCTTTGCTCCTGAAAAAGAGGAAGCTGCAGTTTCAATACAGCAGTTCTAGGGCCACATCCATTCTACAACCCTAGTTACTGAACATCCTGCGTAAGCGTCATCACTTAAGTTAACAGCTAGCTATGAAGGGTTAAGGAAGGTCCAGAGTTGGGTGAATATTGTCTGTCAGTTTGTCACTTACTAATTTATTTTGGCCACTTGGTGGCAGCAGAACAGCACATAAAGAACAGTAACATATTATCACCTTATTTTACCTTGTGGCGAATATGCTAGCAAACATTCTGAGACAAATATCTGGCTCTTTAGTTGCTACATACATGTAAATGTTTTAATATGTTTATCATTTTTTTATGGAAACATGCTGCTGCTTCTTGCTGCTGGAAACATGGTTGATATAAATCTGTAAGGGCCATAAAAAACAAAACAACAAGCTGAACCCTATGTAGACCTGAGGAAGTGCAGTATGGGGTGATAATTCTACAATTGACCCCTTTCTAATTCCATGTAGTCATTTGATGTATTATTAATACAAACGTACTGATTACAACTTGTTCATGCTTTCAAAACTCTTAATGTAGCTGAACCATTGTTGTATTAGAAACAGACATGAACAATTTTCAGTCAAGCATAGTATTGGCAAACTGATCTCAGTCAAACCCTTAAGTATCACATAGAGTCATGTTACAAAGCGTTGTGTGGGATCAACAGGGTTATTGACGATGCTGCCGTACAATCAGGAGTCAAAGCTCTCCTTTCCTTTTTCAGTAAACTGGACATGCTTCTTCCAGTCATTTTTATCATCTAATTGTAAGAGATTGTGTTTGGTGATAAAAACAGGCTTTCTGGCTATGGAGGCTTAACTCCACAGCAGATTGACAAAATGTTAGTTATGATGGATGCTAAGATTAGCTGTTTACAGAAACGGCAAATAAAATAGATCTTCAGAACTGCCGGCTAGTCGCAGGAAGGAGGGCATAGATTTCCTCATGTTGTAAATGGTTTATTTCCTTCGATGGAGCAGTTATAGGAGTCGTTTTTTTGTCATCTGTGGTTCATCAAACACTAGAATGGATGCCCTTCATGTTGATGAGAGGCCACATCAACACTTTAAAGATGACTCATTTTCCACAACACCATGGCTCATATTATCAAACTGTAAATTGGTTTCCGTTTGGTTTGACTTCAGATGCTTGTAAAAGACACCTGCTGTTGTTAATGTATCTCTCAAAAAGTAATTGTATTTTTA
Source organism: Zingel zingel (assembly GCA_023566125.1). NCBI lineage: Eukaryota > Metazoa > Chordata > Actinopteri > Perciformes > Percidae > Zingel > Zingel zingel. The sequence continues at coordinate 33,107,089 of CM042316.1, read as the reverse complement.
AATCATTTTGTTGACAATACAGTACTGATTTAAATCTGTCTGGCTCCTCAAAACAGGGCACAGAGAGAAAAGAATGAATGCTTAATAAAGATATTCTGATATGTTTATTTGACTGTTTTTGGTTATTCTGGGTAGTGTTTTAATCAGATCAAAACGTTACTCAGTAGCACAACTAGACACAAAAAAAAATCTGTAATTTTCTTTATTTAAGCAGACATTTACAAGATAAACTGAGTCAGTAAAAGGAATTTTTAAAAGGTGCTGGCAGATATTACTGAGTCACTAATACAAAGAGTTTATTGCACATCAAGTGAGCTGCTGTGTGGTGTATTAAAAAGGCAAACGGCTAGTAAAGAGAGCACTTCACCTCCAGCTTGCGCTCAACCTGCACAGTACAGAAGCTGCACTACAGTATAGCAAATACACAAGTTACTTACATTATAGCTATTAAATACACATCACTTTGCACGTTTGCAAGTCGTCAAGACGAGATATTGAACCCATAGCTGGTGTTGTGAATTAATAATATAGGGTGTGTGAGTGACTTTGGTCACATCAGATTCCCATCTGATTGACAACTTTCATAAAGTCACAGTAACAGACGTGGTTGTGTGTGTGTTTTTGTGTGGTTTATGAAGGTGCTCTCTCTATCAGCAAGATAATATCCTTTGAAAACTCATATAAAGGCACCATCACTATCAAACACTCTTTTACAAATACATGTTAGTCCTTATAAAGTTAAATATCAAAATGTGTTATATAAATAGTTACAAAGCATTGCAAATCTGGCTCATCCCTCTGTTATATGTAGGTGAGTTTAATCTGGCATTGTAAGGCTGGGTTTCACAGTATATCTTCATAGTTTTCCCAAGCCAGTGACCACAGGTAGAGTTAACACTCCAAATGCTTTGGATAAAAATGGACCTAGAAATATTCCCTCTCCTGGAGTTTATTGTGTCAGGGGGGATACAATACTGAGCCCAGCCTTGGTCAGTGTGAAGATGTTGTTAGTGTTGATGCTGTACTGGTAACCAGTTCCTGCTGCCTCAGTGTGGCTGAAATGTCTTGGCCAAGTCCTCCAGCACAGACATTAACTTCTGCTCCTCCAGGGCAGAGCTGTGGGTCCAGGCAAGGGGCAGGTGGGTGGACACCATCTTTCGGTCTGTGCACAAACACACAAATGGATTGAACATAAAGGTGTGTACACGTAAGAACTACAGTATCTACTGACTTGTATATTCCCTAGCCTGGTTCTGATATTGAAGTACTACAAGGTGTCAGGGAGTCAGCTCTGATATGCCCTGTGTTTAAAAGGCAATAAAGGCCAAGCGCATGTACAAACAGCCTGCTCAGATTAGTTGAAGAAACGCAAACACTGGATTCATTTTCATCCCTCATCCCCATTGGCAACAGACTCAGCTAGGCATCTCTCCTGACTCGATTCAAATACCAGTGTTCAATTTAAGACATGTTTAATGCCACATAGAATGCAATTTAATATCGGTTTCACAAAAATCATCATTAATGATGGAAAAATATATAGCCCAGGAATATGTATACTATATCACATTTTTTCATTACTTCCCAGTAGTTTTTAACAATAGTTTCCAATGATATAATTAATTAAATTCTTGGACAAGGCCAAGAACTTATTAATCCATCCATTGTATGTGTCTTATCTTAATAAGACACATAAAATGGATGGATTAACCAATGAAAAATGATTTGTAGGCCTTTTTTGAGGAAACTGAATTTAAAGCTTCTTTAACTTCAAGAATTTAAATTTTCAGAATAAAATGGCCACACTATCTTAGCTGTGCACCTTTATTATTTTCAACAAGAATAAACATCAGCAAACAATAGCAATGGATTGAAATACTGCAGCCTAATTGATGTGCTCATAGTTTCAAGAAACATTTTTTTTTATGATTCCACAATGCCGGCCACTCAAGGGTGTCAATAGCTGCAGGCGCACAGACATTAGTCATCCTAAAACGATCTAAACTGTAGTATGTTGTTATATCATACATTGTATTTCATGTTGCTTGTGAAGACAGTATTGAAGGTTTCATTTTCAGTCTTAATGACTGTGTTTATACTGGACAGCATGTCAGGATCCGGGTGTGACTAACTGTCTTTGTGCCACTCTTGTGGCCATTTTGTGTATTGTGTTGTGATTTGTGCTTGCTGATGTGTTCCATGTGTTCTGTGGTTACCTGTCTGTCATATGTCTTTGTCTCCGCCCATCCCCTTATTTGGTCTGCACTTCCTGTCTTGTTAGTTTCCCTCCAGTTCTGCTCTCACCTGTTCCCAATTGTCTCGTTAGTTTCCCTCCGTTTCTGCTCTCACCTGTTGCTTGTTACTGTCTTGTCCAGTCCTCTGTCTTTCTGTTCATTGGTCTGTGTATTTCTACACCCCT